>CABEEJ010000251.1:254954-344769 GCA_901482245.1 Timema douglasi | reverse complement strand
GGTAGGTAAAGAGAAGAGGTGAATATTTATTTTTACTTCCAAAAGGCGACGAGGTATTTCTACCTGCCCATGTAGCACCCTTAAAGTGTAGTACCTTATAATAATCTTGTACAAGATGATAATTATTTGCGTAGTTTGTGATTCTCTACAATTAGTGAGAATTTTTAAATAATTTTCTTTGTAATTTTTTTGTGATTGTTAAAATTTTTAATAAAAGATTGTAAATGAAAACATCTCAATCAAAAAAGGAAAGAACGTAATTAAAAAGGATACACAAATTCTGAAATTATATGAATATAACAAGAATGGGACGCTCACAGATTGACGGTGAGCACGGCGCTCACCCTCGACCAATGGCGATAGATAATAGATATAAAAGAAAATAATAATAATACATACTTTAGCATTATTGAGTTCACTATTTCCAAAGTATGTTTAATTGTTAAACATGTTGTTTTAATCTTTTTAAAAAAATCTGTATTTTTATCTTAGATTTCTTATCAAAATAAATTATAATACCTCAAGATGATTAAAATTTGACTAAAAGGTAACTAGGCCTAATCTGTTTGTTTATTTCACATATTTTTTTAAAAAACTTAACTCATTCTATCAACACTTTTAAAAATAACTCTAAAGACACTCAAATTTTGATTGATTTGATTTCTAACCAATAATGAGTCTAGATTGTTTAATTTGCCTGGATTTTAACCAGTATTTTGCGAGGGGTGGTTGGAGTTGATTAAAATAAATCTTAATTTACAGCTTACGCCCATATTGTGTAATGTAGTTCTATTTGTAAATCATTAAAATTTCTAACAATTTGCTAGGCTTTGGATTCGATATCCGAAAATAAAATGTAGATTCGGATTCGAGAAATAGTGGATTTGACCCATCTCTAAATGTTGAATTTAAAAAAAACTCTCAAAGTGATAAAACTTACATAAATACATCTTCCACAGATAAAATATTATTTGATTATTTCCTTTCTCTTATTGAGATTCACCTCACTTTGTAGTAAATATATTATTTTCTAGTTATCATCAAACTTTTCAGGTTCCCACTCCTCCATTGCTACTCCAGAGGTACCTCTACCAATGGCAAGAATAAGCTAGTTTTGACAGTTGTCAAATTGTTTGTTGTTTAGATGTGTGTCTAACATTACTAAATAGTAGGGGTGTGCAAAGTTCACTTTTTCAATTCGAAGCAAACTTGAATCGAATGTATTCTTGAAGCTGAATCAAAGTTTGAATATTTTGTGTTAGTTGTTTTATGCTTGGAAAATGTTTTATTGCACAATTGTCTGTAATAGCTCGTATAATAAGACAGGGGTAGAAACACTGTACAATAATGTAAAGTAATTGATAGTGAAGGAAGCCAACCTGAAAGGATAGTTAGGTTAGGCCTAAATAGAAACACATTTATCTCTTAATCTCTTCTCAAACTATTGCACTATATTACACCTCACACATTGTTGAATCTTCAGAGGTGTTCCTTTATCATTAGAAGAGACACATTGAAAACAAACACACAAACAAACAAGGATAGGCTATAGGACTACTATATTACTGTAGTTCCATAGCCTATCCTTGTTTGTTTGTATGTGTGTTTTCAATGTGTTTCTTCTAATGATAAAGGAACATCTCTGAAGATTCAACAATGTGTGAGGTGTAATATAGTGCAATAGTTTGAGAAGAAAAGAAATGAAGAGAGAAGTGTGTTTTTCTATCGAGGTCTAACCTAACTATCCTTTATTGTACAGTGTTTCTACACTGTCTTATTATACGAAATATTACAATTTTCCTTAATATCCCTTTTGTGTTTTTTTGGTTTCCTCTTATAGGAAGTTGCGTTGCACGTTTCACACTCCTCCCTAATGAGTTCCGAGAGGTCAGTGATTGGGCGGTGACAATCGATTTTCTTTAAGAGGCAACCATTACCTTTTGTCCATTGACAACAATGTAAAGTGTGAACTGTGTTCTTCTTTTCATTGTAAAAGTCATATTGTGTTTGTCCCTTTTATATGTTTCTATTCACCTTTCTATACCTAGTTTCAAACATAATGAAATTACCTCATAAAGTGAAAAGAGGTTTTCCTGATTGAGATAAACTAATTATCTGTAACTTCTAATCTTTAGCTTATTAAATTTATAACTATGCTTTATTTTAGGAAAAATTTTGAATTTTGTCCAAGCTGAGGAATCAAATAAATATCACAACAATCCAATATGATTAAAAAATAATTTTAGACTTCTATATTTTTATCAGCTTTGTATTTGTCAAAACAAGATTTATTTTTGCAGTGAACATGAAACTAACAAATATAGAAATCAAGGCTGTAGATTTAGATGCCTCACACACCCTTATTTTTTCATGCATAAAACTTTATTTTAAAATTAGAATAGTGGAGTAACTATAGAAATATTTCATTTGATTCAGCTTTGTTTCTAATTGAAAAATAGGATTCCTCACTCCCCTAAGTCATTATTTGTGGCTGTTGCAGCCAGCACTACCTGTTTGCGTGCAGGTGCACCAAGTGCGAGTCCCAAGTGGAGGACCCTGATGTCACAAGCGAGGAGGAATCAGATGAGTCCAGCGAGGAAGAGAAGGAGTTTGAAATCGACTAGAGGCTGCTATTGTGGAAATTTATGGACCCTATCTATCTTTGCACTAGAGTTACAAAGTTGGCAATGCATGAATAAAACAGTTGGCTACCTGAACACTTCCAGTTGACCCGATACTTTTAACCTTTTAAAAAATAAGTTAAATATTAAAAATAACAATTAATTTCCCCCTCTCATTTATTTGAGGTTTTTAATGTGCACTTTCTGAGCCGACTGATTAGATAAAACTGATTAGATAAAAACATGATAATTTATATAAGCGAGAGCAAAAGGTCCTACCAATTTTGCCGGGAAAGGTATTTTCAATTACCTTCTAAGGCTTTTTTACATGCTACAATAATATGGGACTGAAGGAAGCTGTACTAAATAATTTTATTGCTAAAAAATATTTGCCAACCCTGGCTGGTTTTGAATCCACAAACCTCGGGTCCTGAGGCGAGCACTTTACCCCAAGACCACTGAGACCGACAATAAGACTCCAATCAGCTGTATGTATTCTTAGTTAAAGCTCTACACCAAGAGTTGAGATACTTTGATTATCACATCTGACAGGTAGTGTCATTTTAACCAATAAATGCCATTGGTTTATATACAACTAAACACATACTGAAAGATCTATCTGAAAATGAAACATAGGGTTTGATTTCCTTGTTCAGGTGTCAATTTTAAAGATGTATAAAATATAATCAATAGGGATGGGCCGATCAGCCCTTTTGTCGACCACTGTGGCCAATCATTTAGTGTTTCTTTACAATATTACAAAGGCAATAGTGAAAAACACATACATTTTTAAATAAATAAATTTGTTTCTTGGAATTCTAGGGGTGTGTGAATAGGATTATTCATCGAATCGAATAGTACAAATTTCCTTAATTTTTGATAAAAATAATTTAAATTAGTAAATTCCTATTGAAAATATGGTTTAATATTTAAGTATGCAAAATATAAAAAGAAAAAAAAATATTTCAAAACATTATTTGACCTGGTATTACTAAAAAAAAAGACTGAATAAAAAAAATATCAGTAAATTGAGAGAAACCTTTGATCCAATTTTTTAGAATACGAGTTTCACCTAAACCAAATTTTTTGAATTTTGTGATAAGTTTTTAACAGAAATTTAAATTTAAAAATTGCATGGAGACTGTTTAACTGGTCAGTGTAGAGATTATATTTCTTTAAATTAAAATATTATTATTATTATTATTAGAAAGGGTAAAATAATGGGGTGATTAATAAAGTTCTCATTTTCTAATATGTATGGCCTACTTTTGTTTGTGTGATCATTAGTTTTCATCCCAAAATTTGGTTGGATCCTAAACAATTCCACTGTCAGCTGAAAGCCTAGGCAGCATTAAGAAAGCTTACTAGGGAACTTAGAAGTGTGGAAGCTTCCTGTTGCTTTCCTCACTGTTCCAGAAGGTATTATTGCACATGAGTCTGCCATGCCACCAGCTGACCCTACAAGCTACACCTTCACTCCATTCATTACAGGGACTGGCTGTATACTGAATGTTATTACTAGTCTCACTCATACCTCTCCCACTTTCATATTGTACAACAATAAATTTACTAAAATAACACAACAGTGATGAATGATAATTAGTTCTTGAGCCCTTTAAATGTTTTCTGGACTTGACACACCCCTTAAACGTTATATAGGCTTGACCCCCCCTTAAAAGTATTTTAGATTTGAAACCTTCTAAATAGTATCTAGGTTTGACATCCCTTAAATGGTGTCTAGGCTTGACACCCCTTAAACATTTTCAATCTTTGAAACCCCTTAAAAATGTTTTCGAACTTTGAAACCTCTTAAAAACGTTTCAAGCTTTGAAACCCCTTAAACGTTTTCTAGATTTGACACCCCTTAAATAGTGTTTAGGTTTGAAACCCCTTAAACGTTATCTAGGCTTGACACCCGTTAAATGTTTTTGTTTGAAAGCTTTTAAATGGCCTTATGGTTTGACATTCCTTAAATGTTTTCTAGGTTTGAAATCCCTTAAATGTTCTCTAGGCTTGACGGCTTAAAATTTTTCTAGGTTTGAAACCCCATAAATGTTTTCTGGGTTTGATACCTATTAAATGTTCTCTAGACTTAACACACCTTGTAAGCTCTATTATGTCTGGATCACCACCCTGTCCTCACAACAGACTGACAAGCACTCAAATGGTTGACCTTGCAATACTGCCCTCTCCCCTTCATTTTCCCATAGTCACTATGAGTCACATGTGGCACAACTGTTTTTTTCTCCACCAGCTTTTATAAAAATACCTCCCCCTTCTTCCAACCTTTAGGCAGGCCTCCTGTCTCAACAATTGCTTCCATGCTGCCATAAACTTACAGGTCTGGACAGGACTTTAAAGAGATTTAGGACTTAACTATTCATCTTACTATTCAGAGTTTCGAATCAAATATTCGGCCCTTAATTATTCATAATTTCGAATATTCGCACACCCCTATGAAAGTCATAGTAAAAATATTAATAAACATAAAGTGATATTGATATAAAGAATTGAAATATGATTGGAAACTATTTGAATAAGGAGATCAAGAGTTACATGGTAGTTAAATATTTTAGACCTGTATCATATAAATCCAAAATGCTCAACTGTGAACAATAATTATTTCAAAATTAGCTCAAGGTTATTCAAAGGATAATATCTTGTTAATGTGTGTTCATCTTTTCCATGAAAAGTAGCAAAAAAAATAATTACTATTGATATTTTAAATCATGTCCGTTACTTAAACCAATCAAATGACAAAATAAGTATTTTAAAGTGATTAAATAAAGTTATCAGTGAATATTTATAAAATAATTATTCAAGATGAAAAATATGTTCGGTTCAGCAAGTGAGGGGGTGTCAAATTTAGAGAGTACATTTAAGAAAAGTAACTTTTAAACCTGGATAATATTTTGCTGTTTCATAATTAGTGCATATTGAAGGGGTGCCAAACATTATGTTTTGTAGTATTTTTTCCCTATGCAAATAATTAAATATAAAACATGTTCAAAAGACATTAACTAATAAAAATAATTTCCATCAAACATCTAATAAAATTAACTATTTTATTAATTGTATTATTTGATATTAATTCAAAATTTTGTTATTTGATTTGATAAAGAATGTTATTGGCGCACATTTTTATTCATTTTAGTAAGTTATTTTTTATTGTTTTTATTACCTTTAGCAATTTTTTTTAAGCACCGGGTCTTATTACTCACTCCAGTTGTACGCCTATGTACTAATTACTCTACTGTTTTAGGAATGAGGAAGATTGAATTTAGAGGTGTACCTACATTTGTGTGGATAAAGTGGGAAACCATTTAGGAAAAACCACCTTTAATACATTCGGCCAAATTAAAACTAAATATTCCCCACCTCTGTAGTCTAGTCTATTGCGAGAGTGGTGCCTTAGACCATGCAGCCACCGGAGTGGGTTTTAATAATATTATAACCCGCCTTGGTGGCGTAGTTGGCTAACGCGCTAGTCGTGTTGAGCTCGACCGCCGAGGACGGGGAGATCGAGGTTCGAATCTTGGTCGGGTGAACTGGGGGTGGTGGTTTCCTAAATGTTTTTCCACTCTCCCTCCACGCAAATGCGGGTTTACTTCCTCTAATTCAACCTTCCCAATTTCCAATCAATTAGCGTAATTAATACTAAAGCGTACAACCCGAACGGGTAGTAAGACGCGGTGCTAAATAATAATAATAATAATATAGCTTTAACAAGTCTTACCATATTAGTTTATCAATCAATATATTTTAAATATAAGACTATTCTAAAGGCTAATTTTAAAATTTCCTATCCTGAATTCCGATATTTTGACTAATTTCCTGTCCTGAAATAAAATACATTCCTGTCCATCCCAATAAAAAATAAATCTTTTCTGTTGCTTCAGAATACTGACCTTCAAATCTACTTTCTAACAGTTTATATTTCTCTCACACTTTGTATCACTTGCGAGTAGCGCATGAGACGTTAGGCCACCAAAGTGGGTTCCCTCTATCTATCAGACAGTCCCTTCCTAACCAAGTGGTAGAACAAAGGACAAGGTTGTCTGCCACCCAGCTTAAAACTGGTGAGTCACCACTAGATTGTGCCATAGTCAGCTGATGATCTTGGATTGGAAGTTGGTGTAGGCAATTTGTTTAGTGGAAATGCTCCTGCATTAGTGTGGAGAGGCATTGGTATGACCCCACCCCCCTCAACATTCGCCTGCACCATAAATTGAATCTTTTACGAACCAGGCGCTTTGGACATGTGGTGCAAGTACCATAAATTTTTTAGCTAAAAGTTCTTATCTATAACTCTTCACAGGAAATTCAAGACACGCAGCATTTTTTTCACCAGAAGATGGAATATTAACTGGACTGTAATCTGTTTAGTTGTAAATGTGAACCTTTGGCTCTATAATTTACCCTCTAGTGCACAATTTTCTCTTAAAGTACACCTGATTAAATAAATGTGATAAAGAAGTGACTGTACAGCAACCAGAGCTATTACACTTTCTACTTGTTTACTGTGTAGACATTTGTATACAGTCAAAGTAAGCCTGTGCTATCCAAGATTTTCAATTTGTAATTGATTTTGAATTGAATAATACTCTAATAATGAAAGTTTTTAAAACCACAACTGGATTACCTACAAGTTGTTTTTTTTTGGCACAGAGTCTTACTACCCATTTGGATTATAAAACTATGTACTAATTACTTTAATGTATGAGGAAGGTTGATTTAAAAGGAAGTGAATACCTGCATTTGTGTGAAGAGAGAGTGAAACTCTATTTAGGAAAAACCATCCTCATTACACCAGAATGAGATTTGAAAGCCTTTCTCCCAGTCATCAGCAGTATAGTCTATTGTAAAAGTAATGTCTTAGACCATGTGGCCACCGAGGTGGGTAAATTGAATTTGAATTTTAGAATAAACAATTTCATTATTTTAATCTAGTGCACTAAAATATTAAGGCCATAAAATCAGCCTTTTAACTATAATATTTGCTTGGTTCTTTACTCAAGTCAAATAATGAGTGTTTATCCATACAAAAAAACAAGAAAATTTGGCTATGTAACTTAACTAAAATATTATGATGAAACTGTTAATTGTATTTTAATAATGAATCAATGTGTTTCTATAATAGGTTAAAATTATTCACAAGTTTAACTTTAAATTTAACATTTATAAGCTTTACATAGGTTTATTGCAAAGGTAACTTGTAATAGGAACTAATAAAGGAGCAGATAACACAAAGTGTGCAATTGAGAGGAGAAGAATGATTCAAGGATATGGTCATTTTTACTAAACTGACATGGCCACAGGCTTGAAACAGTGGTTGATGATGATTTTCACTAATAGACATGACATTTTTTTTCAAACTTTATATATAATCAGCTAACAAAATGTGTCTTTTTACATAATAAACCATTGAAGCTGTAGTAATAAGTAGTTCCACTTTTTATCCTTAGAATGCAACAGTGTACCAAATTCAGAGCAGACTTTATTCAAGCCAAAATGAGTTGAACTTACTTACATTTTAAGAAAATTGCCATACAGAAAAAAACAAACTGGTTAAAAGTTTTGAAAATAGGATAGCACACATTTAAAGGCATTTTGTTGCATTTTCACAAAATTATACATCTATTTATTGAAGATATTGTCTTGTGAAGTTTTGTATTGTGTATTTTTATGGTGTAAAGATTAATTGTTCTCTAAAAGGAGATGGTGTATTTTGAAAACTTAAGTTAGTTCATGTTAACATGAAAATGATTATTTTTAACAAAAGGTAAAAATTCTTTATAGATTAATTCCATTACACTTGTTCTGCTGCATTAAAATTTAATTTGAAAATAAAAGTAATTCATAATAACAATGTTCAATAGGGGAGAGATTATGAAATCATTCAATTGAATTTGGGGTATGAGATTATTCAATAATGTGTCGATTTATGTAAACTTTATGGTGATAAAATTTAAAGATTATATTAGGGCTCTGTGAGTACTCTTACTCCGAGCTTCAAGCTGAGCTTGTCGCTTACTCTCGAGATCGAGATCGAAAGTTTTGTAGGCTCATTATTTTCGAGCTTCCACTTGATTTACTTAATCAATTTTTAATACACAAGAGTAAGCATAGTCTATTAAATTGAGATAATATCAGCATTTCCACTTAAAATCATTCAGTTTACTTGACAAATTGTTGAATATTAATTTCAATTTTCACCTTAATAATGTAATAGCGCTTTAAAACCACTTTTGACTGGTAAATTTATTCAATATTGTCGGCCAGTTTTAATTATTCTTGATAGAAGTTGTTTACTTGTATTGCCATGACAAAGCAATGAAAATAAGAATAGCTAATAAGATTACTAGATAATTGAATAATTTTTTTCACTTCTTTTACTTGGTCCCTTTTCTAAAATAATAATTTATTTTAAATTAAAAGTGTAATATCAAAAATATACTATTATATTAAATGTTTTCAAACTTATATTTAAAACTCATATTAATTAATACATTTAGCTACAAGATTACCTCTAGTTTAGTTACTATTTAGTTATAGAATTATGTTGATTAACCTGTTTAAAATCAATGTTGATCTTATTTATTGCAATACATATTTTACCAAACTTAACACATTTATGTTAAAAAGGCATCAACTATTTCATATTGTTTGCTAAAAATATTATCTTAACCATATTATTTTTAATTTTCAAGTATAAGCATCAACTTTTATAAACATCAAAAATTGAATTAAAGTAAATTTATAAATAAAATAATGTGTAAGGAGAGACAGCACAACATTCATGTGCAACTGCACATAGAGGAATGCAAATGGAACCAAAGACATGCTCATGCATAATTACAAAAAGGAATAAGAAACAAAACACTTCAAATTTTTAACTGTTTATGATTCTTACGTTTTCTTATAGGGTAAATTAAGTTAATGAAGCATATTTAGGGGAAATATTAGCTTATTAAAATGTCAATTATTTTAACTTTTTATCAAGACAGTGTAAAAACACTCTACCATAATGAAAAGTGATAGTGAAGGAAGCCAACCTGAAAAGATAGGTTAGGTCTGGATATAAACAAATACTCTTCTATATGTCTTCTTACACTCTTACATTGCCCACATTTTTCAAACTTCTACAGTTGCACATTGTTTTGAATTTTCAAAAATATTTATTTTTCATACAAAGAGACATTGATGAAAACATAATATTTTCTGAAAATTCAAAACAGTGTGCTACTGTGGAAGTTTCGAAAAGTGGTAAGTGTAAAAGTGTTTGAAGAAATGACAAGTGTTTCTTTTCTATCTAGGCCTATCCTATTATTTAAGGTCGACTTCCTTTACTACCACTTACGTACTTTACATTTTTGTGCAGGGTTTCTCCACTATCTTATTGTACATTTCCAAGCCATCATGCAATTATTAACTTTATTAATTTTTTAAAAAACAATTGTTAGTGTAAGTTTAATATTTATAAAAATAAGTTTCATTCATATTTTAAGAAAATGTGTTTTAGTATACTTTTTAACATTATGAATATAATCTAACTCAGGACCTTTTAGAAATAATCGACTCGAATGAAAAAACCCAAGCTGACAGACTCCTAGATTGCATCAAAATATTTTATTTGTAACACACTATTATTTGTGCCCAAAGCTAAATTGCATGCAACATAACATAATCCTTCATTATTTAAATACAATTAGATTTTTCTTAAATCAAATATATTTAATTGGGCAGCAATGACTTAAGTCACTTTTTATTTTACGTTTTTTACAGGTACATTACCTTAAGAGACCAGTACTGTTTTCTTACATACATCATTCTTGTGTGATGATTGCTCTCTGAATTTAATATAATTTCATCACATTGAGAGAAAATTACATTAATAATTTGTTATGTCATTTGCTGCTAGAAGACATTGAGGATAACGAAATATTACAATTGTGTAGGGGAACGTTGATGTGTATCCCATTTTTAAAGGAAGGCTGAAAGGGATCTTTAACAACATTAATTAATTGACACATGCTGCAGGCTAAAAACAAATTCAAATAATTTTTCAGACTGAATATTTCTTAATTTAAATACATCCTCGATTTGATAAAAGATTATATTAAAAGTGATTGCTGCAATATAGTTTAGTAAGAAGTAAGCTACAGCAAGTAATGGAGTGTTGCTACCTAGAAATTAAAGGAACTGAAGAGAACAGAAGTAAGAAAGATATAAGTAGTAGGGATGTCAAACTCGATTTGTCAATACCTCAATTCTTAGCTCTCAATGTAAGTACTGGCAACTAAGAAAACGGCAAAATTTAGAACAAGTGGTAATTGAATATCTCTGATATTAGTTTGCTTGCCGTAATTTGCTATAATATTTTAGTTCAGTTAACAACCCTATTTGGTGAATTTAAAAGATATGTGCTTTCGACAATTGTTTGTTATACTTTTTATTAATTATTTGACTCAGTGATGCTTTACTTGAAGGTAAAATACATACTTTCTAATGTAATTACTAATTATTTTATTAATTTTGTAAAATAGCTTTAATACTTGATAAACGGATTTTTTCGGCGTTAAAAAAATGAACTTTTATAGCATTTAATTTTTGTTTTGTTTTTTTGCTATTCTATAAAGCTGAATAAATATTTTTAAAATGAGGTTGGAAGCTTGGAAAAATGATTAAATCGTACATGTTCAAGAATCGAAATCAAGAATAGAGGTTGAACTTAATAATCAGAATCGAAAATAGTAATTGAGAAAAGAAGGTATTGTGACATCTCTAATAGTTAGAATAGCACAGTTGAAGAAAGCTTTTCTTAGCAAGAGAAATTACCTTTTTTTTTAGCGTCTCACTACCCGTTGAAGTTATACACATATTTGATATTTACTTTAATGGGGTAAAGATGGGAAGCATTTTAGAGTTAATCTACCTGCATTTGCGTGTAAGGAGTGGGGAAACCATTTAGGAAAAACCACCCTCAGTAGACCCGACCTAGATTCAAACCCAGATCTAATCATGTTCAAGCAATTCTAATACTAGAGTGACGCCTTAGACCGTTCGGACACTGAAGCCGATAAGACATTACTAACGTCGACTAGTATAAATTTGGAAATCAGCAAAATGTTCCTAAATGTATATGTTTGGAGCGGTGCGCTTTATGAAAGCAAAACATGGGTCATTAGTGCATATGAAAGAAAATGATTAGGAGCATGGACCATTTAGTGCAAATGAAAGTAAACGATTAGCATTTGAAATGTGGTGCTACAGAAGAATTTTGAAAATATCATGGATGGAAATGATATCAAATAGGGAAGCACTAAGAAAAACAAATTAAGAAAGTAAACTTTGTAAAGGGATACAGCAAAGAAGTGTTAACATAGTAGGTTAAATACTGAGACACAATAGTTTGATGAAGATAATTATAGAAGATGTGAAAGGGAGACATTCAAGATGAAGACCAAGAATGAAGTACAAGAATCAGATAGCAAACTATGTTGGCAGAAGAGGGTATGGAGATGGAAAAAAAAAAAAAAACCTAGATTAGGCGAAAGTGGAAAGCTGCAGCAAACCAATAGAAAATTGATGACCTAATTATGAGTTAATTACCAAATTAGCTGTGATGAAAAATTATTTATTACATTGAGGTAAGTTTTTTAACTATTTTCACCAAATTTTGATCTTCTATCGCTGTAAAAATACTTTTGAATCACCCATGTTTAATAAAACCCTTTACAACACTAGAGAAAAACATTACAAACACATGTGCGGCTGCGGCTAGACTACTTCAGGAGGGGTAAAGCCATATACAGATGCAAGCAGTAACCAGCTGTAATGAAATTACTCCATAGCTAAACATGTTTTGCAGTACTTTGCGGCGGTCATACTAAGGAAATGTACCTTTATGCCCAAATTTGGTGTTGGAATCTCAAAGCAGAGTAGTTTGAATTTGAAATTATTTAATTCTCATAACATAAATGTTTTTTTCAGGATTTAAGGATTTGAAAACCATACCCCTTGAATATAATCAAGGTGGGAGTGTAGTGTAATATTTGCAAACCACTAACAATGATTATACTTATTTGACTAAGATGTTTCAAAAGATAATGAGCTCGGGTATTTTGGAAGTTATGCTAGCAACTAGGTCAGCAAGAATACTGTCAAAGTTGGACCTACAAAAGGAACACAACTAAGTAGTAGCTTAAAAAAAGAGGTTGCTATGTCTACTTTTTTAATCATAAGCAATCTCCCCCCAATAAACTATATAAAATAGTTTTGAGGAAATAATTATGTTTGTTTTAAGTTTGAAAATATAACATATTGTGTTTATTTATTTATTTAAATGAAAGCACTTATAAAATGTTTTATTGCCCACTTGTTTGTCTTATTTCAAAGAGAATGATGAAGGAGTGAGGAGAAGAATGGTAGAAAGAAAGAGAAGATGAAGGCATTGCATTTATCTGACCCAGCCACTGGCTGGAAACTTCATGATGTGTTTTATTTAAGAGGTAAAGATTTGAAAAATATAACTTGTGTCAGTGTTGTAATAACTGATTATTTATTCTTAAAACTCAATATTTCAACAAAAACATTGAATCAACTAACTCTCAGTGGGTACAGCCTGGTTGACACTAGAATTAAGGTTGATTAGCTGGTTACTACTCTCTGCTAGTTCCGTTATGGACACTCGGCCACGCTGTTTTACAAATTTGGCCACAGCTTCCAGTTCCTCTTGCGATACATAGATGAACTTGCCACGGTCATCCACCACCCCTGTGAATAGAAAAGATAAACTAATACTGAATTTATATAATATATATTTTAAAATGAGCCATTTAATGTTTTCAGCCTCTGAACTGTATTTAATATTGTAAACTAGCTTTGCAATATTTTGTTTAGTTTAACTTTCATTTTATATATTTTTAATTTATGTTCATTTAGTATTTGTTCTTTGGATGTTACCCACCATTTTTTAGGGTTTCCCTCCGTTCTGAAAATGGTTGCTACACAAATAGTTTTCCGCGTGTGGATTAGGTATTGTTACGTTCCCTAAAGTAACTTTTTTTTTAGCAAGAAACTGCATGAGTTCAAAAATTAACCCCCCCCTTTTTTTTGTTATCCGTCCCACTACAACCTAACACCCCACAAAGTAGGCCTCCATTGTCGGCAAATCTGAAATCAAATTAAGTAAGCTAATTTAAAATGTTTATATTCATGGTTTGATTTGATTTTTCTTTTTACCACAGAGAATAAAAAATTGTTGGCCTCAAGATTATGATGGATCTCGATATTTGATGTGACAACAAACTCAAAAATAGGTTTTACAAACCTGTACTTCCCCAAGACTATATCAGAAACAGTTTAAAGGATTTTGTTCAAGGCTTTAAAATGAAGTTAGTTTACTGATAGTTGATTTTTGAAAATTACTCTTAAGAATTTTATTCAAAATCAATATCTGGGGATATTTTTACATGATAAATAGCACTATGCTTATTTTTCAGAGAAAAGTTAATTCAAAGGTGTATTTATAATCGAGTTTGGAAAATTATGTTTTGAACCATCAAGATTAAATGAGAAAATATGTACACATGTGTTGTATTTTTTTTTCTTTCAATTTTTGGATCAAATGTTTCTATACCCTCAATTGGCAATCCTAAACCAGTTACTTGGTCGCTGGTCTATCACATCTGTTTGAGAAGCACTGGTTTATTATAAGTAATGGATTGACTTATGTCCTATTCAAAATAGTATGCCAAGTAAGCAAATTTATATAACATTGTATTACATCACCAAGGAATTGGTTTTCAATTGCGAGCAGTCTGAAAGAGAACAAAGCCTGCTGAGTAGCAGGTACATACACAGGGACCATGGCTTAATTTTTCACACAGATCAAGATCTTCTCCAATGACTAACAACTTTATTATTGTTTTAATTCGTCTGTGCCTCCTCCTTAAACTGTCATTTGTTTGTTCTGATCACAAGTGAGTGTCTGGAACTAAGCCATTTTAACATGGCATTTATGAAAAAAATTGATCTCAATTAACATCGACATATCCGTTTCGGTGGCCGCGTGATCCTAACGTGCTACTCTCGTAGTAGACTAGACTGCCAAGGTAGGGTGAATGGAATTATTTTTTTCTCTCCAAAATTAGTCGCCCCTCTCCCTCCATGCAAATGCGGGCATACTTTTTCTAAATAATACCTTCCTAATTCCTAAAAGATTAGCGTAATTATTACATAGCATATAACCTAAAAGGTAGTAAGATGCGGTGCTAAAAAAAAATTGACATTTTCAGAAACTATGTAGCTTTTGAGGTATGACTTTACATAATTTAAAAGTGATGTACAAGAACCAGTAATAAAATGGCACTGACCTGTAAGCTGTCCCTGTTCCTGGAGCTCCTGTATCCTGTCAATAACGCTCTGAGTCTTCATCTTGAAGTGGGCAGCCAGATCTTCCAGGACAACCACCTTTGTCATCTGTTGATGATAAAGAATATAATCATCCCTTTTAACAAGAGTTCAGAATCCAACTGGTATCAACTAGAGCAACTCACTCAGGCAGTATCTAATGTCTGATGATGACGCCGTAGTGTGTCGAAACATGTAACAAACAATACAAAATATGGGCGTTCTCTACGAAGCCTGCAAAAGGAGCATGGGACTCAGATAAGAAAATAGAATTCAATAATTTTTATTAATTGAGTTTATGTGGTATAGAGTCTACTCTCCTGACCTGATGAAGCTGTCTGTGACAGTGAAAGCTTGTACTTAATGTGTTTGTGTTTTTTAGTGTTATATCTAAACAATTTATACTCCAGTATCACCAAGGTAAGTTTGCTGGCTATCCCTCCTAATTTAAACAATCATTTTTATTATTTAACATTTTGTTAATTTTACAATTCAATCAGTTTTCTAACTACTCCTTCAAATATATGACTACAAATTAATGTCATCCTAGTCATTGATGATCTGTATATATGGTCCAGTTATCTTATTTAATTTTATTGTGTTATAAGTTTACTTGTTCAATGTAACGTGACCTGACTTACAGTTTAATGTGTTTTTAATTATATGTTATATCTAATCTTATATGTAGAATTGACAATATCCACTTTAATTAATCTTTACAGATATATTCAATAAAAGTGTTATATTTCTTAATATCTTTATCACAAATAATATTTATAATGAATTCTATAATCATAGTTTAACTGCTTCCTTATGACAACTTTCACCATGTTTATCAAAAATCTTTCTCATTTTAACACACTAGTCATTAGTAAATAGGCATATAAGCCTAAATGGAACGCATTATACGACGCACTCCTAAAAAACATTGCTAAAGGCAATAAAAATATTTTAAAAACATAAAATCAATAAAGGTTTGCGAATAGCTTTTTTTTATCAAATAAAATAACAAAATTTTGAATTGATATCAAACAATACATATCATTTAGTTATTTTTATTACTTTTTTATGGAAATTATATTTACTATTTAATTGATTTGAAAATCATGTTTTATATATAATTAATTGCAGAGCACAAAAAATTCTTCAACATATTATTTAGGTTTGAAACCTCTTAAAAGTTACTTAAGTTTATTTAAACCCCTTAAATGTTATCAAGGTTTAATACCAATTAAAGGTGCTTGTTTAACACTCCTTATACTCTATATCTGACTGGCTCGCCAACAACAGACACATTGATCCCTCATAAATGGTTGACTTTGGCAAGCTACTTCCTTCCCCCTCTTTCACTCATTTCGGCTAACGAGAATTGATAAATTCCTGACCTTTTCCCTGAGGGTTCGGGATCTCGGCCAACCCTAGTGTTGATACAAGGTGAGAAAACCAACTCCAATTAACCTTGCCGAGATTTAAACCATTACCTCTTTGTCACCAGCAATTTAATCTATTGCTAGAGTGCCACTTTAGATCGTGTGACTACCAATGCAGAGCAATCAAGATGATTATAGTATTTAAGTGATTTTAAACTTTTTTATATACAAACAATAGCATACATAGGTGTAATGCACTTTCACAACATTTTTACTTTTTAGGAACTAGTATTTCCTATTATTAGATTGTCAAAGTCAGGCTTAACCAGACAACAGTAGAAAAATATATGACTTGAATAAAAAACTGACCTAGGCCATAGGCTGGAAACAGTAATGGATGTAAAAGAAAAATGGTCAAAGTACAGTTTTCCTGAATTTCTACCCAATTTCAGAATCTTGTAAAGGCTTGGTTGGAACACATAACTTTAAAAGACCTGACCCACATTGTGGCAACTGAACTAAAAGTCCGGTTTACCGGGGATGAGGAAGTTTGAGTTATATTTCCAGGTGAGTGATTTTTCCTAAATTGTCTCCCATTCTTCCTCTATACAAATGCAAGTATATTTCTTTTAAATTTTACTTTTCTTATCTCTACCCCACAGACATACTTAATTGTGTATTGTTCTGAAGGGGAGTAAGAAGTAGTGAAAAAACAAGAAAAAGGCATGTATCTGATCCCAACTGACCTTGATGTAGTTTATGAATGCCTGCAACAGGTTCCCCTCCTCTTCCTCCCCTCCCCCTTCCTCGTATCCCTCCTCCTCCACACTGAACATAGCCTTTATCTTTAGATACTCTTCGTAATCCTGACGTTCTTTCTCCTCCCTCTGCCTTCGTTCTTCATCTTCTTGTTTCTTCCTCTCAGCCTCCAGTCGATCCAAATCCTTCTTACGCTCCTCCTCTTCCTGTTCTTGGCGTTTCTTGCGGTCCTCGCGCAGCCGCTCCTCTGCCTGAAACACAACTGAGGGGCTCACCACAGCATTTTACACATTTAGATTAATACTGTTAATATATGCGTAGAATCTACAACATACTCTTAGTTATATCTGAGCTAGATATGGGTCAAACCTGTTCAAAGATTTAAATTATATCTGCACTATTAATGGGTCATAACCACTTCAAACTTTAAATTATAACTTCATTATATACAAGTCGTATTTGCGCCAAACTCTAAATTATATATCACAATTTTTAAGGATATAATTATAAGGCATTAAAAATTGTTGCAGACCACACACAATAATCTAAAGGTCTGCAAGTGGACTTAAATTATAACTTAGAGTTATATACAAGTAACATTTGCACCAAACTCTAAATTATATCAAATGCATTCGGTCAACATTTGAGGCACAAATTTACTTCAACAATAAAAGCAGAGTTTTTAGTTTAATCAACTAAGCGCTAAACAAAATGGCAAAACCAAAGGACTTTTGTGTTACTGTACCTCTCTTAGTGTTTTGCGTTCAGCCTTGGCCTCTAGCTTAGCCCTCTTTTTTGCCCCAATCTTGCCATCAATAGGTTCCATTTCAGCTGCTGGTTCATCTGCTTCATCCTCCTCATCAGTGTCATCGCCAGCCAATGCCTGTATCCGAGCTTAAACAAACAAGATTGACTCATCTTAGATTTTAATGTTTGCAATCATTACAAAAAATACTAAGATGAAACTGTTTTAACCCTTTTGTCAAAAGAGCCCAAACACCTTTTATTTTTAGTTTGGGGTATTTAACATGTACTTTCTGAACCAACAGATTGTATCTGTAAACTACTTAGAAATTAACTTGATACATATTCTTCACTCATAGTTTAAAGAAAAGTCTGTGATAGAAGTGTAAGATTGTCGGCTACTGAGCTATCAGAAACACAGCCATCAGTGACTTAACTTGGTAGCTTAGACCTAGCTGCTTATTAAAAGACAAGTGTAGTCCAGATGAATCCTGGATAGCTTTGGTAGAGCATTGGTTATTTATTTAGTTGAAGTATTTAACGTGAACTTTCTGAACCGACTGATTATATCAACGCACGAGGTTGTTTATGAGCGAGAGCAAAAGGGCCTGCCAATTTTACCATGAAATATGTTTTCACATACCTCCCAGGGTTCTTTTACATGCCACAATCAACATGGGACTGATAGTTTTCCTTCCCTTCTGAATGAAGTTGTGCATTGTAATTTTATCGTTCAAGAAAAATCTGACAACCCTGACTGGGTTTCAGCCCACGAACATCGGGTCCTGAGGCAAGCACTTTACCCCAAGACCACCAAGGTCAACTAGACCATTGGTATACTAACCATTTAATAATATTGAAGTACACTCCAATGAACAGCTTTATACCATTTTAATTTATTGTTCCAACCAATAGCAAAATACTTTAAGATATTCAATAGTTGCTTTTTCATTATTTAGAATACAAAATTTACATGATTATAATATTTTAATTACTATTAAGTTACATAAGTTTTTTAGTAAGATAACTTGCATTACAGTTTTTTCCCCTAGGTGTAACTTTTTGGGCTATTAGTTTCTGTGACCTTATGATTGTAGTTTGTTATACATCTCCTTACCTTGCATACGAGCACGTGCATTGCGGCCCCCGCCGACTCTTCTTACACCCTCATTTCCTCTTCTTGGAACAGCTCTTTCTGGCTCTAAAACAAAACAACAATTATTTTAAGATAAGTTTCCTTAAGATTACACATTAACACGTTTGAACATTACAGATGTGCACACTTTGGTATACACTAATGATGCATGTGAGCAGCAGTGTGAACTAAAGGTTTCTTGATAAATACAAGGTGTGGGTTGTTGGAGGGTCTTGGATTCATGAGCAATGAGAAAAAGGTGCAGAGTTTGTTCACAAAAAGGAAAAATAACTTTTAACATTTATAATTGTGAGGTCTGCATTGCTTACACGGGACTTTGTAACAATGTTATAAAATATTTTATAATTAGATTTAGCTATTTTTATTTTGTATACAGTTGTACTAAAAAGATAAATAAAATATCAAAGACACACATAATTTATACTGTCGCTAGTGTGCTAATGATGCACATGTGCATTTCAAGGAAAATAGCAAATATTTATGTTTAATATCTAGTTACCTTAAAAATGTCAAATATAATTTAAAAAATGCTGAATTACAAAAAATCCCAAATAACACCAGCAACAACATGTTACAAATCAGCAGAACTAATGAGTCAAAACATTATCTGTAGGTGTACTCTTGGTGTGTTGTGTTACAATATAAACATAGTGAGTGCTTGCTGGATATAATATTATTTATTGGGACATTTAATGTGCACTTTATGAAATGAATGATTATATCTGCACATGACAGGCACTATAAAAACTGCTAGACAACAAGCTGGCTGACAAGCATTATGGGATTACATCGTCTGTCCAGTGCACCGGTCACAGGAAAATTACATATCATCTACAATATTTCCATCACAAAAGTGATTTGGGTGATGTGATGTCGAGTTTTGATTGGACGTAATATCTGTTAAGTGTTAACAAATTATAAATCTTGGTGTCATTTGATTATACATACTCTTGTGTGAATAAAATATCCAAACATTGTATTATAATAATGAAAAAAGAGAATAAAATGGGATGGATAAAATGTACTATGGCAGACGAACTTGACATTTATAGTAGGGTATGTGTGCCCATTGATGCAAATGTTGATAAAGTTAAAATGCAATGAATGGCTATAGCTTTGGTTTTAACATATATTTAAGTATTGAAAAAATCCTAGGACCAATTATTGTGAAAGATTAGGTTTGATTACTTGTCACTCAGTATCAAATGGTGTGTAGGCTACTAAAACAAAAGAAAACATAGTAATATCTTACCTATAAGAAAAACCGAATCCTTCTCTTCAATTGCACTAGGAGTCTTCTTTCCCCGTGTATTTTTTATGCTCCGACATTTAAAAAAGGCACAACACCTCAACAATCAGCATTATGTTTAGTAACAGTGAAAGAAATAGAAAACACTTATCACTAGCCTATTTTATCAATTGTAATGAAATGCATTAAACAAATGTAGGCTATCATTTCCAATAAATCTAATGTCACTTCATTGTGATATTAAATTTGCCGGGCATAATATGTGATAATTTAGTCTCTTTCATTGATACCAGATTTATATTAACAAAAATTCCAAGCTACACACAATAACCCCTTCTGACATTCCTAAGAAACAAATTAGTACAGGAAAAAGGGTATATTGGCAAAAATTTATAACATAATAATATACTTAATTATCAAACAAATATCATCAATGTTATAAATCAAATAATTTGTTTCTAAAACAAAATAAAACATATTACACACCTTTCTCTGCTTGCTTTTGCTTGAAATAAGCAAAAATAAAAAGCAAGATGATTGAACCAGATGCAATGCTTAATAAAATCGCTACGTTTGGATCATCCATACTGTTGCAGTTGTCATTAATGTATTAAAACAAAATACTTTACGCTACGGAAGTATTAATACAAATGTTTATTTATCTTTGTAGTTTGTAGCACAGACCATGTTCTTTGATTTCAATTTGCGATGTTGGTGTAATATTCGTTTGCACCAACACTATCAACAAGATCACCAAATTTCCTTATATCCAATATTGTAGTTAAAAGAGTTGATGTATGGCGCAAATAAATATCTAAAGCATAGTATTTATCTTAAAGATCCTAAATATTTTCTATACAATGTAGATAATTTCAAAAATTAAAAATTAATTGTTATCAAACGAGCTATAATAAAAATAACTTTTCTCATACATTACACAACAAAATATAACGTCGAGATGATTAAAATGATAATATAATTTATATTATATGACTGTATAATGTGCTAGACTATAATTATTATTACCGGGCGCTACTCCTAGAAGCTAGGAGAAAATAATTGTAAAAAAACACCTTTAGCTCGGCTAACACTGACAGTGTGGCACGATGACTCTTAACACTCGAGACCACTGGGGTGTGCTCGGGAACGTTTACTGGATGATACAATGTTAATGATAATTACACTACCTTACCTACAACAATGGTGTGCTGTAAATATCTACAAGAGTTGAAGGAATACTTAAAATAAAACATAAACAATTGAAATAAAATGGAACACTGAATAATTTAAATTACAATAAAAAACAATTATCGAAACTTTTGTGTGTTATTATTATTTAATTGTTACCGTATTCCAATTATCTCTATGGAATTCCAAGTAAATATAATAACAATCTTACAAAATAAAAAATAAATTGTATTACATCTATTTACAAAAATCATTAAAAAAAATTATTATTGTTGACAAAAAGATCAAATAAATCAATACTCAATAATCAGATAATGAAATATTAATTGAGGTTCTAGAAGAAGTAAAATGTCTGAATGTTTTAAATGTATATTGGAATACCGAAATGAAAAAGAAAGAAAATTATTTAAAGTTAAAGATTTGGCTGGACTTCACCATCTCCATATTGAAATAGCACAAATTTATGAAATTAGTTTCCTTTTCTTAATTTCAACTCCTCCACAATTTAAAGAAATAAACAGTCTCTAGTTATTCCCCAGGCACACAGCTTTCTATCTATATCTTCATATTCCACTTTAATTTTTTTTTTTTCACTTTTTAAATCCAATTTAGTTGGGAGTCACACAGGAATGGTTTCATGTTAAAATAACGCCGAGGAAGAAGACCCCATCTTTCTCAAAAAATGTTCCAGGATTTTTTTTTAAAATGTGCTGTTTTTTCCAAATCCAAAGAGAAAACTTATGCATTAAAACAAAAGATAAAATGTTGGCTATGAACTAGAGATAAATATAAAATAAAATTCAATTTTAATGTAAAGATTGGAAATATATGTAAATGAATATAAACGATGTTTCTTAAAATAATTAAAATGTTTATTTCCATCTGTCAACATTGAAATTAGCACTAGTTTAGAATTATTTATATAAATTAATTTTATTATTTTATAATTACGAGACACGTCACTCACTTGTTTTGCAGTCCTGCGCATGCGTTAGAATAAAATCATGGCTGACAATGAGAATAAATAAAAAAGAGTCAACCAACTTCTTAGAAGGATAAATATGTTTAGTAAAAAGGTAAGTGCTCTTCCTTAGCTTAAAATGCATTATTTAAATAATTTTGGACGATCTTCCTTTCGTTTTATAGTGAATGGATATAAATATTATTATTTTGTCACGTATGGCAACACAACACGTTATGCTGAGGACGAACTTTGAAGTACATCATTTAATTCAACCAAACCAAAACTAAATCAAATCGTAACATATTTACAAATTAGAAAAATATAAGGAAATACACGTGTGGTGGCAAATAACGTTACAGAGTTAATTGTTTTATTGATATTATGTTAGTGTTATTTTAATGTAAATTATTGGGTAATTTTTCTAAACAAACCATGGAAAGTATTTAGATAGAAAGTGGTATGAATTTATTCTGTCGACAATTAGAGCAGTTTTTCTATGTTATCCTGCACTTAGCTTTATACACAATATTTTAGAGGGAATAATGTGAACCATGCAATTGTTGAGATATTCAAAACGTTACCAAGGAAGCAAATTTGTATATAATAAAAATTAGAAACTCCATTTAAATAGTTGTTGCTCTCATTTGTTTACTGAATTTACATAAATTCTCAGTTCTGGACAATGGCTTGCCATCTCGTATCTTCTTTGAAGACCAAAGTGTTGTCGCATGTTCCCCGTATAGGCTCAAGATTTATTACTTGTGACAAAGGCGGCAAGGTAAGACACATTTTATATCCTTTAAAACTACTATAATGGGGATTTTAATGAGATACCCATATCCGAATGTTCATAAGAAGGGCTTTATCTGACAGCTAAAAGGTCATTAGATCTACTTTAACGTATTCACTTGTCAGGTCATATGCTTTTTAATGTCCACTTTTCATAGATATAATCAATATGATATCTATAAAATAATACTACTGGTAAATTTTATAGTTTATATAGTGACATTTTATTAATCTTGCAATGGATGGGACGCTCTTGACTTTCTAATTGTGGGTTAGGGTGGTAAAGAGGCACTTTATTTTTAATTTGCCCTTCACTAATGTACCCTGATATTTTAAATAGTAAGTCCACTTGAAAACTATCTACATTATTGAACGCTACTAACATTTGCCATTCTATAAATATGTCTTATTATAAAGTTCATCTAAACATTTATCAAAACCTTCCAATAAAACTTAATTATAGATTACTGAATGATGTCACTTTACATTACCATCAAAACGGACTAATAATGTAAATACACTTTTTTTCCCGCTATTGGGGCAGCATGAGTTTGCAGTTTTCAAAGAACGGGCTTCCAATGAAAATCAAACTCTTTACTACTTACACAAGCAATTGCTAAATGGCATTAGGAGCTCGAAGTTCATTGTCACACTCACAAAAGTACGCCACCTCAAGATGGATCCATTCAGTCCACCTTATTAAGCCCTACTTCTTTCAGGTCCAGTCCAATGTTATCCACCCATCTGCGTCTAGGTCTTCCCAATGGGTTTGCCAGTAAATACTCTGAACACTGTTCTAGATTCTCCCATTTGTGCTGCATTTCCTTTAAACCATAATTTACAAGACTCGATTATCTTAACAATATCTTGTGATGAGAACAGGATATGTAGCTTATCTATATCTAAGAACCTTGTTTTGAACAACCTAGCTTTTATTTTGTCATGTAAGATAAGATACAAGGTTTCAAACCCATATATAACAACTGGTAAAATTATTGCTTTGTATATTCTGAGTTTTACATTCCATGAAGGCAGGCGAGATATCAACAACTTACTGATCAAGTAGTAGCATTTATTTCCCGACTGTATTCTTTACCTAATTTCCACTTTACTATTTTTATTGCTAGTTAAAATTGTACTTAAGTATTTAAAAAATTGTACTTAAATATTTAAACTCATTAACCATGTCAAATGATATGTTGTTTGAAGTAATCTCTAAATTATTTTCTTCAATCTGTGTTCTCTGTGTGATCATATACGTAGTGCTTTCAGCGTTTACTTCTTAGCCTCTTTTCTAACTATCCTCTACTACAATTTTTGCATTTCTTGTAACAGCTTCCTTAAAACAAAAATAGCAACAACAAAATCCATTAAAGATAAATCCTCTGCATATCCTAATAGCTGCAATGTCCGATTTAATGTCAACCCATCCCTATTCTCTTGTATTACTCTAATAGTAAGAGGGCTTTCAGCCTTTCACATGATACGTTTTCTGTCATACGAGTGGGATAGGACGACTACTAGTGGAATTTATTTATTCTGGTAAAAATGACATGATTCGCCTATGAATAATATCGTCCAAAAGAATTTCTTCATTGAGGACGTATTGGTATTTTATTACTAGTCTATTTTTTTACAAGTATCTTCGGCGAAAATGCAAGTGATTACTTTGCAATATTAATTTTAAATTAAGAGCAAGAAGCGAGGTGCACGTGCAACAAACAAAAAACGGGAAAGCTGTACGTGTTTCCAAAGCTAGTAAAATGCTTTGGAGATAAAATTAAGTAAAGTTTAGAAAGGCATGCGTACCAACTAAAGCATTTAGAGGACCTAATAAAACTTAATAAAATTTGTTTAGTTTTTAACTCGAGGTCTATTCTAAAACTTTTATTTTTCATTTAGAGCACCTTCAACATTTTAGGGTCGTAATATGTGTAAGGCCATACTATATTCGGGCCAATACGGTATTTAGTTACTATATTACTCCACTAACGAAATCAACATATCGGTGTCAGCTAACTCAACTTCACTTGACTTTATTACTTTGGCACTCTATCACTGAGTTAGTACGATAGTGAGACAAGCACAAAGGCTGCCGGTTGACTGTTTAGTTGGATCGTGTTAAAAGTGCCATTCCCCCCAACAGTCCACTAAAAGTCATCCAGCCAAACTGCTGGACATGATAATTGGATGTTCTAGTGAGGACATCTGACTACTCTCGAGTCGAGCACAACTTTTGATCGAATGACTAAACAGTCGGATCGTCTGAAAGACTCTATTCTCGCTAATGTATTAGTACACACACGACGATTAAAAATTAATGGGAAAAGTGCATCTCCTTTTTTAAACCCACTATGTATTTCAAAAGCATCTTATAAGGGACATCCAAATCATATCCTGCCAAACGTTTCTGTAAAACATACGTCAATCAGATAGATAAGCTTTTTTGATATCCCAAACTTAGCTAAAATTTCATATAATTGGATTCTTTGTATGGGAATACGCGTAAATTAAAATATTTTGGCATTAGGCTCATTGCAGCTCTGATATTGTCATTTCCATGCTTGTTACAATCAAATTTGACTGTATTTTCAAAGTAAATTACCAACTATTATTTTCTCAGCCCATAAATTTAGCTCAGCTGCTGCAACAATATACAATTTCCACTTTATAATTTGCTATAAGGGTTTTACGTCTTAAAAAAAAGTAGTTTAGTGTTAAATTCGAAGGATACAGTGTTTATTTCTGAGGTGTGTCGTGAAGAGTTAAGGACATGGTTTATGCCACGTAATTCACAAATTTCAGAAAATGTATGAGACATAAAGCATAAAGTCTACACTCATCAATCAATTCATCAAAATGCTCCAGTATACTATTGGTTGATGTATCTTTAATTGGATAAATATTCACAAACTTAGTAATATTGTCGATTATAGCTTATCATTCTGAATTCCTTCTGGAGCTTCGTGGAAAAGGTCTTAAGTAATCTAAATGCACTATTTGGACTGAACGGCTATATGACAATATTGGATTGAATAGATTCATCTTCAGTACACACAGAACTTGGTTGATTAGTAATTCGAAAATTCAATGTACTTATGATGCGTCACACACTTCTTCATTTTAGGAAATTAATAATTCTACTTTATCTTTGCTAGTGTTCAGCCTGGAACAAAATGTCCAGCTAAATCATGAAACTTCACATATATACTTTATTGAATGCATCTTGGAGTCACATAAAACATCTTTATTTGATCGTCTTATGGTAATCTTTTCCACAATATTCTTCAATATGTTCCAAGTCTTTTTTTTAAATCGTGCTTTGTTCTAGTCGAGTCTAGTTTGTAGTCACTTGGCTGAATCTTTAATATATTGCCATTTACGGTTAAGGACAAGAATATCCCACATCAATCATCAACAACTTCCCCCACTGTATCGTTCTCATCCTCTGTAAGTGCCTAACTCAGTGCACCAATATGCAACATCTTTTCTTCAGGTCAATGTTGAGCCTCTGTATCTATGAACTAAATCATACTAACGGGAAATTTTAGGGTTGATAGTGCGTTTGTTAACAACAGTAAAATATATGCCTATTATAAATGGTCTATGTCAGTTCAATGACCATACTATTGCCATCAACTCCAACTTGCTTGAATTGTACTTGGCCTCTGCCTCTGTTGTCTTCTTACTAACATAATGCACCAAATGCATTTGTCCCTCTTTACCCTCTTGCAACCAAATTCCTCCCGAACCTAAGGAATAGGCATCAGGGTGAGTTTCCAAAGTCTCTTTTGGATAATAAACTGCAGTACAGGTTTTTGAGTCAGGTATGACTTCAAATCGTTAAATGAAAATATGTCCTGTTCTGTAGACCGAATGAAACGGATGATCTTTCTTAGTAAGCCTACTGAGTAGTTCAGCCTTTGGCGCATAGTACTGTAAGAAGTGTCCCAAAACTGGTGAGGTGCAAGAATCTGCTCACGTCATGGACCGATTGTAGACGAGTAAAACCACCAAACGCTTCAATTATTCGTGGTATAGGTGACATTTTGCCGTTTGCAATAACAACCCCCAAATACTCAACACTTGGCTTACCAAATTTGAACGTTCTAAGTTTGCAGGTAAATTTGTATTTCTTCAGCATTTCAAGTAAACTTCTCAATCTATTGAGTATTTCTGTCCAATATTGACCAATGCATGGGTGAATATATCATCAAGGTAACACATATCACTGGTGTGACGCAGTTCACCCAAAGCTTTGTTCACGAGTCATTAGAATTCCACGGGACCATTTTTGTTAGATCAAAAACCATGCGTTCAAATACCCAGTTTTATCTGGATTGAAGAAAGCAGTTTTTTTAGCTTCTTTTGTAAGGGGAACCTATAAATAGCCACGGGAAAGATCAAATATTGTAGTTTAGTACAGCCCAACAATTTTTCTAACTGGGCATCAATATGTGGTAGTGGAAACTTATCCCTAATAGTCTGCTGGTTTAGCCACTGGTAGTCTACCCCTAACCTTTCCTTCCCTGTTTTATTCTTCCTTAACAAAACAGGAATTGTACATGCTGACTTATGCTCTTTTATGAAGCCATGGATCTTCCATGCTCTTAAAATATTCTGGATTTATTCCCTTTCTTTTACATTAGTTTGGTATGGTTTACTTGAAATTCCTTTTAATGCCCAGTAACTCACTTAGATAAGTCTGTACAACCTATTTCAGAAAGCTTGGACGGTAAACACCACCTATCCTCATCAACCAGACTCACCAAACTGTCTGAATCGTGCCTTTAAACACTAATGTTAATTGAAAAGTATTCTTTTGTGAGGGGTTGATATTCAAGGGACCTAGCACAAACTAATTCACTTGTAGGTCTACTTAGCTCTGTAACCTGAACTCCATCTCTGTGACCCACATTTGTATTTTTATTTAGGTATTTGTCCTTATTTTGGGCATTCACTATTGCAATTGAAAACCTTTCACTATAGTCTGGCTCATACACAGCACCATTGAACATTAACGAATTATTGTCTGATAACTTCGTAAACACTCTCACAAAGTTCACAATGCAAGCTTCTAATTTATTTGCTGTTGGACAAAATTTAATTAGCTTTTCATTAGTCATTAATGGTAGGCGTAAATATAATTGTTTAAATGGATCATCATGTGCACTTTCCACATAGAATCGTTCCCCCTAACTTCACAAATGCAACGCTTGGTTAGTCTGCCCATGTTCTACCTATAATTATCTCAGTGGCTTGAGCACTGTCAGGCACAACCATTAGCTTCACACTATGCACTAAAACACATCCACTGATGCCCCAAGTGATATGCCCACAGTATCAAAGGCACTACCAAAACCATGCATAGTTTTTGTTGAATGGTTGATCTGTAGGCCTGATCTAATTGCTACCGTAGCTTGTATGGTGCAGCACGAGCTGCTGCTGTCCGTAATTGAGATTAATGAATAGGGCCCTATTGCCACTTCTTTAATATACTTTCCTAAGTTTTTCTCAATATCAAGGGTTGACGTGATTTAGGATTCTCCTCAGTTGCTCCCTCTCTACTGTGGCAGTTACGTCTTGTATGTCTCGAAAGACACCAATCCAATAATATTACAGTCTTTTTTTATTTTGGGTGGTCACGAGATATGTGGCCATGCTGATTGTAATAAATCGGGACGAAACCAATGTTATGCAGCATATATTAAGCCCTTAGGCGTGTGTACGCGCCGACTCAAGTTTGAATGGATCCTGCCAATGGTGTAGCTCTTCCGTTGTATTGATAATTCGCAACCATTCCAACGGATACAACCCGGTCGTTTCGCCATGAAACTAGTATTGTCTTTGCTAAATCTGGTATTATATTGTACATGGTTTCTTGTTGATAACTTGGTTGAGGTTGCAAGAATCGCATTCATATTAAATCAAGTTGCAGATTGCTTTCAACACAAGCCTGCATCGACCTGTATTTACATCACTTTAAGCCTACCTCACTTACCCGTCTTGGAATCAATTTCGAGTACATTATTTCAATCAGTTCTAGGTAGCCCGTTCTTCGTCGATGAATAAGCCACAATAAAGAAAACGTTCAGTGTTTATTTAGTTGATTAATTTGTTAGAAGTTAAAAAAAAGTTCGCTCGTAAAACCCCCCAACCAAAATGCAAGTGTTTCCTACCAATACTTTCCTATAAAATGGCGGTAGTTGCGTTCTCTCGCAATTTGGAGCAGTAATGCTCATTTCTTACCACATCAATAAAGCAACGAGCAAAGCCGATACAGGTTTAAAAATTAAACTTTTTTATTATTATTATTGTTATCGCCGCATCTTACTACCTGTTCATGTATCGCGCAAAAAGGATAATTACTCTAATGGGGAAGAGATGAGGAAGAAAACATTTTAAAGGTAATCTGTCCACATTTGCCTGGAAGGGGAGTGGGAAACCATTTAGAAAAACCATCAGTAGACCCAACCGGGAATCAAATACCTATCCCCCATCATCACCAGGCCAGTCTAACATGAGAGTAATGCCTTAGATAATTCATAATTCATTAGTTTTGGTTTTGAGCTCACTGTCGATGTTTTAGAATCACTCTTCTAATGACCGGGTTACTAATTAGTTAGACATAATTATGACGCACCATTATAGTTATTTTCACGCGTGATGCCATCGCGAATGTTAGTAGCCGAGAGATTCACAGCAAACAAGGCAACAATGACCTGCTGGCAGTGCTTTCAACCTAGTCTTATAAGGTAACGTTTACAAAATAGGTTTCCCGCACTCTTTAGTCTAATGTGCCAGGCTCACAATCTACTGGAATTTCAGTGATTGGGGGTGTGGGGGGGGGGAGGGGGGGGGGAGATTAAAATCTCTGCCGGATACTCTGGGAATCGTTTATCAAGAGTGATTTATTTTACCGTCCCCTCTGCAGGCTAGTATGGGTGTGTTTCCTCTAAATTACCCTCCTAGTTTCAACCTTAAAAATTAAATGGGAGCTAAATGTATCTAATTATCTAGATATAATGAATAGATTTATCTAAATTTTGGGTTAATTAATCTACTAAATAGAACCTACAGATTCTTTATAGAGTTTACAAATAGAAAATATATATTCGCATCATTAATATGTAACAATGTCACAATGATGTAAGTTCTTATTGTGTGGCAATACTTTTGGAATCGTACCAGCTTTTGACCAGTTAATTATAGTTGGCTGCAGTTGAGCCGTGCCCGTACACTTATTTTGGTAGTGTCTTACCTGCAGTGGTTTGTGGGAAAGTCCCTTAATAGACGATACAATGCATCTTTTTGAACAGTAAGTCCCTGTTGAAGCAATCTAAAGATTTAGTAAACATAATTGAGGTTGTAGTTGTTGTGAGTTTAATAAGGCATCAAAGCTTAGGCATCGAGTAGAATTACACAAAGCGGCCTAAATGATTAATAACACTTTCAAGTAGGTGACCTTGCGGTCTAGGGGTAAGGTGTCAGACTTCTGTGCTGGCGGCCGGGGTTCAATCCTCGGTCCCGGCAAAGATTTATCTGATTACCAAACCCTTCCTTCACCTCTTACAAGACATCTTGTGAATGTGGGGAATGCCAGGCCTCCACCATGGTTCGGATTCCACGTTAAACTGTAGGTCCTTCATTTCATCTCACAATCACCCTACCATTACACATTATCGTAAGTGCTTATAGCCCAAACGGGTAGTAAGACGCGGTGATAATAATAATAATAATAATAATAATAATAATAATAATAATAATAATAATAATAATAATAATACACTTTCAAGTGAGGTTTGAATCTCCAAATCACTACATTTCAGTTCAGCCCTGACTACCCAGATGCTACAGAAGACTCTGGCTCGTAAGGCTGAGGCTCGATTCTTAACCGGGAATAAAGGGTTTAATTTATATTTATATTGTGAGACTTACTTCTTCCATATTAGTAAATTCTGGTGTAGTTATTCAAAATTCTATCTAATAATTATTTATTTAGATTAGTTCTGATCAGTGATTACCAACCATTTAAATGCGAGAATTCCTTTTGAACTTATAAAATAATCGGGAACCTCCACATTATTTTTTTAGTTTTATGTATTGTAAAAGCACGCAATAAAAAAGGTTCGTAACATAAAAAATTAATGCTAATGTTTTCACCAGGAGTTTCACCACACTTTATTTACCAAACATATTTCGTCGATATGGGTTAATGTGCGAAAGGATTGAAACATAGTTATCTACACTATTTTGTTTATACTGCGTTTTAAACTGATTTAGGATTGAGGTCACCGCAGTCGGAGTGGGGAGTGGAGGCTCAGTAGATGCTCAACCAATCCATGAAGGGTACTTATCATAGCGACCGATACACGTAGCTAGATTTCTTGACAGTCCTTGAGTATGTTGCATAATAGTAACGCGCAAACCCCCCAATTTGTGGCAACTATGCTCCCCAGCCTACCCACCACGCGAATCCTAGAACCGTTTAAATCGCAGTATAATAAGATGGAAGGTGCCATTCTTTGATTTAAAATAAATGATAATGTATTATGTTCGAGAGAAACAAGTATAGTTACGACGATAAAATCAATTATTCCAGTCGGTGATCTAATTTCAATAAAACATGCATTGAAAATTACCCTTTACAAACATACAATGTGGCCATAAATCACTCAATTGATTCAAGTATTTATCAGGCAGTTCTGTATATTCAGAACGAACATGAAAATTAAAGTTCATACTGGTCATTTTGAGAGAAAACTAGTTTTAAAGAGCTATGAACTATATGAATAACGGCCCCCTGGAAACAATTCTGCTGATCCCAGGTACAACTAAATTATTTAGACATAATGGTTATACAGTTTTCCAATCTAATTCAATTCAAAACATGTGATCTTTGGAGATTTTTTCATCTTTATTTCACTCACCCAACGACCGCAAAGTAAAGTAACAGTGTTAATTTAGTGAAGTGTTGTAGAGCATATTGTATTGAAAATTAAGACAATGGCAAGATAACTTTTATAACTTTGACAAAAAAAAAGCTGTGGCCATTGAAGAGCATAATTTTCCTACCATTCCGATGGGTGAGAAATATTTGATTTTTTGTTTCGGAAACTTGTTATTTCACTCGTATTCATTTGATGTTTAGTTTATGAGTAGTTAAAACAATTTCAAATATAAATATGTATCACCTACCGATATTAATGAGCGAGACCTTCAATTTATCAAAATTACTTAAAATACCTTAAAAGAATTTGATCGGCTCGATAGATTAATTGTCAAATAAGTATTTGTTTGGTAAAAGCATTCAATCTAACCCTAGTGATTATAATATTGCGCTTCTGGGCTACATAATTCATAGCCCAGTAGTGAAAATATTAGCCAGTATTATTGTACCATAACCCAGGGGACTCCCTATTGTACTATTCCCGTGGAGGCTCTTTCCATGCCCCGAATCCCGATGAGATATAGTGATACAGTTAACGCCCAACTATTCACGGTAATGGAGGGGAATAGTGTCGCGGATAACCCAAAACCGGGGATAAACCGCATATTTAGTAAAACAAGAGATCTTAGCACATTCAATTCAAACTAGTTCTAATCTATCGTGATTGCCTTTATGAACACATCATATCATTATTATTTCACATACTAAGATAATAAAAACACATACTTTACCTCAATGTACAGTATACTCCAAATGAACACATCACCTAAAAAGTGTGTATTATTAGTCTTCTGCTTCATAGCAGCTGCTTCTTTTTTCCTTATCTCGTTACGTATTTTCCGTAATATCCTGTTCCATATAACTAGGCAGGTTATGAGTCCATTTTAGGGCAGTCCCCCTTGCATAAACTTTTTTCTTCCTTAGCCATTATTTCTTCCCTAGGGATTTATTGAGTACAACATTCGGTAGCCCTGTGTTCCCCATCAACGCGGCGTTTTTCAGAAATGAATCTCCTGCCATTGGCAATGCCACGGTTAAGCCACAAATTGGATAATCTACTCACGGATAGTTGGGAGTTTACTGAATTGAGTATGAGGGTGTGGAATTAGTGGAAACACTTAAACCTAACTAAAGCTTTATTATTATTATTATTATTATTATTATTAGTACCACAGCTTAACTGTTCGGGTTGTACGCACTTACGCTAATGTGTAATGGTAGGGTGATTGTGAGATGAAATGAAGGACCCACAGTTTAACGTGGGACCCGAACCATGATGGAGGCCTGGAATTCCACACATTCACAAGTTGTGATTAATACATGTCTTGTCAGAAGTGAAGGAAGGGTTTGGTAACCAGATAAATCTGTGCTGGGACCGAGGATTGAACTCCTGACCACCGCCAGTTCACCCTAAAGACTAATTAACCAACCTCTGGTGACCGTTGGAGTGATTCCACTTTCGGAAAAAGTACCCAAGGTAGCGGCCGGGAATCGAACTCCTTCTCTGTGCCCTAGGGTCAAAGCCGGGTACGCTGACCACTACACCACTGGGCCAGTTAAAGCATTAAATGATATGATAGATAACTTCTAGACTGCGTATTAGATATACTCAACCTAGGTGGTCTTGAGGCAAAGTGCACGCCTCAGGACCCGATGTACGTAGGTTTAAACCCAGCCGCGGTCGACGGGGTCTTCTTTAGTGAGTTTCATTGTTCGATTCCAGCGCAGGGGGAGTGAATAGACATGTTTTTTTCCTGGTAGTGTAAGTATGCGCGTATACAGTGTTTCAAATGACGTCGAGAAACATAAGAAAGAAAGAATTATATAAAAACGTGGGACTAGACAGGAAGACACCAGTCCCCAGTTTTAGGACCGGCTAAGACATAATTAATATTTTCATTGATAGGATGGACACATATAACACAATTAAGAAATAGAATAAAGTGTATTGTAATTTGCATAACTAATTTATTTTGTTGACTGTCTGTTTAACGTCTGGTATGGGAGTACAAATCTTTTGCGAGGACTCATTACTAAAGAAAAATATTAGAACAATTTCATCAATTTTACTTACTATCGAGTTAGTATTATTGAATTTTAATTAAAATAATTCGATAATATCCCGAGTTGATTAAGGCCTAGTACAATTATTTTTCCTGTGTTATTTTTACAGAAAGCGGTTGTGGTTGGTATGTACAGTGATGATGGCACCGGCTCCTCGTCTAAGCTGACACCTGTAGGCGAGCAGGTTAACCAGTTGGTTGGTGGGAAGTTGAACGAAGTCCTGGCGGGGTAGGCCGACCAAACTGATCGATTTAAATATTGTGTGCTGATAAAGGGAATGGTAGAATGTAACCTCCGTCCACCCTGAAAGGTAGCCGTCTTTCCTTGGCAAATAGTGAACCTGTTTTATAAACTGCACCATAGTGAAACCAAGCAAATCAGACTGGTTACCTTTTTCTATAAACGAGGAGTACGCTTACCTTTCCTTTCACATAGCCTAGTGCAGAACTGTTATATGGCTACATAGGCTACCTTAACAGTTATGTTTTGTAGCTATCATTTTTATGAGTATTACTTATCAAATACTAACCTATGTATTACACTAAAGTGCCGTGTCTAAATAGTTAATTAAAGTGCCCTTGAAATGGTATTGGACTTAAGTTAAAGGGCAATTTTTTTTCTTAGTGTCTGCATTCTCTTTCAAAAGTAGGCCCTAATATTGCACTTCACAGTGCACTTTGCCAAAAGTTTGATTTGATTTTCCCTTTATCGTGCACTTTAATTAAAATACCGTTGTAAATGTAATAGATATACGTTCGTAGCCTGTTAAATCAAAATGATTTGCTGTGTTATTTGTTCATTTACATGGATTAGTTGGATAATTTTATCTCAGTAACGTGAACATCTATTATATATATATATATAATGCATATAATGCAAGTAAAGTGCACAAGTGTGTGTGCAGGCTATTCAGACTCATCCATGGCTTAGCATCTCAAAGGGGTTAGATCCACTCCTGAAAATAAATGACAATCGATATGCACCTGTCTTCAATCATTACAGAGTTTGGTAAATGCTTGTATTTTTGTTATGAACTAAGCAGTGTGCACTATAAGCAGAAACTGAAGTGATACAATTAAGACCCTTTCAAAAATGTACACATTTAGTATATACGTCCTTGAAGAAAGAGAGGGTTGAGGATTACATTACATGTTGGTCCTGTTTTCTGTGTATTTGAGGACTATTTTAGGAGTAGTTTTTGTATTGACCAAAACCAGTCAAATAGTCATCATTATTATTGGTCGTTCACAAGAATATAGGCCTATTTATGACTTGAACTGAACTGAACTGAACTCATTACTGAAACATCACCCGCAATAAGGTTCTCCCGTGTTAAATTCCGTCTTGATACCAAATCCCATATTTAAATGGTTAGAGAAAACTAGATCTCTGGCCTCTGAAAACTTGGCACCCTGAATTTGACACTTTGTCATATGATTATGGAGAAACCCTATATTTTTTAAGTCCTCTATGCTCAGGTACGCATCTGCGAAAGTATTACTTGTTCTACTGTGCATAATGCATCCCAGTAAACACCTCTCTTTTCCGAAGATGCTTTTCAATATTTCTGAAGTCACGGTAGCAGGGCAGGTAAGAATGACCAGGTACCATGAAGGTGTGTGTTCAATCCTATTAAACCGGCCTGCATGAATGTATCTTAGACAGATCAGAACCATATTTATATTTTGACCCAAACTGTGGTCACTAAAAATGTATAATGTTTTTACATCCTATGGTATTTTATTGTCTGTGTAATGCACTAGGTAACTTGCAATTTCGTTGGATCCTCTTTTCCAGAGCTCTCATCTCAGGCATACATTTAAGCGTTTCCATTCTTCAGATTGTGGATGGAAAAATTAAAGGTCCGTAATTGACTTCTGTAGAACTGTCTGCCGGAGTTTATTTTAGATGTTGGCAGTGCTTGTTGTAAGTCTATTGCAATAGCAGCAACTCTCTTGTCTCTATTTCCTGCCATTGTTTTAATAATGTTTGAGCCATCTTCAACCTGCTTTAGTGCATAATTATTTCAACTTTCACTTGTAGAATTTCTTAAGCATCATTTTCTTCATCTAAACTTTCCAGCTGTCATATGGTTCTGTCACAATAGTTGCAAGTATCGTAAATGGGTGGTGTTAATCCAAGATTAAAATTTCGTGTTGAATATGTGTCTGTAGAAGGATTCTGTGACAGGACGTTCCTCACCATTTTCAATAAGCTAGGCACAGTATAACCAATACATTCTTGAAATGTGTAAATAGGATGCCAAGTATTTTCTGTGCAGACTCTTAGATCTGCTGTAATGACTGGATAATGCAGGGTAACTGTTAGTATGCTCAATCACCTTTAATCTCTCTGATTCAGGTATTTTTCTTGTTTTTTCTTGATGGCCACGCATGTCTTTGTCCATACTCCCATTATTTTTCACCTTATCACGAACAGTGGGCAACATCTTCTCACTCAAACCATGAATATTTTGGAAAGCTACAGCACAAACTGTATAAGAAACCTTACCATGCACAACTGTGTACTCTACTGTGTGTAGTCTGCAGGAGGGCCTGTCTTTTACACGCAACCATCTCACATATACACTTGTCGTAAATTTGGCCAGGTAACTATTTTGTAGTTCATAATCCCCAACGTCCCATAATTCGCGAAATACTACCTCTATATTATCTCTGCCCACTTTGTCGAAACAACCACAACGACATGGATCCCTTATTCGTCTTGTTTCAACAGCACGTTTTGTCTGGATGCTAACATAACCCTCTCCGGTATTCCTCTTTTTCTTGGACACATCTATTTTACACTTACCTTTCTGTAAATATTGCTTCCTAGCACGACTGATACTTCCAGCACTTGATTCACTTTCTGTGCCACTCATTCCATGATGTCCAAGAATAGATACAAATTATTAACTGCTTATTTTATATGTTAAAATTATAACCACAATCTCGAACGAACTGACCCACGTGACTGTTGGAGACACACTGCTCGCATGGCACTACTGTTCACTTTCTACTGCACAGCGCGAGGCTTATACACCGTTCCTATTATCACAGTTCCACAACCATCTCTACGGTGCGTAAAGTCTCGCACCACGCCTTTTAAAATATAAATTTCGCTCTCTACCGAAGCGTATCGACCATGCATATTAGCTAGAAAGAAATAGAAACATTAATAGTTATGTTGCAGTGAAAAAAAAGGCATTTTGACCACTATGCCTATCCTATACGCCTCAATTTTGAAGATCATTGTCATTGGTTGACAATAGTGTGGTGAGCTTAGTCAATGCTTGTTGAATATTATCGTCAATAATGGAAGCGTGCTTCCCATAATTATGAAGCCAAATACAGTGCTTAAAACTATAGGCATATCTTTTTCAAGTGGATAAAGATCACCAATGAGGGTTTGAGCAAAAAGGTCTGCACCGATTATCATTTTAACGGAATTACTATCATTAAGTGTAGGGCCAGCAAGTACACAATGTTTTAGTTTCTTAGTTACTTCAAATAAAATGCGGAGTTTGTGGCATATTTGAGGAGATTAGATCAATGATCACAACTGGGTATGGGTGTACCATTACACGTGGAAATATTTAACTGTGCAACACCATTAATGTTAACTTGACCGAATGATATTCCCTTAATATACCAGGTTTGATACGGTTGCATTTTATCCCGAGCATCTGTGCACAATGTTCATTAATCAATGTTGATTGACTCGCAAGCACAATTTGTGTATTGCCAGAGGGAGTAGTGATGTGAAGTATAGGTGTAAGTTAGAAGTACAGTGTTGGTGGTGGTTGAAACTAAGTCAACAAAGGGCTTATTATGTCAAGAATTGATCGAATTTAATCAAGTAATGATGGGGGTGTCAACATTAGCACGTCGGCTACTTGGAGTCTATGTTTAAGTTCTGTAAATTGTAAAATGTTGTTAGAGACATATTACAGAGTTGACGTCTGTGTTTGAGTAGAATGCTCCAACATTGTGTGATGAGTTTTCCTACAATGCTAGCGCACATGTCTTGACTTGCATCTTGAGACACGCAAAGAGCAAAAAAAATATTTTTAATTGATAAATGCAAATCTTTTCTGTTGAGTTAGGGATTTAAAATTACAACATCTAGGCCTATATGCTATATTGAGATCTTGCTGTTTGAAATATGAACAGCAATTTGAAGTGGTATTCGCTATCAAAAGAACCATTCTTGCTGGTTGGGGTGTCATTGCGTGTAAAAATGCGTGTGTTGTAATAATACCAATACAACCTGTGTTGGTGTTATGTCTTGTACTGGTGATAGCTTATGTAATTGGTTGACACTTGACAGCCTTTAGGTGTGTACACCCAGTTTCCTAAAAAAGTATTATTTAGTTTACAGTTGATAGAACCTCGTTTAATTATGAGAATAACAGTTCTGAAGCATCAAAGCCTAAATATAATCTTAATTTATCTTAGAATGTTTTGTTCTGACCATGTTAAACATGATTTTGTCAGAATAAGGCTGGAGCTATGTTTCTAATCATTTACTTAAACACCTACCAATGAAATTTCACGTGAAACATCCTTGAACATTTCCTAACTTCACCTCGCCACGATTTTGATTAAAACTATGAAACCTAAAGTCAGGTTTTAGATACTCTCGGTACATGTTGACAGTTTGGCACGAACAATAATCATTTATTTTAGCCCTTATAGTGCCTCTTGCTTTGCCTTATATCGTTAAAAGTGCCAGAGCCGATGTGATCTGCCGTTCAGATATGCACTATTTCTGGCGTTTCCCGATAGATGGAGATACAATCTTATGTATATTACTAAAAAAATAATACGCCATTCTATTATTTACAATGATGACAGCATAAATCACTGTTTACAATAATGATTAAATAGCAGCTTCATTCTTACACACAAGTGTGCCACGAACTACACTAGGTGTACCATGAAGTTATCGACATTTTGTTAGTGTGTTAAGTAGATCCTTTTGGAAGAAGAATTACTTAAAACACAGTATTCTTGGAAAATAAATCAATATTAGTTTCAAAATTAATAATTCATTACATGTATATTTATTAATAATCCAAACATTAGTATTTACACAGTTAGCACAGACCACATTGACTTCAAAACAAACTAGTCCATATCATTAGAGGTATGCGGCGCAGGACTAGCATACTCGGAGAATACGCCATTGCAGAGGTTCTGGATTTGATCTCCGGTGCTTTCGAATTTTTCCGTGAAGCAGTGGATCTGGAACGGGTCAACTCTGCCTCGTTAGGTCGATGGGGGAGCTACTTAAATAAAAAAAAGTAGTGACTCCTGTATATAAAACTGAGATTAATGGGTGGAGGGTTGGTTGCAGTTATAAAAATGACATCCTTTATCCGAAAATGTTGGCACTATCTTCACCAACATGCGGCGGCCGCTTGGTTGGTATAGCTCACTTGAGGGCTCACGCCATGGATGTTTTTTCAATCAATTATAATTTTTTAAATACATTTAAAAATGTCCGGAAACCTTAATACATTTATTTTTCAAAGAATTTGATGGCTTACAATCAAAGAGTTGAGTAACCAATGAAAAACTTGAGTTTGTCGTTTCTGTCACATTATTTCAATTCGTGGTTGGATAGATCAGGACAAATACACATGTCTCCTGTTCAACTGGGAGACATCTCCAAGCATGCCTACGACCGAGGATCTCGTAGTGTTGACAACTGGCACGTTCACTGCGCCACGAGGACTCTCGCGAAAGAAAAGTGTAAAAAAGAAAAAAGAAAAGATATTGAAGACCACTGGCTTAGGCTGACATCATCGTGCGTGTGTCAGGATTAGATTAGTTAATTAAGTTAGTTCTACACAATTTGACATTTATGTTGCCTTCACTTCTTCCAACACAGCGGTGGCCCACGCAAGTACCAAGTGCATGTGTGGGAGGGTGAGGGCGAGGGTGAGGAGGAGGTGAGTGCTGTGGCCGTGGTGGGACTTGGCCGGGAGGATGAAGAGTTTGACCCTCAGGAGAACTACAACCAGGCGCACGAGAAGGTTTGCCTAAAATACACATATAAAAATCGGATTATGACTTTACCTTAGTAATGTGGTCGCAAAAGGGCTTTGCATTAATCAGTGATTTTTATAATATAACTAGACTGACATCTGTGGCTGAAATTTTTGATCTGTCGTATGCACACCAATGCGTGAGAAAGGAAGAACATTTTGGGTATTTATTTCTCTCTTTTATACATATAATTCGATGCTACATTTGGACATACTTCATTATTTTATCCGAATTTATAATGTAAATCATGGTATATTATATTTAATGTGATGGGTAAATAAAATGTCTAAATATCATAAATATATACAATAGCTATGACTTTATGGGCAAAACATTAGATTCCTAGTAATTTCTAAACAATTATTACAGTTTCAGTAAAACCCTGACGGGGTTTATCCCTCCGGTCCTTATCATACGCCAAGATTGACCGTCACGTTTTTGTTAATCGCAAATAGTCCCTCCAGTAGTATAATAGAGCTCACTGGCATAAATACTTTAAGTAGAGTAGTCGCAAAATATCATATTATTACTAGAGTACTCATAAAGCTCAAGGGTACTATCGAATGCTCGCATCAGCCTTTGGCTTTAGTAGAATATTCGCAAAATGGTATGGAAGTAGTACAGTAATCAAAATAATTATGTGGTATTTGTGGAGTAGCCACAAAATATTATTACCTTAGTATAATAGACATAGACATATACATTATCTATGTCTAACAGTGAAAACATAGCAGGCATTTAGTAAGCATAGTCTCAATATGACATGACATTAATGGTTAAAGTATTCTGAAGATATTACTTTAGTAAGTATATTAGACTCAGGAATATGACTTTAGTAACTACTACAGCATTGGCTTTGTAGCGCACACGGTAAGGTTCTGATTGTTTTAAATCACCAAGAAACTCGAACACAATCTGTAAAGCTCTTCAGCAGTGGTGGTTCTAGGCCGGGGCCGGGGGTTCGCGGGCACCCCAAATATAACAGGATAGAAAAAAATCAGTGCATAGACAAACTAGCTGGGTCAGCTTTCTGACCATGGAATCTCTTAATTACTTTCCTGAAATATACAATACACTGAGGCTATTACCCTCACTCCAAACTACATTTATAAACACTGGGAATCGCATAGCGTTCCACTGGCTCTTAATCTTTAACCTGCCCTGATGAATGGCCAGAAACTTAAAATGCCTTCCTATAAAGTCATAATCTAAGGCACTTATAACCCTCCCCGTACTACTTAGAGTTTTGGCTATTGAAGGAGTGTGACTTAAACGTTCTTTACGAACAAAGATGACCTCAGTTTGCTCTGGTACCACATATAACCAACCTGCTGCTATTCTTTTTAAAAATAGGACTCTTTAAGACACTTATTTTCTTTTACATGATCCAGTATTACCTTTAGACATAAACACATTAAAAATACAATTTTCTCAATTCTGTCCTTTACACTCTAAGAATAACTATAATCAAGTACTCGGAAAACTTTCTGTCTTTACTGATTAAAAATACCTCATCTAGAACAAATTCAATAAATGTTCTTGTCTTATTCCAAGCTACTGGAATGATATGGACTTTATATGGCTCAAAAATTTCTTCCCTGGTTAACAATGGTACATTAACAATTAATTGCAAACTATTTCCAACAAGAATGGAATTTGCCGAACTCATTCTGTAAAAATCATGCATATACATCGTTTTCATGGGGTGTATCATTAAGAGTGGGGGTGTAAGCAATTTTAAGAACAACTCTGGCTCTTTAAGCATGCTGCTCAACTCATTTCTGGTACTAGTCTCCAAATCATACTGGAAATTACTCAATTCCAACCTTACATTAGTTAATCCTTCAACAACCCTTTGTAGCAACACATTCAAATCTACATGTGAGGTAAGGATATATATCCCTCTCAATAAATTCTACATTAGCATTATAATGTACATAGCGCTTCTGATAATGTTCAATATAATATCGTGCTAACCAGGTGATGAACCTGATATTATTCAGTACCTCTTCCTGTAACCCCTTCATAAGTATTAATTGGTTCTTATGATCTATCAGTAATTACTCTTGCTCCTGATCCAATTTAGCTAATTTTTCCTTCGACAGGGACATATCTTCAGAGTCCATAGTTCCAAGAAATTTTAAGGTCCTTACCCCATAAATCAAACAAAGATCTTCCCTTACGACGCGTCTTGGCTGTCACCAAGTTAGCGAAGCTACTTAATTCTTAGTTAAATTGATGGAAAACCTCCCTTAACTGTTATAGAGAATTTTGAAACTTAATCGACCAATTGTCGTGTTCCTTATTTCTGAAAAATTAACCCAGTACTGGATTGTTGAACTATTCTAATTGCCTTTTCAAGCTGCCCGTGTTCCTCTAACAACGGCTTTAAGCTAAAATACAAAACAATCTGAAAACCATTTTCTGACAGAGCGAGTTCCCTTACATATTCAAATTATATCCCCGAATCTATTGTTTGAACAACTGGCCCAGGGTTGGGGTTGAATCCACTTACCTAACCACAAAAGTACCACGATTAATTTTCCTAGAAACACACAATAAACAACAATAACACAATAATTACATCAATGACACAACAATAACATAACCCAGATCTCACAAAATATATTTTTATTTCCTTTTAAACAACAACAAACATGACATCCGAATTATATGTCTCTCTTTCTATATACAACTTATGTTTGCTGAGTATTACATTTTTCAAAACTTGTCAGACTAGGAGCATTGCTTGCCTATGAGTGAGTTCGCTGACTTGCTCTTCTCTCCCTCTCTTTCAGAGAAAGATTACTCACACACACTGCACTACTTCAACATCTGATGACGCGGCCGTGCTGGTACGTGTGTGTGGCCAACTCGGGACTGGTTCCTACTTTATGAGTTGTTGATGTCAGTGGCGGGGTACGAAGGCTGTACCTCTTTTATTTCTCATAAACCTCCTGGTTGATTGGTGTCCTTCTCAGTCTCCTTCGTGGTCATGCTTCCAGATCTGTGAACAGAACTGGGCTAGGATTCCTAAACACAAAGGTTGTCAGCCTTCCCACATTAACTACCATTGAGCGATAAGGAAGCTGGATTCTTACTGTAATCTTACAAAGGATCTCCAAGATTTGATAGGGACCTTTGAACTTTGTCAAGAATTTCTTAATCTGGCTTTTCCTCAAAGTTGTCTTCATCAAATAGACCCAATCACCGACATAATACGTAGTTGGCTGTGCTTCCTTATCGTGCTGCTCGTGTGATTAGTCTTCGTAGCTAGTACTTGTAGTTTAGTCCTTGTAGTTTAATTCGTTCTTTCTCTTCTTTAGTATGGCCGAAATGTGAATCCTCCTTGACAGTTAGACTGGAGTCGTGTAGGTCGGGTAGTTTTTCCTCGTGTCCTTATTCAGATATTAACGCCACGAGCTTCAAACTTCTACTCGAACATAGGTTATATTCTAGTCGTAAGTTGTTTAACGCTTTATTAAAAAAAAGAGCTCATTATTCCTATAAAATTAACAAATTATCTTCTTTTGGGGTAGCGGTCTGAGGTCTCTTTTTTTCACCGAAAATAATATCTGCTCTAGTGGTTCTCTTGACACACATACAGATGATTTTTCTACCCTCGTAGTTTTTGTTTACCCTCTTGTGGTTTTACCTGGAACAGCGAGTCTTCGGTTCACTCTCCACGCATTCCCCTCCAAAGTTGTCATCTATTTCTCTTCTATGATGTCACTTTCACTTGTTAGATGCAACTTTGCTATTTTGTGGTTTTTGGATCTTCAATCCCTATACCCCCTAGGCCATTTATAACGTCCGGGTATCCCTGGGCAATCTTGTGTCAACATTGCACAATACTTGAATAGGTCCCGCAATTTCCCTTTTTAAATGCTACCAGATAGGCTTTCTACCCTCCAGCCACTCAAACCTCCAAATTCCTTCGGCACTACCAACACGACACTTAGAGCCTTCCTTGTTCTTGGGCACATACGCTTAGCAACAGTTAAGACTATCTTGACCGAACATTCTACATAGCTCATACAGGGTCGATGACTCCCTTTCGGCTATGTTTGTCCTTCTTGTCTCCTTATAAATATATCATTGCTAAGTTTTATGTCAGGAATTCTAGGCCTATTGTGCCATCATAGCTTGCATCGGTCCAATATTTTACCCCCTGAAATGCGACCCTATAGACCTTCTTACCTACCACTATATCTACCTTAAATTCTCCCCAGCTATGCATTTTGTGACCTGATGGACCCGAAATCTCAAATCTTGGTTTCAACAACTTCATGGACTCCACACTCTTTTACCCCATTACCGAAACTTGTGCCCCGCTATCTACTAGAAAACAATATTTTTTTTCCCTTGAAAAATACATGCTAACACTAATTCACTAGTGCCTTCTTGCTCCTCTACCGACACTGTGGGGACAGTTCTTGCTGAGGACCGTAGTTCATGGCTTCTATGACCCCTTTGTCGTTTGGGTGATGAATAGCTTTCCCCAAACACTGTCTCGCTAGATGCCCTAAGCTACCGCATCTAAAACACTGCTTTCATCCTTTATTGTTGGCAGTTGTCTTCCCTTGCCAGATCTGTAATCCCGCATTACATGACCTTGCTTTTTGCATTTGAAACAAGGCTTTCCTTTTTCTATAAACAAAATTCTTCTATGAGTGTTTTCCTCACTCTCTTGAGCCCTATTATCAGCTTCCACAACGTTTATTGCCCTTTCTACAGCTTCTCTAAACGTCTTAGGTTTCGCTAACTTCGTAAATTTACCTTTTTCTCCACTGAGTCCTGGTGCAGCGTCCTCGTTCCTCCAAAACGTTACGATCGTTGCGCGACGTGGTTGCCTTACACAGTCTTTCGCTCCCGAAACGCTTTTTGTAATAATAGTATTATTTTTGAAAAAAACATTAGCTCGCCACCTAGATCCGATCTATGACAACAATTGTCAACATCCCCTCACCCTCGTTTCAATGTGTACTAACTGTGGGCCACATGGATTTGTCAGGACATCTTTGGCCGAGGCCAAGTTTTCATTTAAAATAAAATTGAGCTAGTGGTTTGCGATGTATACTGAAAAAAGTATTTCGAAGCACCGGCCATCTTTATTACGTCATAGCTTCTGTCCGCGGAGGAATTTTTATGGCCTTCATATCTGAATAAGCATATCTTAGATAGATCTGCAAAATTTCATGCTTATATCAAAATGTGCAGCATCAGTACGAAAATCTTCCCTACGCTGCTCAACTACATCTGTTAGTTCCTATTTTTAAAATAAACCGTTTAAAATTACAAATTTCTTGATAAATTTCTTTAATTAGTCTCTTTGGCTAAGGAACATACCATCAGTTTTTTGATCAATTTTTATACCTAGAAAGCTGTGCAAACCTCTAAGATCCTTCATCTCGAATGCTGACATAATATATGTTTTCATGTTATTCAACTTCTGCAGATTGTTCCTTGACAAAATTATGTCATCTACGTAAAACAAAAGGTAAGTTTTGATGCTGTTGCTGAGGTCAAAGTTCATACATTTTTCGTTTTTAGACTGCTCAAATCCGAGAGAATTAATAAATTTTTCAAGTTTAGCTTTCCACTCCCGTGGGGTCTGTTTCAATCCATAGAGGGTCTTGTGTAACTTACAAACAAGGTTTCTGTCAAATACGAAACCAGGTGGCTGCTTCATATACACCTCTTCAGAAAGGTCTCCATGTTGGAATGCAGTTTAAGTTCCTCACCAGGTCCAGGAGTCTCTTCTTCGTCAGAAATTGTCTCTGGTTCTTCTCCTGAAGACGATTCCTCCTACAATTTCTCAGTAAAAACTTCATTTAGAGTCGAACCGATGACCTCAATAGTTCGAGAGGGTGTTGAACCAATAGCATCACTGGTTATGAACAAATATTCATCAAAAAATATATCATGCCAACGTTTGATTTTTTGTTCCTGTGGACACCACAGCCTGTACCCATTCGGGCAGTAACCGACAAAGTAGCATTTTTTCGAGAGGGTGTCAAGTTTACTTTAAAAAAATTGATCGGATAATCGAAGATGTACTACAAAGCCAAAAACCTTCAGTTTGAACATATCAGGCTTGGCACCATACCACAATTCTACTGGAAGCTGGTTTTCAATACCTTTAGTAGGTGATATGTTTATTAGGTAAACCGTAGTGATAACAGCCTCCCTACAGAGTGACTTATCAAGAGAAGAATGAAGGAGTAAACATGTTTTCTCCATGATGCTACATCCCATTCTTTCTGCGACGCCGTTCTGCTAACTGCTATGCCTGATCGTAAACTCTGACTGGATGCCCTTCTTTTTAAAAAATAATCAAGCATTACCTACGACACAAATTCACCACCATTATCTGACCTAAAACGACTTATCTTTTAGGTTAAAGTGAGCTTTTACCATAGCTTCAAATCGTTTGAAGTATGTAAATACTTCAGACTTTGCCTTTAGAGTATAAATTACTGTAAAGTGAGTATAATCATCAATCAGGGTAAGCAGATACCTATTTTGATCATATTATACAGGCTTAATGGACCGTAAAATATCACTGTGTATGATGTCCAAAGGGCACTTAGCTCTAATTCATGGCTTTGTGTGAGGAAGAGGTGTTTGTTTAGCTTGTATGCGAGAGTCACATAAATCGGGGATATATCCTGTATCAATCTTGATCCCATCTACAATCTTACTTAAGCGAACTAAACCACTTTTGCCTACATGACCAAGCCTCTTCTGCCATAAATCAGATGATGCTACAATGGAACTAGCAACACTAGCACATGCTTTTTCACGAGGTGAAAGATACATTGCATACGCTTTACCAGATCGAGTGGTGGCAACATCCACAAAAATATCACTTTTCAAAATGGTAGCGTTCCCCCTTTTCAAACACAACTTTAAACCTATTAGCGTCCATTTTACTAACTGAGAGAAAATTAAATTGTAGTCCAGGAACAATAAGTACGTTGGAAATTTTGATAAAGTTTTGATTACCTTTGTGAATCACAGACGAGTGTATATCTCCGATTTATTCAGCACACGCCAATCCTGATTTGGCAATGTTTATATTGATAGATTTTGACAGGCTTCTCTTATTTGAGACCAAACTAATATTTTATCACTGATCATATGTTCAGTGGTGCCAGAGTCAAGAAACCACACAGACCCATCACAACAAGCCCCTGACGTCAACACAGTCAAAATAATTGATGATATCTAGCTTCAGTTACGTTTGTTTTACGTGTTGAATACTTATGTTGCTTCTTGCCTTTCAATTCCCGAAAGGGAAATTACCCCAACGGTCCCCCTCATACTCACTATCATCATCGGAACATGAGGGAGCCTCCACAAAAAGGATGTACGATTAGTACATTCGGGTGTGCCCTGGGCAACGGTACATTAGTACTGGCTAATATTTACACTACTGGGATACAATTGTTGTGGCGCAAAAGTGCAATATTATTATTAGTCTCAATAGTCTCAAGACGACAGTAAATTGTAAGTTACAGGAGTGCTAAAATGACCTTAATCTAGTAAGTACAATAGTCTTAGTTAAAATTGCACATGTCAAATGAGCGTTGTCTCACCAGTACGGTAGTCACAGTATGTCATACGTATTGTGGGCTGCGTCAGATAAGACGCGCAGTGGGTATCGGCGCCAGGCGGTTGTCCGAGGAAGGATACAGCCACCTACTGATTGATGGCTGTGATGAGCCAGGCTGCGCGGCGGAGGGAGTGGGGCTAGCACTCCGGTACTTGGAACCACCAGAAAGCGGCCAGGCCGCCAAGTACGTGCTTGAACACTTCGGAGATACCAGGTACGTACACACACACAAACACACGGTGGTTAAGTGGTCAGATTTCATAGCTACAGAGTCAGAGTTCTCAGTTTAGATATCTGACGCTTACAAATTTATCTGTGAAGCAGTGGATCTAGAACGTGATCAAACTAAACCTCGTGAGGACAAATGAGGAACTACTTGAATAAATAGGTAGCGGCTATGGTATAGAAAACAGAAATTATTGACCGGAGAGTTCAATGTGCAGACCGCATAGCACCCTTTATCCGCAAATGTTAACACTATCATTGATAACGACAGTGGCTGCTCAATTGGTGTAGCTTGATGGTGGGTTCACGTCAGGGAGTTAAATATAAATTAACTCTATACGTGAGCCCACATCCCGAAATACCAAGATACATCTGGCTTTGCCCAAAACTTGTTGACAGATCGCGATCTTCCCGAGATTTGTCATTTGTCTTATATATATCCCGGGAAGAACACGATTTGTCAACCAATTTTGGCCAAAGCCAGATGTATCTTTGTATTTAGGGATGTTCCCGGGAAAATCGCGATCCGTCAACAAGTTTTGGGCAAAGCCAGATGTATCTTGGTATTTCGGGATGTTCCCAGGAAAATCGAGATCTGACCGATCGTCTTCGGGAAAATCACGATTCAACCAAAAATGTAAAGAATAATCTGTTATTTTAATAGCTAGTTTTGGAAATGCCATTTTACTTAATTTTTTTTGCCTGTTTCTCCAGGCCTTCAAATGTTTTGGTATTGGATTTTCTTTGTCGTTTATTATGACATTTGGACTGTGATTTGATTCAAAAGTGCTGAATAAGTTAGTTGGAAAGTTTTATTTGTACAAAGCAACATTTTTAGGATCAACTACGAAAAAACTACGTAATATGTGTGATTGTTGAAAACGTTTTTTGAGCTGATTAATAACAATATCCCATAATTCTTTGGCATTTGCCTTTAGGTTTACTTCTGAGTCGTGTTTAGAACGTTTTCTTGGGGGAGGAAAACATAATATGTCTTAATCAGCATTCACTTAATATCTGTTAGTGTTTTCTAGTATTTCAGATACAGCTAACTCAAAATTTTCTAATGCATTAGATACGGTTATGGTATTGACACTCTGCATCTGAAGTGGATTGTATTAAATGTCGATATTTTCCACTATGTCTTAGAAAAAATGTAGAAAAAACAAAAACTGTGTATTATTAAGTAAATTTTTAAAGCCAAAAGCTTCCCTCAATGTTACCTCATCCCGCTCATCTTCATCTTCAATTATCTCAAAACATTCCAACAATTCTGTTTTTTTCTCTTTAACACTGCTTAAAACCCGAGATTGAAAGTTTTATCGTGTTGCTGAAACAGTAGGTATGCGCTTATTTCACACTGAGCGCAGCAAGTCACTGCGTTCAGGTGAACAAGAGAAGTGTTGTAAACCCAATAATGTTTAGAAAAATAACTTTGCTGTTTTTATGTTTTTCGAACAAGCGGCTTTTATAACAAAATTGAGTTGGTGTATATCTTACTCACTCAATGGCATTAGGAACTTGAGAGCTCATTTCTGCACTTACAAAAGTATACCACATATGCCTATCTTGAGATAGTTCTATCTAGTTCACCTCATTACACCATCTATTTCAGGTCCATTCTAATGTAGTTCTATTCTTACCAACGTAAAGTAAGATGAATGGCAGTTCCTATCAAGAGGACTGTCTCTCTGTCATTATCTATGTTCAGTTAAATGGATTGTCGTGTCACCGCCCCTCTTTGCGTGGGCCTATTCTGTCAGGATAGCTTGCGGGGAGGGTAAGAATAGTGGCAAAATAGATGGTTGGGTTCAAAATTATATTAATGGCTCTGTTTATTGGGTTTAGTAGTAGCACTATGAGATATTCAAAAAATGTGATGTTAAAAGATGTTACAAAGAAATATAAGAATTGAACGTATGCGCTCGCGAAATAACTGACTTATTGAGTAATACTTAACTACTACTCGAACACGGTACTCTGGGAACCATGGTTGCCCTTTACCACAAGTACCCGATGACCTGATGTTCTGGTCCGCGTGGTCCCGATGATGGGCAGAGTGACTGCCCCTGAGTAGATCTTAATGTGTCATTCGTGATAGTCCTAAATCAGAACCTTTTATAGTTCAATTCAACATAGTTGCCGAGCACAACGGGGACAAGTTGTTATGAGTGGTCAGTATTCTTTCCTATTGTTTACTAGCTCATCACAAGCTAACTAGACCAGTTTTGTTTTTCACTTAGTTTCAACACTGTTATGTTCAGGTGAACAAGAGAAGAGTGTTGTAAACCTAGTAATGTTTCTTAAATGTGAATTTGCATCTCGGGCCTGGGCCTGGTAACTTGGTACCAATTGTCACCCCCCCGTGGGGGCCCCGCCTAAGTACTGTATATGTTGTCCCACCACACCGATTAAACTATTAGATTCCTTGATCTACCATCCTCGTGACGTCACTGGCTAGGCCGGGTGTGATAACCACGTGACTGAAACATTGTTTCAGCGAGGAGTTCCAACAAGGGCTGTTCAAGGCGCAAGCGCAGAACTTGGCCAGGAATTTTCTGGACAACTCTAGTTTACATTCCAGTCCACACAGCTTCGCTCAGGTAAATAACACCTCGTTAACGAAGTTGCCTACTTGGCGAATTCGAAGCTATTGTGCGAAGTGGGTTACATCTTAACTTGACGCACTCAAGTATGAAATTGTTAGTCTCTTCTGACAGTTCTTACCCCCTCCATGAAGACCCTTCCCCTCTTTCGCAGACTAGCGTGGCTAGCTGTGTCAGGAGGGTACAAATTCCACTCGTCACTCGGGAAGAACAACAAGTCGCCTTTTTAGTGATAATGAAAATATTGACGACAAAGATGAAAATCATAGAAATGATTAATTTTTTTTTACATATAATAATACTTTTTTTTGTACTTTATAATAATGCAATAATATTTTTTACTTTATATAAGATATCTATGAACGTAATAAAACTATTCTTTTCATTGGATTTCTTAAACAATAGCAATAGACTAAACTCCCTATCTCACTCGCACCCGCTTGAACAGTTGTCACCTCGCGCTCGCACCTACAGCAGACTTTCAATGTGTCTGGCAAGATGTAAAAACTATTAAAACTGTCTGGCTATTGAGGTAACATTTTTTATAAGTCCCTAAGTAACATATGTAAAACCCAGTTTTTATACTATAACGAAAGTATAATTATTATTTATTAAAATTTAGGGGTGTCTGGCAGGGGGTTGCAACCGTACTAAGTGTCCGGCAATGAATGACGTGATTTCTAATGTTATTCCGAAGAAAATATAAAAAAATTAAACTATATGCTTTAACGAATTTGAGGTACTATTTTATACACCTTTACTACCTGTTACCTGCCCAAGTAACCACAATCTCAACTCCATACTCGCTGCTCGTTCTTACCTGTGTTGGGGACATGCTCTGAGACATTTTCTGCTTTTATAAAATAACGAAGGTCTGGCTGTCATGGGCTCTTGCTCTATTACGTAAGACAGAGATAGACATAAAAGAATTTAATTACCAGTTTAATACTGTAAATTTAAATTCATTGTGCAACAATGTTTATTCTGAATTATTTAACACCATTATTTACACCTTTATGTTAATAACCACCAGCAATTATAAATTATATAAACAATAATGTTTTTTAACTGTTAACAGATAACAAAATAAGTCTACAAATATTACGTAAGCAAGAGAGGTGGTTCGGAAAATACTATTTAAGCAAGAGAGGATGGGGGTCAAGTGCTAGCTTTTGTTAGCTTACAATGTGGGCAGGGTGTCCAAAATTGCCAAAAATGTTCTTACGTAATACCTGAACATCCCCTAATCTGTATCAATACATTCATTTCAATGAGTGTATTTTTTATGAATTTTAAAATAAGTAATTCTAAGTATAATATAATACGTATTATTTATTATAAGGTTCTGATATTGGATAAGAATGTTGGAAAGTCCAACCAGGAAGGCTTGGGTTACGTTACCAGTCTCATAGTGTCCTCACCTGGTAACGAAATCTAAGTCACATTTTCGTTAGTTTTGCTTTTCCATTAATAAATAGGCCTACTTTTTATTTTTATATCCAACCCGAACGTGCTAGAGCAGTTGCTCTTCTTACAGACCATTGCTTACTTTATAAATAAATTTTCCTCTTTGGGTTTTGATGTTTCACCGTTTTAACTAACAGTACTCTAAGCACTCACTATCATTCTTGAAGCCACTGCACTCAAAAAAATGTGAGTGGTGAGGGGTGGAAAGAAAATGAGCCGTTCACCTTGCAAGGTAACTTGTCTGTCTTCTATAATGACACTTCCCTTCCTTCGCTGCAAAGTAGAGAGCCTCCCTACACTGTTAGCCCTTGGACAGCATTGTCTTCCATTTCTATTTTCCATTTTTCTTTTTTCCTATTCAAAATAGATAAAATATGGTTCCACGGACTTTTTTAGTCTATATTATAGTAGGACTATGGATATGTGCTCTTTCCGCGAGTAAATAAAATAGCCTAAGCTGCAAACAATGACAAAAAGTTTACAAAAAAAAAACCCTTTCAGATCCAAAAGTTAATTTTAAAATGACGAAGGACTATTTTTAGAATTATTTAAGGATTTATGGTTTTTGTCTCAATGTCTTATCTTTAAATCTCGCTGAATACAAAGGAAAAACATTAACATGGTACATCCTATCTTGTTTTGCTGTGACGTCACAGGTAGGCGTCTATTTTTATATTATTATAAAGGAGGCTATAGACTGGAGAGGAACAGTACTCTTGATGTAAAGCAGGGGAGTCTGGATACGAACAGTGAACATAATGTGAAACAGGGGTGTCCTAGGAAAATAATAGAGGGGAGAGTTTTAACCCTGTCAATCACAGAATATTACTTCCCTAGCCCTAGTAGTGCACAATATATTATATTCGCTAACACTTTGTGCCTATAGGCGTCGGCAGAGGCACTCTGCCCCTTAAAGGTGGGGGTGGAAGTGTACGACAAGACCTGGCTTGAGAAGATGAAAATGGAAGGGTTTCTGACGGCGGCTAAAGGAAGCTGCGAGCCCCCCTATCTCATGAAGATTCACTATAATGGAGGAGGAAAGTCTATAGCAATAATAGGTGCGTAGCTATGTTTCTATAAGGTTGTTGTGTGATGTCACCTTAAATTGGTATGGAAGGTAATGCGACTCGCGGGCAGAATTTTTGCAGTTTTTATAAAAAAACTTTTTTCTTACAGCATAAATAAAATACTTTAGTTTAAATTGGTACACAAAGTAATCTCAACAGTTCTTGTATAGTTTTCATTAAAATATTATAATTTGATAACGTGTATCCAAATTAAAAACGTTTCTCATCAAATACCAAAGTCTTAAACTGACTTGTCGGTGGCAGGAAAGTCGGGGCTTTAATTCAGGACTAGTGTATTTTGGGTGATCTTATTTAAATTGTCTCCCTCCACACAAATGAGGATACTTTTATTTTCTCAACCATGGATGTTGTTAGCGGTAGGACAGGGGAGTCAGGTCCACTCTTTTCCAATAATGTATTTATATGAGACGCAGTTAGCACCACAAAAGAAACTATTAAGTATTTTATTGTTTCATTTGAAGTGAAAATAGTGTAGGTTTTTTCCCCGCCCCTATTAATATTATGAGCTATGAACGCATATGCTCTCAACAATACTTTCCTTATCCCTACTTTATTGGTGTTAATGTGGTGATAGTCCGAACGGGTAATAAGAATCGGAGCACGTAATAATAACTAAATGGGTTAGCTGTGGGGTCGCGGGCCGTTCACACGTCAACATGTGAACCTCGAGTTCTTCTCAGGATACTGGGGTGCGTTGCTGATTAAACGATATTGAAAATTCACATGTAATATTCAAGATCTTGATTACTAAAAATCAAACACCACATATACGGATAGATTTAAATTAATTACTACTAAACAAGTCATTGAATTAATTAATAAGAATAATAATTAAGTCTGTAAGTTAATGAGAGAATAAGGACACATAATAACTAGTCAAATATCTAAAACAGCCCCAAAAATTTTCATTATCAACATATTTCACATTTAACATAGTTCAATATCTATGTCACCCATGTTATTAAATTAAGTCACCACTGGTCCCCACTCACGAGACACACTGCGTTGACCCGCGTTACATGAACGCTAGACTCGCCAACCCGCTCACGAGACATGCTGGTCCACTCACTGGACACGCTGGCCCGCACACTGGACATGCTAGCTCACCTACTAGACACGCTGGCTCATTCGCTGATCACACTGCTCACTCCCGGGCACGCTATCCTGGACGCACTGGTCCACTCACTCGGCTAGCTTCAACTCAGACTGGGGGTCCTCTGGTTATCGCCGACCGTGTAAATATCGGGTTCACAGTTGAGAGTCTGGAATCCTCCATTTTTAGAATACTGGGCTAGAACAAAATGAACCCAGACTATTCCATACGTTTCCCCTTTTCTCCCTCATCCTCTCTAATTCCCCTGGCAGTCATACTGCCGCTGTATACCCGCTAAACAAGGAGGGAAATAGAACAAAGGGCGCAGGTAGGGTAAACAAGCCATAAACGGACCAGTCCCGCTGTCAAACACTAATATATTTACGATGATATAATTTTTAGTTAATTTCCTTTATTTAAGTACTGTCTAACAGCCCAAAGACCTAGAACAGTATAAATACATTATCGTTACAATTTGGTGCAAAATATTACAAATAGTGTAAGGATTTTCAATAATCCCCTAGATTTATTATTAATATTATTTTTACCATCTCGTAATTTAATTATTATAATTGTGAATTTTTTCCTTTTTAATATATAATTGTGGGGTGTTAGTAATGGCCGCCTTGGCAGCACGTTCGTTTTAGTTGCTGTTACCCGGGGATATTAACTATTTAAGGAGGTTACCTGATAGCTTACATCTTTGGAAAACAAAAAATATCTGGAATTTAATATTATATTCTTCTTTGCATTATTTTATTACGTACCTTATTTTGGAGTCATTTTCTATCGTTTTTTATCGGCTTATTTTCACTTATTACAAATTTATTTATGGGATTCTTCTTGATTAGTTAAGTAGTTCATGTACCCGCCACATGAGCGTGTTGTTAGGAGAGCACAGTGATCTATATATCATATTGGATGGATACGCATTGCCAAGGACCAAAACATAACGTTCAAGTTTATCGTCTGCTTCATTATGGAGGGTAGTATTTATCGGTTTCTTTCAATGTTCTTATACGAAAACATGTCTCTGGTGAACAAAAGTGTTGTTGTTTGAAAATAATGACGTATTATACCACCCTCACCTAAAGAAATATTTAGCTGAAAGAATATTCAATTCAGTTTTACAGGTAATACCGCACACATACGAACAAAATCTTTAATATATTTAAATCTTGATTACATTTGTTTGAATGACAAACTTTGTGGAGTTGCCATAAATTCAATCGATCACTTAGGTTATAGGCTTGTAGAAAGTATTATTATATTATCATTAAAAAAAGTTGTCTCATATCTTGTATATTGCTTTCAGAAACCATATTATGTTGGAAGTTCGATAACTATAATGAAACAAGCTAGCTAAAAACTGTTTTACATTTGTTTGAATTACATACTTTGTTTAGAAGTTTTACGTTCAAACGATAATTTAGGTTATAGACTTGTAGGAAGTACGGTACCTACTAAACCCTGATTTTAGTAGGAATCTGAATCTGTAAGGCTTTATTTCCTTCCAGAATACCATCATATATTAGTATTTTGGTAGAATAAATGGCAATTTAAAACGGAAGTATAAATTCCCTTCTGGAAGATCTTTTATCCTACCTAAACACTACTATAGGGTAGGATTCTGGTACGAGATAAAGCTTTCCAAACGAGCTTCCTTCAAAATTCAAAAATAATCGTATTTATTAGTCTATATCAACTTATTAAAAAAAACTCACCAGTTTTTAACTTTTTTATGCTCTTCAAAGCTTTTAATAACACATTTATTTCATTAAACTAATGACACATTGTTGTGTCTCATCTATTCAATCATATTAATGAACGATGTCAAAATGCCACATTGCCTTGTATTGAGAAGGAGATATACGAAAGTTTCCTTCCCTCCTACACAATGGTATGCAGACAACAGCTAGAAATTTCAGCCATAGATGCTCATCCAGCTATATTAGAAAGATCAATGGGAGAGCATTTCTGTCAAGCGATGGTAAAGAGAGAGAGAAGATTAAGTTTTCTATTATGTTTTTTTTCTCTGGTGGGGGTAGGTTTTGACGAGGAGTAATGCCAGAAATGTTTTTTGTAATGATTTTAGGTATCACAATTTTATTGTTATTAATTTTAAGAGTTTTCACAATTTTGTATTAGTTTATAAAAGGGCTATATTGGAAGTTGAGATATTTTGAGAGAATCTTGCCGCAAATTTCGGGAAACTTTGCGTTAATTCTCAAAAGATACGCGGCAAAGTGGCCTAGTAAACATATTAAAGAGAAGAGGACCTAAATTAAAACACTGTGGTATGTTACTAGGGTGCTAAAAATGTATTTGAGGTGTGTGAATCAATTTTAATAGTGAATGATCTTTCATGCAAATAACTGCTGAACCAATTTACACATGAGTGAAAAAGGCCGAAATTACCAAGTTTAGAGAGAATAATACTATGCTGACATAAGTCAAATAATAATAATAATAAAAAAGGAGGATTTTGTAGGCCAGGGTGTGACCTTCAACACGGGTGCGGCCTCGTTAAAAACTTGCCTATCCACATCAGAGTTCCGCACGGATATGGCGGGCGCCGCCGTGGTAGTGGGCGTCATGAGAGGCGCCGCAACTCTACAGCTGCCCGTCAACCTTACAGGTAAGTGACGGCGCCCCCTCCCATTGGTTGGAATTCTTGGGAAATATCAAGATGGTTATTGTATTGTGGAGTTTAAGAAAACAATCTATAACAGATGATTAATGAATCTCAATGATGAAATTAAATTAATAATTAGTCAAATATATTTTAGTAAATTTATTGAAACAATTTGAAAATATAAACTTTTTATAACATTCATTTGTATTTAAACTTAAATTTTACTAAAATAAATGGCATAACACAATCATACATATATTCCATTCACCGTAGGAATTGACTTCTGAAAGGCCTTTTTCCCTACTATAAATCTACTATATAGTAGGATATTGGTAGGAAAAAAGACCTTTCAGAGAGTAATTCCTACCGTGAATGGAATATACATAAGGCGTACATGTCCACTAGAATTGAGAAGAAAAAAACGGGCTTTCGGTAAACTACTTTCAAATCCCTCCTCCTCAAAAAACAAAAACAAATATATATATTGTTGTTTATCGTGTAAAACACTCTTAGATACTAAAAAGGTAGTCTGGCATGTTCCATGCGACTCGTATCGATAAAACACACAAAATGAACATACATATTATATAAATAATTTCCCTGATATTATGTTTCAGTGTATATTCAGTGGTTTACATGCTAAAGAAGTATTTCTACATTCGTTATAATCCGTAGGCTATTTATATCAATTTACCACCCCCGTATACTCCTCAGTTCATAAACCTCCACGCACTTAGAAGCATTTATGCTCATGTCATTAGAAAGTAGAAACATGTTTTATATCGGGGTTTGAGTCCCACTTGGCTGTACTGAAGGTGGTTATTCTTAAATGGTTTTCCACTCTTTCTACACGCAAGTGCGGATAAATTTAAACTCAAATATTACCTTACTCATCGCTATACCATTAGGGTAATTAATCTAAGCGTAAAACCTGAACGGAGGTACTAAGACGTGGTGAAAAAACAAAGTAGATACGCAGCCATCGATCAACTTTAAATACATAATTATCATTTTAGCTAGTTTATCGATGATTACGACGTTAGTTTTTACCACACCACGTCTTAGCACCCCCGTTCGGGATATACGCTTAAATTAGTTAATCTAATGGCATTGCGATGAGGAAGGTAAAATATGAGTTTAAATGTATAGGCATTTGCATATAGAGTGGGAAACCATTTAGGGAAAACCACACTCATTACGGCTGAGCAGGATTCGAGCTCCGATACAAAATATGTTTCTTCTTTCTACTGGCATGAGCATAAATGCTTATAAATGTGTCGAGGTCTGTGAGAAGTACTTGCACAATGACGGTGCTGCGAGACGTCAAAATTGGCGCTGTATGCACCTATTGGGGTAGGCAACACATGCAGCAATCGAGATGCCTCTGCGCTCTCAGAATTGGCCCTTGTCAGCGCTAGCAGCCATATCTTTGAAAGAATAAGAAGTTCCTTACGGGTACCTGTTGTCATGCAATTCAATGCCTGTTATTAGTCATAATTTACTCTTGCTCCGTGGTGAAGATTGGTGAGTTACCTACCCCCGGGTGCACACAGCACCATCTTTGACGTCTAGTAGGACCACCTTTTTTTTTTTTGCATCACTGATCCCAAGATTATTACGTGGAAATACTTGTTTTGTTAGCCCCTACAACCAGTATAATTTTCTACCTGGGGACCTGAATAGCCTTGTGTGTTTCTATATAAGTGATATACATATAGCCTAACTACGTACTCATTGATAAATGAGCTGGAATGGTCTTTAAAATGTCCCTTAACAAGTTACTTGTGTATATTATAACGTTAATAGAAGTTATTACGAACCAAATAAATGCATTTACATGCATCTGAATAAATGGTACATGAACCATACTAAAAAAAAACAATAAACGAAACAGTTATTTCATTGCTAATCTTCACAAATGATGTTTAGATATGATTCTGGGTATCCTCAAACTTGACTCTTTGGAAGTTGCGATTAATAAAAATATTCATTCAGAATACAATGAAAATTTTTCTTTTAAGTTTATAGTAGCTAAAGATACTGGCAGCCCAAAGCAATATTGGCATACCGGGAGATATTCTAGTCCATCCCTATTTGATAGTCAATTTGAAATACATAATTATAGACATTTTTTGACACTATCATTTTCAAAATCATAAATTTGTTTACTTATCTTAATTTCATCATCATGATGTCATCTATATTGAGATTGATTTGCTGCAGCTCTCCACTTTTGCCTATCCTGGGTCAAATTTTTTTTACATATATGTACCTTCTTCTGCCAACATCGTCCGTTATCTGCTTCGTGTAATCTAGTATTGGTCTCATTCTTGAATTTCTCTCTTTCACATCTCCTTCTATAATTATCTTCCTTAAACTATTATGTCTCAGTATACGATCTATAATGTCAAGTTTTCTTTGCTGTATATATTTACAAAACATTCTCTTTTCATTTAATTTTATTAGCACGTCTATATGTGATAGGCCTACCATCTGCATTCACAATATTTTCATAATTCTTCGGTATCACCGCGTTTGAAATGCTTCTAATAATCTTAATTTAAGGATAGTAATTAACATCACAATTACTCCTTTAGATATTATTATGTAACATACAGTTACAATACTTTATTTATTTGTGAAAATAAATCTTCTTAGGTAGCCCCACCTATCAATAAGGATCCCTTATTTTAGAAAAGATGACAGCCATGATTGCTCCACTGCCAACATAAATAGCAAAATATGGTTTTAAGGCCTTTAATTGTACAAACAGCTATCGTGCCTCTGTGCGAGAACATGGTTAGCGGGATGTCTATGAAACAAGGGGACGTGATCCTATCCATGGACAATCACACCGTGCAGGTGGAATGCTCAAGCCAAGCGGGGAGACTCGCCATGGCGGACGCACTTTACTACTCTTGCTCCTTCAGACCTTCAGTTACAATAGATGTCGCCACCACCACTCGTGAGTAGCCCAATGTCATAGACAAGGAAACAAAATATACACAACCTACAGGTTAACATGGCTGCGCTCTTTGGGAGTGTCTGAATCCTTCAACACGTGGATACACATCCAGGGCATCAGAAGCGAGAAGGGAGATAATAGGATGCTGAATTGACTAGGGGGTGTCTTTCTGTGGGGTATCCAGCAACTCTCTTCGAAGGAGGAGGGGGAAAGATGAGAGAAAAGCCAACTTCTTCTCGATATTTTTTAAATCTTTTCATCCTTCTCCCAAACGGAGGTGAAGCAAATGTACGCACTGTGTATGCGGAATCAAGCTATCCTCTGAGATTTGACCTTCCTAGACGTTTCGTCCATATGCTAATCGATGTATTCATGAATACATTTGAGATTTAAACCCTGAACTTCCTGGTGCAATCTTGACGTTTAGTCTGTATGCTCACCAATGTGATATTTGTGAATCCATCTAAACCTAATTACTCAAAGGGAGGTCTTACTACATTCAAAAAAGACTAGTAAATTATAACATCCTCATTTTCACCTCTTAATATAATATGCTTATATCAAAATGGTATATCACAAACTAACTGCTGAGAAGATTGGGGTTCAAATTTCGGCTGGGTGTATTGAGTGTTATCAACCCATGCACTGGAGTGGTATTTGAGGCAAAAAACTGACACATCTAGTGCTCCCAAGTGCTAAATAAAATCCAATAATAATAAAAGCGTCTTAGGAAGTATAAGCCCACAAACCAACTCACATAGAAGTAAAGGCCATTACGTAATTTTTTTTAATAAAAAAATAAGTGGTACACTGCACCACACATACATTATCTCTCTTTTATCTTGAAATATATATTTACTAAAAACTTGTAAGGTTTGTGAAACGAAATAATAGGTAAATAAATTGTTGTACAAACACTACATCAAAAATCACAAATGAACTAATATACACTATTACTTTACTATATGGCAGTGGTTCCCAAAGGGTAGTCCACAGACCCCCGGGGGTCCACAACAATAAAAACAACAAAATAAAAAGTTAAAATTGTAATTAATCAACACTGTGCTACAGAAAAACAAGTAGAGAAATTGACTTGACACCCATTTGAGTTTTCAAGTGAAAGTGTCCAGCCTTTAACCTGATCTTCAAGAAGTGATGGGGAAAAAGAAGAGGTTTCACTTATCTCACTAATACTAGACCCAAATGAATAAATTTGAACTTTTTCATAACTAATACATTTTCATTTGGGCCTAACAAACCTTTTGTGTGTTAACTATTACTATTATAGCCTACTATTCATTATTATTATTACACATAGAGTTAGTGTGAAAATAAAAGTATTTACAAACGCATTTGACTCGGATTTACTGTGCCAAATTTCCAGTTTTTCTAAAATTAATTATTTATATGGGAGGGGGAGGTGATATTTTTTATACATAGAATAGATTATATTCTAATGGTGAGAAAAAATGGGGAGTCCACCGATCTCAAAGAGCCTCTTGAGGGGTCCTTGACTGGCAGGTAATTGGAAAACACTGCTCTATGGCGAACAAAGAACACTGTTCCCAAAAATTGATCAAAGAGAAACATCTATGTCAACCCAAGAGCATAAGAATCAAGTTCATTTTAAAAGACTTGTATTAAAAAGTATATGTATTTGTTTATAGCTCAGAACTTATTGGTTTTATATATTTCAAATAAAAGATTTTACCTTTAATAATACTACAACTTTACAAATGATAAGTTATTTACGCATCTCAAAGAGTTGTGGAAAAATTAAGAAAATTTGAAAATCTCCCCTATGTAAAATACTCTCAAAGTCATGTTCATGAGAAAATGAAAATTTCCATCTTGTTTATAATGATAAACAGTGTTTGGATAAAAAAAAAATCATTCAAGCGAATGTCAACAAAATAGATTTATACTCCTTTTGCCTTTCAATAAACTACCCTTAAATTTAGAGTTAGGTATCTAATTAAAATAAAAATCTTTGGGTGACCTTATGAAAACCACATATACAAAGGTTTAGCCCAATCGGTAAAATGGTTTCGGCTCTAGCCCAAGCCAAGGTACAAACAAATGAACAGCATTGCGAAAACAACATTTTTTTGTTTCAAGAGGTCATGCATAAAACGTGGACATTTATCAAAATCTCTGGGGAGGACGAAGTTCTAATCTCGTCTGCGTGAACTTAATATCCTTTTACTGTTAAATATATATAAATATATATATATTTAACGGTTATCCATAAGTGATTTATAACTCTGGGTTTTCCATCTTCACTCCACATGAATGCGGGTTCGCTTCCTCTTAGCTACCTTCCTCATCTCTACCCAATCAAATTAAGCTGTTAATAATCTGTGTGCTGAACGACATTTTCGGACACGGGAAATAAAACAACGCCACTCAAAATAAACCACGTGCTCTATAAATTTGTTGGCTAACTGCGCATGCGTTCTTCAGTCCGGGATTGCAGCTTTGCAGAGGATTATAGCTTGGTTTTGTTTGCTCACTCTTTGGATGGGTGAAGGGAAGGGTGGTGGGCTTTAAAGTGTTGATATTTCTGACAACACTGTGGGCTGACTGAGCCGTCGAAGGCAAAGTGAAGCTCAATTGATTTCTTCTGATACCGTAAATTATGGGCTGGCGCTGCTGGGACTCTTCACTTCCAACAACCTTGACCAAGCACTTAACTTTGGAATGTAAGGGCACTCTGAAAGGGGCGAAGCATAGGAGGGGTATAGGGATTGATGTGGTGGCTGCCATAGCTACAGTAGCACACCTTTAGAGAGGTGATAATACATAGTACTACTTGGAAGAGAGATAAGCAAAACCTTGAGATGTCTATCCTAATCTTAAGGTTGTATATCTGTTGTTCCCTTATCAGCGTCCAAGCTTTATTTATAAACACAAGCTGTGCCCCGTTAATTGTTATGGCTTAGTAAAAACAATAGTAATAATAAATAACAAATAAACTTTAATAGATTTATTTTTGGCTTGTATTTTAATGTAATTTACACATAGTTTTCATCAAACAAAATATTTATAAACATATAACATAAGTTTTAAAATGAATATACAACATAGTTACCTTATCTTTTATTTCAGTCTATTTAACCTCGTATTGGCTTTATTTTTTACGAGTTTTATTCAATATCTTAAAATATATTTCCTTTTATATCCTTACAAAGCATTTACAAATCCTAATAGTGGCTGCACTAGTTTTCCTTTGGTGACAATATTTATAGTTCCATTGATTTAATTATTTTAACATCTTATCTCTTTAATTTGTTGGTTCATTTGTAACATAATAAGATAAGGCATAACCAATAGTAACCCCGTGTACCATTCTGAAATCATTTCACATTTTAGCGCACATTTTACTCAAATGACGTCAAGGTATTGTACGTTTCCGCACCTCTTTCCACTCTATTATAAATTTGTCGCGACCTACCCCCTGTGGGCTTGATTTGTCAGGATATCTTGTGTGAGTGGTTAGGTTGCATGCAAGATAATTGTGTGGGTTTAAAATAATATGTAGGTTTACGAATTTTGGTTTAATAGACATTACTAAAAGATATTACAAAATGTGATGTTAGATGAACGATAAAGAAATAAAGATACTGTACGCCCACGCTCGTGGAAGAACTAGCTTAACTTATGGAGACTTATAGCGATGGATTTGATTGACACTGCTCGTGACCCGTACAAAACTCGATCGTGGGAACCTGGGCTTGACACATGGCCTCTAAGTACAAGTGCTACTGATGACCCGAATATGTCTGATATGGTACGGCATCGGGCATGGTTATGGTGGTTGTTTAAAGTTTAAAATAATGACAGAAATGTTAAAATAATATAATTAAATTTATGGTTTATTTAAAATAGCAACAAAACAGACATAATGAAAATGTAAAAATGTAAAATTATCTGAAAGGAGTAAGGAGTTTAAAACATGCTAAAAAGGAGATTAAAATGTGTGTTGTACTACAGAATATAATAATTTAAGATGAAATTGAACCATAGGATACAAGCTTTGAAACAAAAAATAATAATTCTAGAATACAATAATTAATAGGAGATAAGTATCATAATAAAGGCAATGAAATATAAATAAGTAATGAGGGAAGTAGAAGGAGGGGGGAGGTAATTTGCCTATTCTCCAACAAACGTGGGTAACGGACAAATCCCAAAGGTAGATTTTTTGGATCTACTTTATATTATTATTAAAATATTCTCATAAAGAGAATATCTAGAATACTTACAAAAATACATAAGTTATTGTAATATCTGCGATTATAAACCAATCCCCTTATGAGATAAATATAGGCCTACCCATCTCAGCACCAAACCGGGAAAAGTGTCACGAGGTAACTTAAAAAACAAACACTTTAATCTACATTTTGAAATGTATCGCTAAAAGGATAAACTATTAAAAAAAGGTGAAGTAATTAATGGAGAAGTTACAGTATTAAAAATATTACTTTACGTTACATGCTAAAGTCAAAGAAAATTGCCAAACCAGAAATAAACATTATATAACTTAGCAGCACTCAAGAGATCTCTTAGGCCAAGTTAACAAAAAGAGAAAAATAAATACTTTAAAGAATAAATCTTGAAGTTAAAGCCAAAACCCCAACCAATTGCAAATAAAAAGGAGCAAACTAGAACGTTACCGTACAATTCGGAGATAGGAAGCAAGTGTATGAGAAAAAGATAGACGCCTATCGAGCTTAATTCAAGAAGGGAGAGAGGGTCAAGCTTCTAAAACTACAATCCACGACTGGCCAAGAAGAAGCACCAAAAGTTATTAGGTAATACTAAAATCCAATGAAAACAATCGGAGCGCAAAATTTAGCCAATGAAAACGGTTTGATACCAAGACTGGTCCACTTACTAAAAAATAAGAACAAAAACTATTTACATGACAACTAGTTTTCACAAAACCCAAATAGATAATATTTCCCAAGCTTCTTAGTTTCACCAAAAGGTCACACCACCAGCCAGTCAAAGATAAAAAAAAAGAAGAGCCAATCACTTCATAATTCACATACATAGTAAAAGTTAGTTCACATATTCACCACTAGTAAATGAAAATAAACACATAAATAAATGAAAAAATAATAGTAAAACAAATTAAAAATATAATATTTAAAAAAAGATCGTACTGTTACCTACTCAGCACAATATAAAGAATTTTGAACACGTACATCTTGGAGGAAGTGACTAGGCATGCCAAAATTTATACCTTTGTAGGGGCTCAAATAATGTAACAACATATATATATCTTGCTTTGTAGTTTTTAATATCATTAATGGTTTAAAAATAAATAATGGACCGATGAAATTTTAAAATTCAAGTATTTTTACAACAAACCAAGCCTTTTTTGTTTCCAGATGACTTCGAGGCAGTGCTAGGCTCGAGTTGTTCAAGCGTCTTCACCAACAATGATGACTTGTGGGTGCAGCTGTGTCAGGCTGGGTGCAGCACAGGGGACCGCGTATGGAGGTTCCCGTTGTGGAAACATTTCGACAGGTCTCTAAAAGGTCTGTGTACTCCGTAGCTACAGCTTACACCCAACTTTTACATTACTAATTACCCCTTCCTGTTTGACATCTGGACAAAAGGGCATCTAGGGAGGAATTTATAAATATAGGGAAGCTAAACTGGAAAGATAAATATCAAACAAATTTGATCCTTGGGGATATATACTGAAGAAGATCTGGGGAAGGGGGAGAATACTAAGCAATGATGACCTTGGGAAGTTATAGATTCAAGTGGAAATAGGAAACAAATTTATGAAGTGGAAAACTCCTTACAAAGATACAGCCTGAATAAATACTTATAGTAAATTTGAAGTAGGAAAATCCCTTATATAATAAAGACTGGCTAGAAAAAAAAAAGGTTAAGACCAATTTTAAACGGGGAAAGCGCAAGGAGGATATATAATAATAGAAAGCTAGAATATATTATGTTTATTGAATCGTGTGCTATATTTGGGTATCGTATACTTTGTGTATCAACCATGAATTCAGAATATTGAAAAAAATATTAAATTTATTTAGCTCCCAACTGGTAATGGTACCCTTATTTCTTACAAAATTTATAGCTCTCCATTTTGTCTTTCTCTGTTTCCAGTTTGACTATCCAAGGTACTACTCATATTTTCCTCTTCAATATACATGCTCTAAGGACACATTAATGCCACAATACGGTTGGTTGCACAATTTAAAAATTTGAAATTTTTACTGCAACAAACTTGGTATTTACTTTGTAATTTTCTATAATTTTACAAAATATTAGCTATCAGCCAATAATAAAAAGAATTTAAAAAACACAATGATGACAACAACTAGTGTCGTAACGGTAGTACTTTATACAAAGTCAATTAGTGGGCTGCTATAATTCGATTGTAAAATAGGTATTAGGTAGGTGCTCCACAGCATTCATATTACTTGTGTAATCGTGTTCTCTTCTCTCTTTCTAACTTGTCAAAGCTACACAAACAGATGGTAGACAACAGTCTATCTTCTAGCTATAGCAGATTATTAACACCCAAAGGAGAATTCTTCTTCCCGAGTGTTTAGCCAAAAAACTTAGTTAATTTAAATTAGTTGAAAAACGACACTGAACATGGAGATCGTACCCGGGACCTTTGGTTGACCGCACCAATGCTCTACCACTGAGCTATTCTGAGGATTTGTCCCGTGTTCAGGGCAAAACAGTACACCAGAGCCTCAGACAGCTGTGGTGGTATCGGATAGCTTGGGACACTATTGTTCGCTCACAAGTAGGGCTAGAATTTTGATGACCCAAAAATTGATTTAAAAAAATGCCCTATTAAAAATGCATTTATATCCCAAAAAGTTTAAAAAAAATGCTTTTTAAAACTAAAAACATGGCCCAAAAAAAATTTCCTTGCTAAATCAAGAGAGGGAAAAATCTTAAAATGTATTTAACGTTCCGTTTTTGTGCCAAACTGAAAGTTTTTATTTTGTCAACAAAAGATATTGCATATAAAATTAAACAAGGAAAATATATACAAATTCAACTTACATTTTCTCACAATTTAATTTGACATGGCAAACTTAAAGTTTTTATTTCAACAGTCCAGAATTGCAATATACAGCAAAAACCATTTGCAGATTTTCAAAAGAGATGATTTTCTATTATCTTCTAACAAAGCTTTGAACATATAAAAGCTCTTTTCCACTTCTACTGACACCACAGAAGCATACTTGAAATAAATTACGTCAATTTGTTTAAAGTCTGGTGAAATTTCACCGAGGAAAAAGTTTTCCCCTGATAGCACATCTGCAACTAAGCACAACGTTTCATATATTTATTTTAAAAAATGTGCTCGATTTTCTTTTTCACAGCCTTTCTCACTTTTCCAGTCACAATATTTAAGTCATTCACAACTTTCTTTATCAAATTTATTTGATCTACTAATAGCACTGCTGACTTCTCCAAGGAATGAATGGCACTAGGCAAAAATCCGAAATTTTACTTTAGGAAGGAAAACTTACCTGCAATTTCAGGATCAAAAATAAGTTCCTGCACAACTTTAATCGAGGTCCCCTCATTGCTGTCAAATGAGTCGATGATCTTTTTCACAATTCGGAAGTTGTCACAGTAATAGTAGCATGCTTTATCCACGTCCCCCATCTGGTTAAAATGGAAGCCGGTGACAAAGGACCGTTTAGGACCTCCGATTTGAATGATGCCACTCAAGATGGTGCCTTCAGAACAATTTTCTTAACGCACCCAATCAGCTGGTCAACTTCAATGAATAGCACTCATATGTCTTCAGTAACTCTATGACAGGCATGTGCTAGACATGTTAGGTTAACCATTTTTGATTATAGCGCTTTAAGAGCATTAGCAGCCTTTATCATGTAAAGTGCAGCATCAGTCACAAAGAGCAGGACATTGTCGTGTTGGATGTCATCGGGTCATATTATGCTCAAGGACCTAGCAAAGAGTTCACTTATTGTAGAAAATACTTTTTCTAAATGTTCACAATTAATGAGAAAATGTTCGCCAGACCCATCTTCTTCCATAAAACCTACCACATCGTTAGCTACATATCGTCCAAGAGAGTTATTTGTCTCATTCATAAACACCCATATTTTATTTTCTGCTACTTTTTCCTATATCTTCTTCATGGTGTTTTCATAGCAATGGCTGACATAATTTTTTCTTAGTATGGAGGCGTCCGGCAAAGACTTCCCAGTGTGCTTTTCTAAAAATCCGCACCATTTCGGATTGTTAACTTTGCTCAAGGGAATATCGGCACAAATGAAGGTTTCGCACAGTTCTTCGTAAAATGCACAGTGTTTTGAAGATTCACTGGTTTAGCTAAGGAACATTTAATGTAGTTTTTTTATTATCCTGGAATCGCTGAAGACCCTATTTGTGTTTTTCTCTCTTGACATGCTGCTGCACAGTAAAATTCTTTTCCGCGGTAACTCTCACGTCACAAAGTTTGCACTATAGTATCTGTCCATCGGTATAGAATACTTTTTTGTCATATTTAGCAAAAAAGTTTTAATTTATGTCAGGCACTTTCTTTCACTTAATGCATGTTGAATGTTGAAATTCTCATAAACAACACGTACAGCTTCCGAAAAATTTGGTGAGAGATGAGACCCCTTTATCGGCAAAACTTGCTCAGACTAGTTTATACGAGTTCATTTACAGCCCCACTATGCTAGGGGGGGAGGGGGAAGAGCTATGCAGCTATCACCAGCTTGAAGGAAGAGAGAGGGGAGGGGTGGAAGTAGTCTAACCAACATGGGCACATGACTCAAAAATAAGAAAAAATAACTTAAAATGACCGAAAAACCTTTAAAAATCCCATATTCACGTAAAAACACGCGAAAATGCAAAAAAAAGTGCCTTAACAAAACTACTTAAATCAGCTAAGTTTCTTGTGAAAAACAATTGTATACACTTGAACAAAGATTCCAGACGTCCATTAGAGACTCATGAAGACTCAGAATGGTGATGTATGGCACTATTTACACCGGTGAAAAATGCATGCCAATAGCTTACCCAAGAGATGTTTCTCAACTCTAAAAATAATACAAATATTTCTCACAAATATATAATGAGTGAAAACAGTCTCACTGCCCTGGCTTTGCTTTCTAATGAAAAAAATGCTAATTAATTAAATTAAAGACTTCGTTAAAATCATACATTAAAGAGAAAAGGATGGATATTCTCTTAGTGTAGTAAACTAGCATGGGGTTATGACCTATGGGGTAGGTAGATTTAAATATTTACCTTTAGTACCCATTTGAACGTAGTCATAGTGACGTGATATTTTTTTATTTTCTCCAAGCTTACAGAATTATTGTTCCCCAGTATAAGAAATGTCAGCCGTTGCTTTCTCTTCTTTTTTTTCACAACCTCTCCAGGTTAAAATGGATCCACTCAATCGGAGAGCTTGAGTTCTTAAACACGGGGATCGCAACGTGCAGTCCCAAGTGACCATTTTGTTACCAAGCAGGCATTTTTATTATTATTATTATTAGCACCGCGTCTTACTACCCGTTCGGGTTATACGCACAGGCGTTTTTAAAACGGTTCATTTTAAAGATGGTTTTACTAGAGAACAGACAAAAATTGCTTCCTGGTGTCAATAAATTGGCTTTCACAAAGCTTGGTTCAGGTAGGGCTCCCTCCTTGTCCATAAATCAACCCTTCAAACAAGCCTAGACTGGATCCGAATTGGTGTGGCTCCACGCAGTGATTAAGTCACGCTGGTATTGAGTGATTGATTAAAAGAGAGTGTCCTCCATGGAGATCCTCGATGGATTCGATTTCAATACCACGGGTCCCTAAGAAGACTGCTGCATCAATAGAAAGACATGACGATTGAAATTTCAAAATAATTATGTCAAGGCCTACATTTTCACTTTTAAAAAACTAGCGTACCTCGGTGGATGGAGTACCCAATTTTACTGACTTTTTTTTCACAAAATTTTGTTTTTAATGCTAGGGCAGACTGCAAATTACAAATAAAATGGACAAGTTTGTTCATTTAAAGATGGTAAGGGTGTGAGGTGAGGGGGGGTGGGGGGTGAGGGGGGGTTCCGGGATTGCTGGTAGGCCTATCTGAACTATTGTGTTTGGACTACCACTCATTTACAAGGTACAGTTTTATAGTGAGTTGTTTCACTTGGAAGTGCTGCTATCAGAGAGAACTGCCACTAGCACTCCCCAGTGCTCAAGGACTCAACCTGGCTCAAGGATAGCAGCGAAACTACCGTAAGGGCGAGTGTCCGGTGTATACCTTGTCTATGACCCAGGGCAACAAGATTTTGGCGGTCTCAGAAGCCATTATTATTTGTCTTGTTGTTAGTTTTTTTACTGACCCAGCACAAAAAAATCCTTAAAATTGGTTACCCCATCCACCGGGGTACGCTAGTTTTTTTTAAAGAGAAAATGTAGCCCTTGACATATTTTTTTTGAAAGATCAATCATCCAGGGCTGTCTTGCTATTTATATAACCGCCTTCCTAGAGACTCGTGGGATTGAAATCGAATCCCATGTGGATATCCATAGAGGACACTCTCTTTTAGCCAATAACTATTTACCGGGGTGAATCACTGCGCGGAGCCACACCAATTTGGGTTTTAGCATAAACGATGTAAAAGCAATAGTTATTATTTATATGTTGATCGTATTTACATATCTCAACAAATCTAAATCAAGTTAATATTAATTTCATGTGTAGTAGTCGGTACCTACTTTGTACCCGAATACAATACCATAAAATATAGCACCCACGTGTATCGAGAATAATCAATACGTCAATAATTGAGCTAGTGAGAACCCAGAACCGAGACGTCCGGTGATAATACTCCACATGCGATCATTTTTTTTATGAATAGTCTTATGAACGATCTATCTTCCTACCAGAACCCTACTATATATAGTATACCCTAGTATACAATAAGATTTCAGTAGGAAAGTATGCTTTCCAAATGGTTATTCGTTAGAAAACAGGGCTGTATATAAAGTATATTTATATGTATATCTACATGTTGGCATTTTAGGCCTATTTATACGTATGTATGTCCAATTTTGGCTTGATTAAACTGTAAGGGGGCCTATATATTTACAAAAATAAACTCTTCGTTGCAATTTTGAATTTGTAAACACCCTAGGCCTTACATCACGATCCACCACTGAGTACTAGATGCACTTTTCTTAGTTTACATTAGTTTGTAAGTTTGGCCATACAATTAGTAAATATCCGAGCACTAGGGCTGGGTGTATCGTTTTAGACGTACTTTATAGATTGAAGATAGTTTGTAGTTTATACATAGTTAAATATTTGATTGTTTTGTCAGACTCCCCTGTGTCGGCTGATCTAAAGAATGCCGGAAAAAGGTGTGGAGATGGGTGCGTGGCCGCAGCCTTCCTCAAGGTATCGACCATTCTACAACACTATCGATTAATATTGATACGTTTTATCAGCACCATATTTAAACCTAATTTAAATTAAAACTATTTGAGACCCTATAACAGGGACGCACTAAGGAGAGGTGCTTTTGAGGCTCAAATATTCACATTCCCCATTCAAACGTGAATTTTGTTAAGAGATAAAGCCCCTAGAAAAAACCATATAGTGGACAAGATTGAAATTGAACTCCATACTCCCTATTCACAGTAACGAGTAAATACTGTATCATACCTGTCAGCAGTTGGTCCAGTTTAAAAAAATTATTTAACTAATATTTATCTTTGTTTGTACGTGGTAGAATAGAGTGAAATCATAACTAAGTACCGTACCGTTGGTCAGGCAAACAATAACGTAAATTCCGTATTTTATGGTTGTCCGGTGATGGAGGTGAATGGAATCCCAACTGAGTGTACTGAAGGTCTTCTTTCTAAATATCACACTAAGTCCACACCAATTTTGAGTACTTTCTCTCTAAATTATACCTTTATCCTCCTTACCTCATTTTTATAAATAAACTGATAATCAGACAAGCAGTAAACACGAAAAGAAAGTGCGTGACACAATCATACATAGCTTCTCTATCATATAGTTAATTATAGTTTGGATTGTTTTATTTCAAATATAGGTTTTCAATGAACTATAGCTATGTGAATTCTTATGCGAAAAACAAGGTGTCTATTTATATATTTTGAACAAAACTGTTAGAGCCAATTTTGAAACATTTATAAGTTAAAAGATGTTCGAGACATGCATACATACATACATACATACATACATACATACATACATACATGCATACATGCATACATACGTAAATACGTACATACGTACATACGTACATACATACATACATACATACATACATACATTACATACATAAATACTTACACACATACATACATATACACACAAACATACATGAGCCTATATATACAAACATACATACATAAATACATACATACATACAAATATACGTACATATGTACATACATATATACATACACACATACATACACACATACATATACACACAAACATACATGGGCCTATATATACAAACATACATATATACATACATACAAATATACGTACATATGTACATACATACATACATACATACATACATACATACATACACACATACACACATACATATACATACAATCATACATGGGCATATATACATACATACGTACATACATTATTATTATTATTATTATTTTTATTATTATTATTATTAGCACCGCGTCTTACTACCCGTTCGGGTTATACGCACTTACGCTAATGTGTAATGGTAGGGTGATTGTGAGATGAAATGAAGGACCTACAGTTTAACGTGGAATCAGAACCGTGGTGGAGGCCTGGCATTCCTCACATTCACAAGATGTCTTGTCAGAGGTGAAGGAAGGGTTTGGTAATCAGATAAATCTTTGCCGGGACCGAGGATCGAACCCCGGCCGCCAGCATAGAAGTCTGACACCTTACCCCTAGACCACCAGGTCACCTTTACGTACATACATACATACATACATACATACATACATACATACATACATACATACGTACATACATACATACGTACATACATAAGTACATACATACATAAAACATACGTACATACATACATACATACATACGTACGTAAATACGTACATATATATGTACATACATACATACATACAAACATACATATATACATACATATATATATATATACATAAATACATACAAATAGGCCGCAAGACTGGAGATAGTTCCGTTTTTACTGAAGTGGTCAAGTCAGCTACTGCGAACATCGGTACCGTCAAAGCGCTTATACCAACGACGACAATCGAAATCTGTGTCGTCGATGGAGCTACCACTGTAGATGACATTCGCGAGACCCTCCTTTGCGACCTCAAACAAAGCGTGGAGATAAGACGCATCAATCTTACAAAGATCACTCCTCGAGGACAACGAGCAGCGTTTTGTGAAATAGACGAAACAAGCGCAAATAACATTTTAGAAACGGCTCGCAATAAAGTAGGCTGGGTAAACTGTCGCATCCGCCCAGTTGTAAGAGTGAGGCGGTGCTTCAAATGTCTTGGATACGGGCACCATGCGCAAATCTGCAAGGGCCCAGACAGAAGCAAATCGTGTTACAAATGTGGCGGAGAGAGCCACAAGTCCGTAGACTGTGCTGAGCAGCCAAAATACTTTTTGTGCACACCGGACAAAGGTGATAAAGATGGCCTGTGTCACATATCTGGCTCGGGGGCCTGTAAGGCATTCCTTGTTGCACTAGCTGAAGCTACAAGATCGCAGAAATGACGCACGTACTCCAAGGAAATTTGAACAGGTGCATGCTTGCGCAGAACCTACTACGTCAGCGTGTCTTTGAAGACAATATTGGCGTCTACATCATCTGCGAGCAATACTCAAACCTCCAAGATAGGACATGGTTCACGGATAAAACCAACACGGCGGCGATCTGGACTGTAAATCTAAACAAGATAACCACCAGTAACAGCGGTTGAGGTGATGGTTTTGTTTGGATAAAAACCTCCACAACTTACTTCATGAGCGTCTACCTTTCACCTAATGAAGGGATTAGTGTGTTCCGCCAAAAGCTGGCTAGCATCGAAGACACTATTAGCGATTTCAATGGCGAAGTCATCGTAGCTGGCGACTTTAACGCTAAATATACCGAATGGGGAGCAGATTTCTCAGCTACCAGAGGAAACTAAGTCGCAGACTTTACTGCAAAGCTTGACCTTACAGTCCTGAACACTGGAAACACCTCGACCTTCAGAAGACCGGGGTACCACGAGTCTATTCTCGACATCTCACTGGGGACCCCAAGAAAGGCCATCAGGATCAAGAACTGGAGAGTCTCGGAAGAATACGGTAGTAGCGATCATCAACACATCACATTTAGTGTTGAAGTGCCTTCCACTCCAGCAACGCAAAAAGGCCCTGAAGAACGGAGGTGGAACACTAAAAAGCTCGACTCAGAATCTCAAAGCAAAGCGACACTGTGAAAATAAATCTGCAACGATCTTGAACAGGATATCTGGAGCAAAGCCTACCAAATTGTAGTTAAAAAAACTCGGAAAGGCTTCACCAGAAGCGCCAAAAACCCCGGCCATAATGAACCACATTGTAGCGGAGCTGTTTCCAAAACACCCGCCGCGAGAAAAAAGGCACTATGCAAACAGTGGTGAAGTTTCATCTTTCACAGCCAAGGAGATGCAAGATGCAGCTAGGACCCTCAAAACAGGGAAGGCACCCGGCCCCGACGGCATTCCAACGTCGGTGATTAAGATCATAGCCCAGGAATTCCCGGATCTACTGCTGAATGCATATAAGGCGTGCCTTGCAACCGGCACGTTTGCTACCGTCTGGGAGCGCCAGAGACTGGTCCTCCTTGATAAAGGGAAGGGATCCCCCTTAACACCTTCGTCTTTCAGGCCACTCTGCATGCTAGACATCACCGGTAAATTGCTCGAAAAGCTGATACAGGTGATACCTCGAAACGACATCGACCACGTCGGTGGCTTCACCGAAAATCCACATGGCTTTCAAAAGGGCCGATCAACGATCGGCGTGATTAATAAGATCATAGGGATTACAGCCGAAGCGTGGTCTGGTAACCTTAAATCGCGCAAAGTCTGCATCCTCCTCACGCTTGACGTAAGAAACGTTTTCAACAGCGCGAGATGGGATGACATCCTGGACGCACTGGAGCATCGGTTCAACATAAAAAAATATAACTTGGTCATAATTGAGGATTATCTTGGCGCAAGAACGTTAATTGTCAAAACCACAGAAGGCCCCCAAGAATACCCGATAACTGCTGTCATATCACAAGGTTCGGTCATGGGCCCCAACCTATGGAACGCAAATTACGACGAAATACTGGAGATTCCTTTACCGAGGCAAGTACAGCTAACGGGTTTCGTTGATGATGTCACGGCCACAGTAGTGGCGGACAGCGTTGAGGAGGCCTAACTCCTGGTCCGGTCGACGATTGACGCCGTCGAAACCTGGCTTGAAGAACACCAGCTAAAACTAGCCAAACAAAAAACGGAGATGGTTGTGCTGACGCGTCAGAGATGGTTTTCTAAACCCTTTAACGTAGACATTGGCGTGACAACATTGACGTCAACAAGGGCATTGCGCTATCTGGGAGTGATGATAGACGAAAAGCTGTTCTTTCGCGAACACTTAGAAAGGGCATGCATAAAAGCAAGTAAGACGGTATCCAGCCTATCGAGAATCATGGCCAACACAATGGGCCCACGAACTAAAAAAAGAAGAGTTCTTTTGGAAGTACTCCACTCAATCCTGCTCTATGGAGCGGAAATATGAGCAGATATACTGAAGCAAATGACCTATCGGTGTAAGATAGCGGCAGTACAATGGCGATGGGCCCTCAGGGTGACCTGTGCCTACCGCACGGTCTCCGAAGCAGCTGTACTGGTTATAGCGGGGGCGCCACCTATCGACATACTAGCATCGGAGAGAGTAAAACTCTATTACCTCAAAACTAGAGGCGACAACATGGCCGATGCCAGAGCAAGAGTGATGGTGGAAACGCAGAAATAATGGGAAGACAGATGGAAGGCCTGCGACAAGGGCAGATGGACAGCTCGCCTGATCCCGAACATCAAAGTTTGGACCACTCGAAATCACGGCGAAACCGACTTTTTCCTAACCCAACTGCTGACTATATAAAACGGGCTTACACCACACCCCGAGGTGCAAGTACTTCCTGGACAAAATCGACGACGCCGAGCACACGTTTTTTTGAGTGCGAGCGCTGGAAGAACTGCAGAGCCAAAACCGAAACAAACATAGGCAAAACCCTCGATCCTACGAGCCTAGTGAACCATATGCTACAGCGGGAAGAAAATTGGAAGTAAATCGCTGCCTACGCGCAGCGCCTCCTTAAAGAAAAGACCTCAGAGAGGGACCAGTGAAGCAGGAGCGGACGTCGTACGACGCGGACTGGGTTGAAGTAATGCTAACGCGGTTCCAACTCAGTCTTCCCTGCAATTATGTGCGGGGAAAGAGGAGAGGAGGTTTTTTAGTGGGTGGAAATCCCACACTACCGACCATCACACTTTCAAATGAGCGGTGTCTTTGAAAGATTTTTCTCCTCCAATAAAACAAATACATACATACATACATACATACATACATACATACATACATACATACATACATACATACATACATACATACATACATACATACATACATACATACATACATACATACATACATACATACACACATACATACCCCTACGGTGTAGGCAAGTAACTGTGATTATAGCTCAAAAATCCACTTCGTACTTAATCCATACTCACTAAATTTCTCTACACTTCCCTATTCTTTCATGCTCCTTTTGCTTCAACAACATCCATACGCAGAGTCAGACATGCTCCTTTATTCTTAAAACTCTTTTTATGTTTATCTTTTTCCCACATTTGTCTAAAACATTTAGACATGTCTAACATGGTCTTCGCCTTCCTTTTGATCCACACACTCTACCGTCATATATTTGCTTCATTACTCGATCCAAACTCATCCTCACAAGTCACAACATGCCCAAACCAGCCTAGCACGCTTCTTTCACATTGGCCTAGTGGATTCCGTTTCAAACCGCACTCCTTCAGCACCAATTCATTACCGACTCTGTCCATACGATATTTACACATACATTTCTTAAATATTTAATGCCAACCGCATTTGCCTTGCTTTTGCGTATCTTATGACAAACCCACGCTTCATATCCAGTGGCGTACCAACGCCTTTGGTGGTTCGGGGCGGGAGTTTCCTGCCCCCTCCCCCGCCCTTCCCCCATATTGTGCCTCTACTATTGGCACCACAAAACCTAGGCTTAATCTTATATCCATAAAAAATATTGGAAAAAAAAAGTATATGGAAAGAACTAACTATGTAAGTATTAATAGAACTTAAAGGAAAATTAAAATTAAAAATACAGAATTTGCGTTTTTCGATATATTTTTTTCAAATATGTAGTTTTCATTTCAATTAAATCTTATGACAATATGTATAAAAATACTTAATTTTGTCAACTTAAGCCCTTACTACGTACATGTTCTGGTTTATTATAAAATTAGGCAGAGTAAAATAGGTTGTAAAAAATATGTATTTAAGTTTTTATGAGACACAGTTTTAATTTTAAATAAAGATTCGTCCCATGAGGCCCCCCTTGGTGGGGACCTAGGTCAGGCCATCCCCTCCTTGGTACGCCACTGTCCACATCCTTAAAACAATGTGGGCGTTAACACACGTTTATATACTGCCATATTTGCCTCTTTCGATACTTCATTCTTTGCAATAGTCCACATACATCCAACTACTCTCCGAGATGAATTCACTTGTCAGTGGGTTTCACTATCTATCCTTCCATGTTTTTAGAACATTGTTGCATACATAACTTTAATATATGTATTGGGGTATATTGACGTTTTGGAATTAAGAAAATTGAATATTATGAAGGAATAAAATATGTGCACAAATGTTTCATCTTATAAAAGGCTAAAATCTTATTATATATTTTTGTTTATCTCGGTAGGAAGAAACGTCTCGTTAAGCTTGGTTTAAAAAAAAACTTCCTTTAAATTCATTTTAATTGTAATGTTTTTGCTACTCTTAAAAACGAACAATCAGACATAACCTCAATATTTAACGAACTGTTTACAACTAACGATTGAGAACTGAATGTATACGAACCATGGTATTTAGTTAAAACATCAATCAGTATAGTTGTATTTTTGATATTCCAACATTTTAGAGCAAAAGTTTGTTAAAATAAGTTAATACAAAAAATTGGTTTCCTGGCAAAAAAATAAATAAATTACAACAATTCAAAACTTTACTGAACAAACTTGCTTGTTGCAGAGGTTCGCCAATAACAAACGTTGGGTGCACATTGACCCATCCGGTGCCTGGTATATGCACAGGAATGAGGATTTTCCCTACTTGCTGGCTGGGCACGCCACTGGTCGTCCAACCAGGACCGTGCTGGAGTTCGTGAAGAGGGTAGGGAATATGTTGGAAGAGAATGCAGAGAATTAAGTCTCCCAAGAACTAATTATCCCCGCCTTGAAAACACTATCTTTACTGGTGATTAGGAGAGGGATTATCCCATATTCATCTTCTCAAGACACACTTCCGAAAACGCTCTCTAGCGCCACTAGTGGCGGGGAGAGGAAATAACCTATCTTCTTAGGAACAGTCCCGAGAACATTCGCTAGCACTCTAGCGGCTGGGACGGAACTCTTGCTACTGACAACGCTCACCTCGTTTCACACACACACCCACATACCATCTAGAAGACAAACAAGTTTTCTTGTATAAATATAGTGTTTTTTCCCCATGATTAAACCTGTACCGTAACTTACTCATCAGTAAGACATTCATCATTTATAAAAATATCACTTTTAAGAGATTAATAAACTATAGTTCCTCTCATCATAATAAATGTTTCATTGATAATCTATTACGAGATATTACACTTCATCTTTTTTTTTGTTCGAATTATTTTTGAATGTGTTTAATAGACAGGTCTAGTCCAAAACCTTCATTCAGTTGATACCGTATCTACTTAGTGAGCTATGGATCCCAAGTTCGATTCCTGGAATGGCCGAAGAATGTAGCATTTGTGAAATAAAAGTTTCTCTTCTTTTCCCATTGATAGTTTGACGGCAAGGGAACTAGTAGGCCCTATTGTGTTTGTGCTAGAGTTATTTTTAAAACGGTTTTCTATCATCAATTGGCTTATAGCGTGCACATTTGACAAACCCAAATAAATAAGGGTTGATTAGGGTCAAATTTATATAAATCTGCCTGCACTGACATCATCTTGAAAATTGGATTTTTGATATCACCAGGGTTTATTTACACTAAAGCCTCTGAATTGGGTGATTGGTGATTGTCAACTTTTTGAAGTATGAGGACTTAACCATCTTGAGAATGTGTGAGTTTTCCCGGATATACCCCTACAAAGTAAACTAATTGGAATCTTCACGCCTCAACTTTCCTTTAAGTAGCTAAGCTGCTAGGTTAAACGTGTCATCATTTTTGTGCATCAATTTGGTCAATAGACGGTCTGGTTGGATTGTGCAAGGGGGAGCTGATGAGTTCCCAGACGAGATACCAGAGGGAGCTCACCCCACCCTTCATCTCCAATAACCGGACTTTAAAGCACGCTATTGGGCTATAATGTGTCCAATCTTATTCGAGACTGAAAGTAAACAATCACCAATCACCCCTCATCTCTTCAACTAAATAGAGAGCTACCAAATCCAACTGTGTTAAAATACATAGTATCTTTATATTTTCTTAAAATATTAATAATTAATTTTGACTGATTGATTTCTTTCTGATATATGAGTTAAAAACAAATACACGCGTAATCATTTTAAAGATAAATTAAACAAATTGGTTAAATATAGCAAAAATTGTGGCTAGTACGTCTTACATCACAAGAGGACAATGTACAGATAAATGTGTTAAATACTGCTAGTAGCTGCCAGTACAGTTTGGTGGTCCCATTAGTATTATTAGCTCCCTTACAAAAAATGTATTACTATTCATTTTAAAATTTGATAGTCAAAAGTTTATAAGAATTTATTAAAAATAAAATAAAACTAGGCCAGCTTTTATATATTTTTATACATTTATTGAATTAAAGAGTTTGATTAAAATAACTAATAATCCAGGGCTATAATCCAGTCGCAAAATTTTCACCTTTCATTTTTGATTTATTTATTTTGAGTCGCAGATGAGACGGGATAGTCATAGTGAAGAGCTATGATATGTTGTTTACTCGGAATCTAATTATTTTTAGAAGTACAAATAACTAACTCAGTGGCGTAGGAACAAGGGGGGACATTGTGCTCACTCAAATTTTAATTGAAATTATTGCTGTCAGCTTTAAGACGTAGTATTTTGTAATTTTATATGTTTGTATAAATTGTGTGTGTAAGTATATTGTTAACAGCATATTAGTTTTTTTTTTTTACAGAAAGCTACGTTAGTACTAAACAATATTATTGCTGTTATATATTTTTATTTTGCACCATTTATGTTAATACTCTTCCGGACTAGAAGCATTTTAATTACGTCAATGAAGTAGGGAGGCGGAAGGTATAATTTAGAACAGCCAGGGGTGGACTGGGTTTAAAAATATTGGTTGCCAGGAGACAAAGGGGGCCACCCACATATACAAGACTATCATTTAATTTTTATAAGAAATAAATAGAATATATAAAAAACCATAAAAGTATAAAAAAGGTGCAATTAAAATTTTTGTGAAATAAATGTATATATTTTTTAGTAATTTCAGTATGCAATAGGTACTAAATGTAAAGACAGACTGTTATAGTTGAATTTTTAATATATTTTTTAAATTTTTAAATAAATGATGAATATTTTTAAATAGTTTGCTTGTACTGAACATTTTACACATTAACAGGTAGTTTGGAAGCATATTTCATGCTGTTCACTACATTAAGAGCAAAAGTTTAAATCTAATAGATGATTGGGCTAATCGGTCATTAATTGCTTCTGCATCCATCTCATCTAACGATTCCTTTTCAATGGATAGCAAATATGTTTTATTCCGAGTTATTGGCGCTGGCCTTAACTTAACCCAAATTAAGACATGATTATTATTATTATTATTATTAGCACCACGTCTTTACTACCCGTTCGGGCTATACGCACTTACGCTAATGTGTAATGGTAGGGTGATTGTGAGATGAAATGAAGGACCTACAGTTTAACGTCAGATCCAAACCACGGTGGAGTTCTGGTAATCCACACATTCACAAGTTGTGGTTAATGCACATATTGTCAGAGGTGAAGGGAGGATTTGCCAACTAGATAAATCTGTGCTGGGACCGAGGATTCAGCCCGGGACCTCCAGCAAAGAAGTCTGACACCTTACCCCTAGGCCCCCAGGTCACCTAATATTATTATTATTAATATTAATAATAATATTACTATCATTAGTATTATCATCCTCAGACAGTAAATTTCTTAGCCTAGTCTTTATTATATTTAGCTTTGAACATATTCTCTCACATAAGACTTAAGTAAATGATAGTGTGCAGATAACTTTATAAAGTTCATAAAGGTTTTTATATATCTTGTCATGAAGTATGTTGGATGACAGAATTTTTAGTACACACGATGGGCAAGTGATACCAATTTTAAATTTTGCTGCAACTGGAATTCATATTCTCACCATCAATAAGCAATTGTTTTAATACATCAAAGTTTGAAGTAAAAGAAAACAATCCCATTATTACTTGATCTTGATTAATTTGAGGAGACAGCTTGATAATACCTTCCAATGCTTCATCTTCAAGGCACTTCTGTGCAATAGTTCGGATACATGTTAATACAACTTTTTGTTTAGTACGAAAAGTGAATCTAGTGACTGCTGACTGGGCAGTGTACAGTACGGTCCATTAATAGGTAGATTACATTTACTCAAAAATCAGCTTAAGAACCCGATAGTGGCGTGTTCTCTGGGTATGCTAGTCCTGCGCTGCATACCTATAATTATTTTGACTAGTTTTTTTGTTTAATTCAATACTGTCTATGTGAACTGTGTAAACACTAATGTTTGGATTGTTAATAAATATACATGTAATGAATTATTAATTTTAAAACTAATATTGGTTCATATTCCAAGAATACTGTGTTTTAAGTAATTCTTCTTCCAAAAGGCTCTACTTAACACAATAGAAAACCCAGGGCTGCTACTTGAAAAATGCAAGACAAGCTAGGGAGGCTCTAATGACCTTGCCCAATGTCTAAGGGGTGGCAACATATTCCTCCCCACTTGCCCATAAGTAATTGGCCAATGAGCTCGGGTTTTCACAATCCAGGTCATGCTGTTCCTGTGAAGCAAGCTGAGCATTGTGCCAGCTATTGAAAAGATTCAAGATCACAATGTTTATTTATTAAGCTAATTTAGTATAGTTTAAGTAAAATTACATAAAAAGATATAAAACTAATTGTAAAATAATAGTATACTTAACAAGCTTTAAACTATACACTAGATAAATACATAGAGCTATGTTTAGGTATTTTAGTCACATGTATTTGGCAAACACCTTTAGCCACTCTTTCAAATTCTGGCATTTCAGCACGGATAGAGTGGGGACAATGGGGGGAGGTGACGAGGCTACTTTAACCATAGTTGACGGTCATTCTTGTTTTTCTTTAGTAGAAATGATCGTGGAGTTTTAATTGTGTTCTTTTAGTTTTTGTTTTACATTAATGATCTATTAGTCATTGTGATTTTATATAATTATACATCAAAGAATCCCAAAAGTCAGGAGTGGAATTTTACCATTTCAAGATGATTTAGAAGGAAAAGGTAAAATAAAATATATTTTTATATAATTTACTTGATCAGTGGTGCACCCAGCCATTTACTTTGGGGAGAGGCATTCAATCAAGGCTGTAGCAAGACTGACATTTTGATGGTGAGAGCGGGTTTGTGGTTGCACAGCCTCCTAAGCCCTGAAGGACGAGAATATTTATAAATATTAAATGCTTTTATAAATCATTTGGAGTAGTTTTATAGTAATTAATAGATTTAAATAATGCAAATTGTATCAAAGCTATTAGTTATACGTTTTTTCAATTGTTAATTTTGTGTGTAACGGTAAACCTTTTGAATATTAGGCTAAAGTCTGAAAATTGGTCTTAAAATGTAGCATATACATTCGACACATCTTCAATGCTAAATATTTTAGTTATACTTAATATCATTTAAATTTATATTAACAATGTTTGTGGTGTTGGGTGCACCACTGCTTACAGCAAAATAAATGTGTAAATATCTTAGCACTAAATCAATGACGTAGCGTTAGAGTATTAATAGTCGGAGATAATATCCCCTATGTTAGTCAGAGTTTACGCATCTAAATAGCTTCTGGAGCATAAATTCTCAAGTTGGGAGAATCTTTGTTTCCATGCAGCATTGTGTGAGATAAGTTAGGCTTTATAAAATAATTTTAATTGCAACGTGAGTTGGACAATCAACCTGATTCCATCTCACCAAGGCCTGATGGACGCTTGATCGATGTGTCACTTCATTTTACACTTATTATGATTGTTTGCTTTGAGTATTGCTGTGTGATTTTAATTGCACTAGGCTAATTGAATAGGCTCTGTCTCTCTTATGCATTCAGAAATGTGCCCATACCACTCTTAGCCCCGGCATTAATATTTATATAAATGTTCAACCATATAGATATAATTACAATTTGAGGACTGCCTATGTGGTCTAGTGGTCATAGGTTCTGACTACGGACTTAAGAGGTCCCGGGTTTGATTCCCGGTGCGTCCAGATTATCTGGGAAACAGTGGGTCTGGAACTGGCTAGATCCAGCCTAGCGTGGATAAATAAGGAGCTACTCAAATAAATTAGTAGTGGTTATGGTAAAGAAAGCCGAGCTTAATGGCTGGAGTCATCGATGTGCTGACAACATGACACCCTATATCCGTAAGAGTTGGCACTAATTCGCCAAACCGTTGGGTAGACACTCGGTAGACACTGAATGCAGGCTGACACCTTGGAGTTACTTTTATTACATTTTGAGTGGATGGTAATCATCGTTATGGATAAATAAAAGAAGAGAGAATATGAGAGTGGGGGAGGGGGTCTCAACCTTTTCTAGGATAGCATACAGTTAAAGTAAAATAATAAATGTTCGAGAACCACTTTTCTATATCGGCACATCTTCAAATATATCCCATTAAATAATCCCTTGACGTTCTTGGACAACGGTAGTTGAGGGCTGGCGGCCGGGGTTCAATCCTCGGTCCCGGCATGGATTTATCTGATTACCAAACCCTTCCTTCACCTCTGACAAGACATCTTGTTCGGATTCCACGTTAAACTGTAGGTCCTCCATTTCATCTCACAATCACCCTACCATTACACATTAGCGTAAGTGCATATAAACCGAAAGGGTAGTAAGACGCGGTGCTAATAATAATAATAATAATAATAATAATAATAGTTGAGGGTCCTCGGCCCCCAAATCTCCGCTGCAACTTTTAGAGTACAACAATACCTATTATTTTTTCTCAGAATACGTCACTGGAACTCGAGGAACATCCTTCATCATCATTAAGTTCATCTTCCATTTTTTCTTCTTCCTCTGGAAATGCTCTTTTCAAAGAGTCCATTTCCAATGTTTGAATTTCATCTATACGTTATTTATCTGTGAAATCATGGCATTACTTTTATTCGCTAATTTCATTGCGTTGCTGTGAAAGTTATTAAATGTTCTTGTCTGTTCCTTCAACTTTGCTGTGGATAAATTTACTAAACTCCATGCTGTAAACATATCTAAATCACTTGTCAGTAAATAACTTGATAACGGGGCTATAATTTCAAATATATACAAATAAGTAAATGCTGTCAATATTGTTTTAAAATGACTTACTATTAAAATAATAGTGCACCGTAAATTTATAGTTGCATACAGTATTAATATTAAAGATTGTATTATATTTTCAAGCTACTAATAGGTCATGAACCTGTTTTTATCATATTGTATAGTGTATAAGAGGGGCCACTTCATCAGGTGTACACATTGCCCACTTGCCAAAGGGCAAGCTGACAGCCTGGCCACTCTACCACTGAGAATAACTGTGCAGCAATTACGTGTAGGAAAAAGGTAGCCAATCAGGGAAAAACAGCCTCATTTCACCCTGCAGGGATTAAAACCATATCATTAGAACCGACTAGATGAGTTTGACGTTCAATATGTGGTTAAGAAATCCATCAAATATCTTCTAGAAACACCCAGTATTTAGAACATTTCTGATGCCCCCTTCCTTATGAAACTGTGTCAAACATCCGTTTTATAGCTTCTGCACCTTTAATAATCCTTATCCCTCCCCTCTCCCAAACATGTTTGTGTGCCTCTCTCTACGCTCCTCACAAATCCATTCCAAACCGTTCATGTTGCATGGTGCTTACCCGCATCGGTGAGAACGCAAAATATAAAATGTCAAGCGTATTATGCNGGAGTCAAGGCTCAAATACCGGATGAGTGTAACGTGGGTAGTTTCGCCTGATAGGTTTTGGACTGTCCTTCACACACATTACGGGTATTTTCTCCTTTATCTTCCTCATCCCTATCCCATTGGTGTAAATATGTGGATATCCCATTTAATTAGACAGATGCAGTGAGAATTACAGAAATAACACTTTCATATAGGCTAAAGAGACTCGCATGTATGGTTTAACTTCGGGTGTGAGACAAGGTGAGGAGGAAGGGTGGGGGTAGAGTCATAGTCCCTGTTTCATACCTTTAACAATGTTGTACAAAAAGTAATATTGCAGCTCTTAAATGAACAAGTTTTACCCAATAATTTGTTACGTAAAACCCCACGAAAATATTTGGCAGCAGCCGACCATAGAATATCTTGGGACAACTGTATGACTCAAACATGAACTTAAAATATATGAAGCAATGAGTATGATAATAATTAATAAACATATTTTATGATTCTATAGTAACATATATTTATTTTTCATAATGATAAGGAGAATTTTAATTTTAATTAAATGTGGTATTATTTAAAAATGTCAGGATATATGTTTTGAGGGAGTCAAGTGGAAGGGAGGCATTCCAGACCCCAATACACTCCCCCCCCCCTGCACCTTTATACGTAGCTGTGTAAAATTACTAACAAATATATATTTAGCTGTCTCAAGTTATCATGGAAGATTTCCAATCCGTGGTTGAGAGAAAAATTGTTATTCGTTTCTTCGCCTCTATTCAAATTTCAAGGTTAAAGAAAAAAAGTTGGTTGGCTGACGCAACGTTTGGAGTAGTTGTCGTCAGAAACTGGTTTTCAAAACTAGTTTTAAATAGAGGGCAACATTTTCCTCTCCAATGTGGCTAGGTACTCTTATATCTGATACAAAACATTTACCTGCTATATGATTGTAAATTCCATGAGAGCACCTTACAAGTATGACAAAAAATATTTCAAACCTATTTGTACAGTACATTTAAAACCAAAGCCCATTTATGTATATATGCCCCGTAAAGTGTAGAGAAGAAGTGATCTGTTCCAGATTTCCGAGAAGTAAAGGTAGGTATATTTGTAGAGATGTGAGACGGAAAATTTTCCAAAACAGACAATTCTCAATTATTATTTCCTGTTGATTAATTTCAACTGATTAAATGGATAATAATAACAGTAATAATAATTAGTCGTAGCGATAGTAGTAGTATTAGTAGTAGTAAGAAACACCTGCTTCGGTGGCCGCAAGGTCCACCGCGCTAATCTCGCAATAGACTAGACTGCCGATGACAGGGAGATCGGGGTTCGATTCGGGTGCACTGAAGGAGGATTTTCCTAAATGGTTTTCGACTCACTCACTCACTCACTCACTCTTCACACAAATGCGGGTGCAATTCCTGTAAATTCAACCTTCCTTGTCCTTAATACATTAGCGTAACTAGTACATAGGCGTAACCCGAACAGGTAGTAAGACGTGGTGCTAACAAAAACTAGTAAAGAAACAAATGAATGCTAGCCTTAGAAGGCCCGTAATGTTCATTAATAATACTTCAATTTTTTTATCTTCAATAAGTTAACTAAAATAATTTTAAGGTTGTCCCAATATTTGTGTCTCCCCCTATCCTCCGAGCTTCCTATCTACCCCTCCCCAACTCGCGTTCCCCCTCCACCTTCTTATAGCCTAATCGTCTCGTAACACACTATATTTTGAAGTACAATAGGCTCTAGGTGCCACCTCCACAATTTAACCCCTCCACCACAAGCCGCCACTGTGGACAATTTTCTTCTCTAGGTATTTGCCCAATTGAACAACTTTAAATGTATGGTAATTAGTTTTTCAACGCATTTTTTGTTTGATTTGTGTAACAGATTTTACCACCTATATGGGATATCCGCGCATTTACTCAAATGGAGTAGGGATGACGAAGGTATAATTTTAGAGAAAGTATACCCTTGCATTTATAAAGAGATATACTACAAAACTATAAGAAAATACCTTAATATCTTCAACCGAAATTGGAACCAAGACATCCCCAACACCGGTAAACCAGACTAGACAAAATTGGCCCCTTTGTTCACGTGCCCACGTCTGAACAAATACTTTATATCCCTAATACAATGTAGGATTTTTTAAATATACCAAATTAATCTGTGATGATCATTAATTTAACCTTTGAAGCGCTTTGTAAGATCCCTTTTAAAGTGCCTGCTATTCGTAAAGTTCTTTGGTATCAGAGGTATAGATGGTCACGCGTAAAAAAAAAAAAGCGCCACTCTCGTCGATTATATGGTTTATCCATAACGGAAAGGTCAAGGTTTGAATCACGACCAAGTGATCATGATGAGAGGATTCATACGGGTGTTTTATCAGTTATTACTGTTGTTTTTTTAATCTCCTCTTCACCACATTAATTAGGGTGCACTTTATTTAATGCATTTTCCTCACCTTTTACCCGTGAGTTAACTCGTTTATAATCTTGGTGTTAAATGTACGTGCTGAATTATTAATTAACCTCCTGACGCCTATGCACAAGCTATATCTAAATGTAAAGTGTTGTCATCCAAACATACTGAATTAAGTATTTTTACTTGTTTATATTGAACCCGCCCTAATGGATTAGAGAGGGTTGCATAAATACAAAGGAAGAAATATAGCGGTAACAGCATTTTATTGAATAGTCACAAAAGGATAGTACATAAGTATACATATGCATAGTTCATTAACTTTCCGTTGTCCTGCTATTAAGTAAAGTTGGGATTCGATGTATTTAAATTAGTGAATAATCAGATATATAACAGGCCACAAACATAATGGCCAGTTTAATGAGACCTCTAGTTAGAGTTTTATGAGATAACAATCACACCTTTGGTTAAGTACACTCTGTAATAAATAAACAATAACACCTACTTGCCTACATTGAAATAACCAGTCAACAGGGGTCTTTCCGCAATGTCTGAGAGTTTACCTAAGAAAAGGCTAAAACCACAGCTTGTGTGATATACTAAGGATCTGCCCTTAGGTATGCACATTAACTCGTACTGCTCATGGTGCCTTGAACACATAAAAAGCATAGGGACTGAAGCCTTTAACATATAGGTAATTTGATCCCCTTTTATAAGGGAACCATACACAGCGTGAACGTCAAGGCCACAAGAAGGGGGTGCTAACCATGTCCCGCTAGTTTGGTGATAGCAAGCCCCAATTAGGGCATCGCAGCTACACCCATGGTTGACCATAACCACATACACGATCAAATCTTAACATAAAGGTATACTAATGAAGTCTAACATTAACAAGCACTAGGCCTAAGGAAGCCGTCTAAAGGGCATACAGTACAAACTCGCTCATGAGGTGCTAAGGCCTCGCACGGATTCGCTATGCCATATAGAGTCAAAAGGAGATGACCTAACAAAATAGAACAAAGGAGACCATTAAGAGGTCCTATGGTTAGGTCATTAAATAAAAACATCAACTGCAAATTATTGTGTGCTGACGTCCCCCCCGCTCTCATGCAGAGAAAGTAGCCACACTATAAATCAAATGCTAATGATCTGGTTAGTCTTATTAACAACAGTTAATACACCTTAATGTACCAGAACAATTCTCAAAACAGCGGAGAAGCCGCATATTATGAAGTGTTATACTAACTAGTTAAATATGTTTCCACGATAAAATATAGTCTCACTAGACTAACTAGTAGTAGTTGTCTCATGTAGCATCAGCGGGCAAACCAGTTAAACACATACAACACAAGCAATTGGCTAGGTGGGAACCAAACGTAGAGTAAGGCTTGACAAAAAGATAATGAAATAGTCAGCACATTCACTGACTAGAACTTGACAATCATTCCTACGTAGATTCCATCATCCTAGTCCCGGCGATAGGATAGTGTGTGTAATTGAAGTGCACTGACGGTTGACGAATTGATGTTGATGATCTCGGTGGGGCGGGACGCTACCTCCGGCGAACCCGAGTGGTGACTCCGACTGACGCTATAGCGTCCTGGCTTGGCTCTTTAGGTTAGCTGTAGTTTGGACATAGAAAATAACAGTTAATCACCCGACTAGCAGTAAATTGTAAAACGTTCTGTGTTCGATTATGCTCGCACAACATATTAAATAAACACCTCGATTGAGACCAAACGGGGTTAAACCAATAATGTCTCAGAGCTACAGTGCTGACCAGTGTGGGCACCGGATTGGGGAAAGGTGAAGGGGGGGGGGGAGGGGGAG
>CABEEJ010000251.1:197427-254877 GCA_901482245.1 Timema douglasi | reverse complement strand
GGGGGGGGGAGGGGTAGGCGCATGAGTAATGAGCAGATAAAGAGAGAGGTGATACAAAACTTTTGTAGTTTCAATACTTTTTTTATTATCGGTTAACTACCCCATTTAATTAGACGAAGCTTATTAGTGATGATCTCAGAATACACTTACAGTCCCATCTAGATCAAGGGGAGTCCAAACTCCAACGTAGTTCATGACGCGTAGCTGATTTCTTTAAAATTGACAAGCCACATAGCTTTGTGAGCTAATGTCCATTAGCTCAGCACAATATGTTCGTTATCCATGACAATAATAAACTGTTTATTAATCTCTTTTACATTGTTTAAAAGTCAATCCAAACGTAATTTCTTCGCTTATTTATTTATTATTTCAACGTTAGTAAACAGGGCATGAATGGCGCGGTCTATGGATGTTGTTGAAGCGCATAGAGTATGTAAGTATAGGAATGTGTGGAGAAATTTAGTGAGGACGGATTAAATAAGAAGTTTTTTTCTGCTATATTCACAGTCTCTTACCTACGTCGTAAGGTGATGACGTGATTACGTATGTATATTGAAATAAATAGTATCATCCGATTTCCACTAGTCAGTAAACTTATGTCTCATAGTTCTCTCTCCGGGTGTATCTAAATTCTTACAAATGTTGCCAGATATTATGACACAGAGTTTATATATATATATATATATATATATATATAGTGTATTTTCATCCTTGGTATAAATAGAGTTCGAATGTGGGCAAAAAGCAAAACGAATAAGTTTGTTATAGCTAGGGCCTGGTAAGTATGAAGAACATAAATCATTTTAATTTTATGTTTTATAGAAAAAAAAGAACACATTTTAGTAAAATAATATAGAAAAAATATGTGTATCTTTATACAAGTCTATATATTTTTGAATTTCTAACTGTCTCATCACTACCAGTTTATTTATAGTTTTCGTTGAAACTGAATAGCTATGGATCCTTGTGTAATGTGTAACGTTTAAAATAACTAGCCTGATATATTCATGTTTGTACACCACCATTATGCTGACATTTGATATAACGATTGAATTGGGTCCAAATTTGATGTTCTGTATTATAATAATTAAAAAGGGATGAGGTCTTATTTTATAAATTAAAAGTTCTGGTGTTTTACAGTTATTTTTATTTTAAGTAGATAAACAGTTTTTTGATAGATATTTCACACGCTGTAGATTTTAATATTATTTATTATTATTTAGCACCACGTCTTACTACCCGTTCGGGTTGTACGCTTTAAGTACTAATTACGCTAATGGATTAGGAATTAGAAAGGTTGAATTAGAGGAAGTGAGCCCACATTTGCGTGAAGGGAGAGTGGAAAACCACGTAGGAAAAACCGCCCCCAGTTCACCCGACTGAGATTCGAACCTTGATCTCCTCATTCTCAGCAGTCGAGCTCAACACGACTAGCGCGTTAGCCAACTACGCCACCGCGACGGGTTGGATTCTAATAAAAGCCCGAGTATTACGTTGTATGCATGATAATTCCCGACACGTGAAATTTAGAACACAGATTAAGATGTCATAGATTCTACCTACTCGGCTCCTCGTCAAGAAAGAAAGTGAAGAGATACGTACCCTGAAGGGGTATATCAAGCAACATTTCCTTCTTGAAGCTTCCTAAAAGAAAAAAGGTGTGGTCATACAGGTGCGTTTCTGTTCACAGAACTGCGTTTTCTTTTTATACAGAGACGTAGAAAGATGTTGCCATAACTTTCAACTTAACACAAATAAATCTTACTACCCGATCTCATTTAAAATATCGTAATTTTAAATAAAGATGTGAATAATAAATTATTGAGAGGTATAATTCCATATAATTACAACCGTACGGTTTAACTTTGTATTTGTACACTTGAACTTGATATTCACGAAGTCCAAACCTCTGTAACATTACGATGTATAATGTTCCAATGGGACCACGCCCACTACGGACGTTAATGGATGTATCGCATCAATTCATACTACCCGCCCCAATAAAATCAATTAACATTAGGATCCCTACAATAGTATTGTTCGCTGTTGTAGTTCTTGTAGGCTAAGAAGACATAATATAACCATGCTGGACAATATGTTTCGCTACTCAATCCAAACCAATGTAATGTATATTCTTTCCACGTACTTACCACATGAATCTGCTGTCTATAGTATGCTGCTAGGCTGGACGACTCACGGTAAACCAAGACCGGCAACTGGAGCAGGAAAAGCCTGTGTATCAACAAACGCGTCCCGGCACTACGACTGTACTAGCGTGAAATGAACCAAGGACTACCTTCTTCGACTAGAAGACAACTATGTTTCCGACCTCTGGCGGATACTAGAGGAACCTCCTTTGAAACATCGTGTGATTGGAGATATTCACTAATATTCCAATGGTGCAAGAAAAACTTTCATCAACATCCACATGGCCTACGTGGCTTTTTGCAGGCTTCGTGACGTCACCGCGTGTGTTTGTGTATCCCCATCATAACAATGAAATCCCTATATAATGGCTATGCAAGTATGCAAATACTGACTATTCTACGATCGACGATCAACGACTGATCATTGTCATGGAGCTGGGCAATGGCTGGAGAAGGACTTGTAAATGTATCAAACTCGTCGCTTAGACGGGTGGAGTTATGAACTCTAACTTCTTTAGTATCTTTAATTTTCTAACATAAAATTTTCTGTTTCAAAATTTATCATATTTATTATTTGATCGTCTATTTAAATTTAAAATACTATATCTTATAAATGTCGCCGCTCGGGCGCTGGACGTTTGCTTTTGTATTTATTCTCGTAAATATTTTCAGTTGCGTGATAATTAGAAGTTGGCATGTAATATTTATTCGTTTGGAATTGTAGAGTATTCCCGTTTTTTTTGTAAAGTAACTTTTCGAATTTGAATATATGGTTAGAATTAACGTAACGTGATGTAGCTTTTTTTGGAATTTAAATTAGGATAACATTATTAGTCTGTAACGTAAGTTCCTTTTGAACAGCTCAGTTTTGTTTATTTATTTTGGGAACTGTGTGTCCCATATTCTCTGTCAGATCGAGTAGTTCCGTGGGTGTTTGGCTTATGTCTGGTAGTCAAACTCTCACGTTTATGTAAACTCTGTAATGTAGTCGTCAACATTTAAATTTCTTTATATATTAAATATCGTTTTCTGTGCATTACGAAACCTTTGGAACCATATCAAGGTGCCCATTAGGCCCTTATAACTTTTGTATCACATATAAATAATTAACCTGTAGTATTGTCTCATATAGACTGGACTATCAATTTTGTGATGGATATCATGTTTCCATTTGTTAAAATACTTGCACAACTTGAATTTTGTAAAGTTGTTTACTTCGAGTATGATTTCCGACAGAACTCATTATGATATAATGAGACCATTTATTGTCATCTGCGCTATGTTCATTAATTGAATAAACTACTCTTTGTTGAATTTACATATTTTTACCATTTCAATTTTTTTTGTGTGTTATTTTATATCCTCGCCCTTTATTACCTTATAATGGTCGGGGTAGTATTGAGTCGTAGAGAGGGTGTAACACCTCTACTACTATAAAAATGTTAGGGGGAGCGTTGTTCAACAGAAAATTCAAATACACATGAAATAACTCAGAACCGTTTGTAGTCCTTCATACACTGTCATTAGTTTTTGTGCACAAATGATTTGTGGAAATATTGACCCTTCTTCCATGAAAGTACAGTAGCCCCATGGCTTCTTTGGTGCTGAGTGACAGCTGACAGCTTTGAAAAGTTACCAGACCAAATTATGTATCACTACGCTGAACCATATGATCTGCAAAATCATGTGTTTAGCAGCTGTCACTTCTGACAGCCAAAATTTAGGTATATACTTAAATATTGACTGTCAAAAGTCCGCTGTGAACTGCCAGTCAGCACTAAAGAAGCCATGGGGCTACTGTATCTATAAATAGTCTACGAACTTGAAAATTAGTTCATATTGTCCTTGAATTAAGTCCTCCACCAAGCAATTGCCTACTTCTTCCAGTTTCAAATATATCAACCCGAATAAGGTATGTAACTATTTTTCCAAGTTTGGAGTCCCAATGTTTGCACAATGCACCGTAAGGTACCACGCCTGCAGAATCTGATACCTGCAACCTACAAGACGTAAATTAGCAAACGTGTATTCAACAGCTATGTGGATTGCTACTACGAAGTTAACTGTAATGATCTTAGGTTCCCAAATTATCCCATTTATTTAATATATTTACTTTTATTAATTTAGTAATCATTTTAAGTAGATGCAGGGGCATTTGGGTATCAAATACAACAAATACAACATTTAGCATCACCATTTTAATACTTTCTACTTTTTATGTTTCTCTTATCCTTCTTTCTCAAATGGCAATATATTTGTAAGCTTTCATGAAACTTTAATTTCAATTTTTATTCAGATTTATATGAGTACTATAGGCTACCTGTTGACTATTAATATTTTTTATTATTATTAATTATTTTAACCTCCTTATATTAAAAATATTTGTGAGCATTGGTTTTTAGTAATTTGTAGGTTCTATAAAACAAATATTGTGCAAGTTATATGCTTAGTACTAAATAGTATATTTATTTTATCGTGTGCAAAGTTATGCCGCACGTAGGTTGTGATTTGTTGGGGAACAAACAGAACACTACTGGAACGTAATTTTAATTAATTTCGCCACGTAGAGTAAACATTTATTTGTAGTATTTGGCTCAATAGGGGAAAGTACAGACCATCCACAAAAACAAACCAGTTTCGATGGCCGCATGATTTAAGGCGCTACTATTAAAATAAACTAGACTTCTGAAGACTGGGAGATCAGGGTTCAATCCCGGTCGGGTGTACTGATGGTGTTTTTTCCTAAATGATTTTACCATTCTTTCTTCAAGCAAATTTGGATACACTTCCTCTAAATTAAGCCTTACTAAACGCAAACACATTAATATAGATAGTACATAGGTATATAACTCGAATGGGTAGTAAGACGCGGTGCTAAAAAACCAAAATAAAACAAAAAATTAAATTTTTAAATAACTAGGCCTATAAATGAGTTTTTGTTAAAAATATGATTATATCATGATCAACGTAGTTGCTCAACAAAAATGGACCACCCCGATATGTAATGAAACTCATAGCTTCCCCGAACTGACGAGGGTCTTCCTAGACGCAAATTACGTTTCCTTTCCGTATAAGTCACTGCTAGTCAAAGTAACATCTCGCTCTGAATCTGCCCCACGACTTTTCTGGTTAGTTTTGACGGCCGCTTACTAGGTTGTTCTAAAGCTTTTCTTCTACAGTAATTATTACTCTTCACTTGATGATTGAGCTTCTTAATGTTTGATTCATGGTTGTAGAAGGCTTAGGCTGGCTAAGACGACTGTGGGGGCCTAAATAATATAACATTTTAGAAAACATTCTAAAAAATTAAATCTTTAAATATTGAGCAAGGAGTAGATATGTTACTATCTCATGAATTAATATTTCAATTACACAAAAATTACTAATTATATACATTATATAACCCTGCCCGTAGCTCAGTTCCGCCACGTCATGAGGTGACTATTAAAAGATCTACTCGGGATAAAATGTTATAAATGCAGTAACTCCTTTGGTGATTGCCTTGAGGTAGTTCTTATATTTGGTAAATTGTTTAACTATTTCCCTAGCTACCCGCTTCAGTTGTCGAATGGTATAAGGCATCACTGTCATGTTAGACTGGTCTGGGAGATCAGGGTTCAAATCCTGGTAGGGTCTGATGAGGGTGGTTCAACCTGAATGATTTCCCACTCTCCTTCCACAAAAATGAGGGTAGAATACCTCTAAAATGCTTTCTTCCTCATACTTAACCCATTAGCGTAGTTATTATAATATATGCGTATAATATGAACAGGTAGTATGACGGGATTATAAAACATTTCTTAGTTTATTTCTTGAAGTTGTTCCACTAGTCTAGTTTGTAATTCCAACAGTTCATGCATTGAAGTAATTCGAGTAGGTACTGTCTTGAAATAGTTCCACTAGTTCCTGTACTTAAGTGGTTCCTCTATTTCCTGTCTTGATTTAGTTCAACTAGTTCCTTTCTTGACGTAGCTCAACTAGTTACTGTGTTGAAATAGTTACTTTTAATCAGTGTTTTGAAGTAGTTTCATTAATTCTTGGTTTTAATTAGTTCAACTAGTCCTCATCTCAAAGTAGTTCTACTAATTTCTATCTTAAAGCTGTTATACTAGTTCCTATATTAAAGTAGCTATATTAATTCCTAATTTGAATTAGTTCCATTAGTTCTTATCTTGAAGTAGTTCTACTAGTTAATCTCTCGACTCCTTGGGTACAACATCAATCCCAAGTTCTAACTAAGAAAGGCAAGCCTAATTTGAATTCAATACAAGGAAGAAAACTGGTCGGTATTTAAAAGCAATTCTACTACTTCATCACAGTCACAGGAAATCGTGGTCCGTGAGAAATTAATGTCTTGACAGGCTGGGGGCTCGGCCCTCAAGGTTGTCAAGAAGTCAACTGACCTTATCAAAACGCTCCCCAAAATACTAAATTACCTTGATTACTCTAGGCATGCCAACTTAACACTAATATAGGCTGTACTTGACTTGGCCATATACAAAGAAAAAAGGACAGATTTTGGTTTCTGCTCATGATAACATGAATGCTAGATGTCATCTGTTTGGAGGCAAAACATGAAAGTTTTGTTTTTATTAATATGTTTATTAGTATTAAGTGGTCAAAAACCCTTTGTTTATTTGCTTTTGCTCTCCAATTAGTGAAAAAAAATATATATCGTTTTATGTAAATGATTATAAGAAAAAAAACCACAAATAGGTTTAAAATTGGGTCTATACATATGTAAATAAATACCATATATATATATATATAGGGGGTACACCATTATCGATCCCACAAGGCCAAATTTCCCTATGTATAGATAATAATAATATTTAGCACCGCGTCTTACTACCCGTTTGGGTTAAACGCTCTAAGTACTAATTACTCTAATGGATTAGGAATTGGGAAGAATGAATTAGAGGAAATTAACCCGCATTTGCATGGAGGGAGAGGGGAAGACCATTTAGGAAAATCCACCCCCAGTTCACCCGACCGAGATTCGAACCTCGATCTCCCCATCCTCAGCAGTCGAGCTCAACACGACAAGCGTGTTAGCCAACTACGCCACCGAGGCAGGTCATATGTATAGATCTAATTTTAAACATATATATATATATATATATTACAGTACAATTTATCCTGAAAGTAGCAGTCTTACCTTGGCTGATTACAATATGGAAATACCTTAAAAGCCACACCACTTTCAAGGTAAGCTTGCCATCTTTCAGGGTACACAGAGTTCCGCTGTGTGAAGCCGTCTTATTATTCTGCCGTTGTATTGGAAACGTACGACTTCCTACTCATGATCAACTATTTCCAATTATTATTGTGCCTTACGTCTGAGCTACTGCATGGCTGCAATGAGCAGTTCCCCCTTGAAATCTATTATTCATACTAATCACTCTGCCCCCGCTGGAAATGTATGACTTCTTGTCTCTAATCAAAGTTTTAAACTGTGTATATCATCTGAGATGATGTGCAGCTACGACTAGTAGTCAACCCTGTAGCCAGTGGGGCCTGCAGAGAGGTATCCAGGAAGCAAAATATATTTCCCCATCCATCCACACGCGCGTGCCTCGAAAAACTTCTTCGGGAACTGGCATCATACTGGCATTGTTAAGATCGTAAAAATATAGGAATTATAAAGAACAGGATTTTATTTCATCCTGCACCCAATTAGTAGATTTATTAAAATAAAATATAATGCATTAAAAATTAAATTTCATTCTATTCATAACTTTATAAATGGTATTATAAAATAATATGACCTTAAATTTGGGAGTTTGGTGATATTATTTAGAAATCTTATGTATTATTTATTACTCTACATTATACAACTATTCAATAAACTCAAGTAATTTTACTAAGGGAGGAAACGCTAGAAAGGAAAATATAAGATAAACTATTACTATAGTGAGATAAAAACGTTTTTGAAACGATTAAATTTATTACAAACTTATAATTTGAAATAATTTCACAGCATTGCGTAAAAACACTACCCACTTTAATAGAAACTGAAGGCGTCTACGGACAAAATTGATTTATACATCTTTCTACAAAAGAAGCTTTATTTGATGAAAAAATTGTAAGGTAGATGTATTAAATTAAATTGGAAATTCCAGGTGGGGGTGGGGTGCGGGAGGGGAGTAGCAGGTGCTACCTTGCCTGTTACTGCAAGTGTTCATGTTCATAGCTGCCGACATTTAGAGGCAAAAACTAGTAGCCTAAATATATTCACACACAATAAAAGTAAAAATTCATGGATTTGTAAAATCTACTCCGAATAGGTTTTATTCCTATTAAGTTTTACAAGTTTAATAGGTTAGCCTACTTAAAATATTTAATTTATCCTTTGTACAAAAATAGTTAGTACCAATGTTTTTTGAAACGAACAAAATCTACCTTTAAATAGTTTTGAGAACTACGCACTAACTCCTTGTCATGGTTCCTTTCAAGTTTCAACCCTTGGTGACACAAACGACTTTCCCGTAAAAATCACACAGAGGATTTTGAAATAGTTATTTTCATAATCATGAATAAATAGAGTGTTTTTACTTTTTACTACCAACACAACTCACATTATCGCGGATGATACACATCTTTCTTACATAGTATGGTCACGGCAACACATAGGGGAGACCGGGGCATATTGACGAATGGGGCAAATTGACGAACAGGGCAAGATGACGAATTTCAATTTGTGCTGCCTGTGATACCGAGAGGGGGTTGGCTATCCTGTAGCCTTGACGACCCCCCTCGGCTGCTACAAGCTAGCAATAACGAAATTTCCCATTTAGTCTGAAAGTAGCTGTCCAGAGAGTTGACGAATTCGTCATCTTGCCCTAGTTTTATAAAACTTTAAAAGTGTGTCCATATATCTAGAAACCTTAAAGTGTGAGAGTTAATTAATATGAACATTACTAAAATTTGGTTAAATAATATGGGTTTTAGACATGTTTCTCAAAGTAACACACTACAACGTTATTTTTATGCTAGCATTGTTATTGGCATGCAATGCACACTTAAAATGTAAATTTCCTCTGCAGATGGTGTGAACATGGGTCAGAAAGCCCGATACAAGAAATGTAGGTCAGATTTTTGGCACGGCGTACTTGAGAGCAGCAACAGTAGCCAAAGCAGTAAAGGGTTTAGAAGTTTACGGAATTGAACCATAAAATCCACAAAATTTTACAGAAGATGATTTTGCACCTTCAGCAACAACTGAACGAGATCTTCCTCAGGAAGGACCTTCACATTATGAACCAACTTTGGTTTGCAATGGACCACAGGAAGTTGCAGTGGAAAATGATCTCCTCCTAGAGACAAGTATTCCACATCCTGGAACATCTCAGCAGCAAGACCAACCAGAAGCTGTTCATGTTCAAGCAGAGGCTCCTTTTCGTGGTTCCGAGTAGAAATAGAATATAACTGTGCAAACATCAATTCCAACTAAAGCACAAGTCACCCTCAACTACATTAAACCTTTGCCAAGAACAAATAATTTTATAAAATGGAAGTGGCCAGTTGTATCAGCATCGGTCCTAACAAGCACGCCTGGAAAGATATTCTCGTAGAAAAAGAACAAGAATAAGAAAATAGATTTGAAAAATAAGGAAGAAAGGGATGCCAAAACAGCCACAGAGAAGTTATTACAAAAAACAAAGGAAGCTCAGGAAAACACTGAAACTATACTGTGTCCAGGTTGTGAAGAAGAGCTTGTTGACCCTCCTAATGAAAATTGGGTGAAGTGTGGAGCTTGTGGACAATAGTGGCACGAGGACTGTTCAAGCTATGAAGGATGTGGCCAGTTTAAGTGTGACTATTGTTAGTATTAAATTCATAATAATTGTCTATTATGGCCTAAACAATGGTTATTGATTTCTTTAATTATTATATTATTTCGCAAGCATTCAAATGTTAAATGTCATGTTTTGTGTGTATTGTTTTTTTTCTTAGACCATTAGTTAATGGTTAAAGTTAGTGAATAAAATTTAAATCTGATACGTAATTTTGAAATTATTTGGCGTTTAAATGTGTAATTTATGTTAATATACAAAAAGGTTCTTATAGCATATATAAAGCATGAACATTCTAGTTCGTCATCTTACCCCAATAGGTTCGTCAACTTGTCCCGGCATTGAGGCAAGTTGACGAATTTGCAGTGCTGCAATCTACAATTTTTTACTGCTAAACAAATGTATTTGATAACAATTTATAGTGCGTAAAAGTTAGTCAATGAAATGCTCTTAAAGATAAAAAATATTCCTTATGATATATGGATTACAACTATTTATATCAGCCATTTAACATGCCCCGGTCTCCCCTACTCTTTTAAATATTGATAATGATATAAAGGGTTGTTAAGAAATAATTGGAGGTTCCGTAAAACTGCAATAGTATATAGCCTCTACTTCCGGGTATTATGTAAAATGTGGGAGATTAGGCCATTTTACTAGGCCTTTTTAAGGGCGTGCTTTAGAAAAGAAGCTTAATTTTCTCATTAATTTTATATCTAGAGCAAGGATAGACAGACATGGGGATAAACGGAATTTTAAAAATCCTCTTTTTTGGGTTCGGGGGCAAATAGAACCTAAAGATTCACCTCGGAATAGAAAATGTTCACGATTAAAATACTTTCCCTTTATATGATAAAGTAAAAGTACTCTATTGTTTCTATTATCTTAGTATCGGAACATTTTTGTATGCCTTTTATAGACCTTTCATCAAAAGTGAGGCTGATCAAAATAATTACGCGTTGTCAATTTTCCTTATTTTTCTAAAAGTAACACGTAACACGTTATGTTAATATATAAGGAAAACAACGAATTGTGATGAAACGGCTCGTTAGAGCTATACCGGTAGTTATTTTCACCATTATTATCCTCAACATTACAAGTAGATCTGACAACCTAGCATGGAAGAATCTTCTAGACTTGGATCGATAGGTTTATAGAGCCGGTTTTGTGTTTTGTAGTTGAGAGAAAGAGCTAGTGGAGGGGGCTTACCCCCTCTCTTTCGGAAAGGTACAGTAAATAGCGTCGGAGACAGTGGCTAAAGGCCACAACGTGATATCGCGACGCACCAAAGCCTACACGCTAGTACAAACTGGAGTGCGGACACGTAACAACAACGCTTCTCGCCATTTCATGTGTCCATGAAGAGCTATATCGTAGGTTTTGAAGCCACCTCCAAGTTTCTTCCAACCGTAAGGTGAGTAACCTGTTAAAAATATATTATCTTTTGAAATAATAGTTCACATTTAGGATAGTGAAAACTTTCTCGGGATTCAAACAAAAACACACGAATACTCCTTTGTTCCATTATGCTTGTTATAATAGGTAGGTTAGATGTCTTAATGTATGCGGTAATGTTGGACTTAAATATGTCAAATCTTAATATATTTTTTAGTCTAAAATAAATACTTTATATAACACAAAATAATTAAGAAAGGAAAGTCATAAAAAAAAATTAACCATTAAAATGTCACAAAACGTGAGACATCGGTCTCGTCTAATATAGTTTGCCGGTGGTTGGGGGAAAACATATCATTTAGTGTGATTAAATGCGAATATTCTGAAAAGGTATTAAGACACGGTGCATGGAAATGTCAGAAACGTCTAACATTTTATAAAAACAACAATATCTTGTTAGCTATCATCTGATTGGCCTTTAAATATTTTAAACTAGCAGAAGTACCCGATGCTGGATTGCATGGCTACCCCTGGCATAATTTTTATTTGTCCCAAACAGACAGAAAAAAAAACTATTTTTTCTTTCTTTCAACCCTGTTTTTAACTAACTTAAAAAAACTAAATACAAATTTTAAAATGTCGGCTTGGATATGCATATGTTCGTGCACAAGGGCTACTAATGTTTAAATTCCTTACCTCCGCGTACTATAAATATTGCGCAACACCCATGACTGACGCGGATGCACAAACCCTTAGTTTTATTAATATAATAATTTGATCATGTTTATTTGCTATCGACCAATTTGTGCCTTTGTTAAAGACACTTCATCACATTATGACTCATTAAAGTTACCCGAAACTTTCCTCATAAGGAAATCCCAGTGATGTATTTCACAAATTAAACAGCAGTTATCTGAGTTGAAGTATTTCCCACTAAACGTGTTCAGTCGCTTTACGCAGGAACTTTCTAAACAGGCTTGTCAATTAGTTAGAATTTCCACACAATTATGCTATCGGCCATCATCTTTTAGGCCTATATATTTTCAATACAAGGTCTAAGACTTTGGCTTTTTTGATATGTGGATTACCCATGCAGTACACGAGTGGTTTGGTTTACATTATTATTAGTGGATTTCAGACGCTTTTAGCGCTAAAAGTTTTAAATACGTGTAAAAACATTACCAATGTATATGATTCAACCTCTCCCTTAAGACGTGTGTCACCACAACTCCTATATTTCTGAGCCGATCTGTACCGTTAAAGCAGCCAATCCACGTAAGGTCTTAATCTTTTCATCCTGACGTGCAGATTTGCGACTAACTATCAGAATTTTTAAAAAAATATGTCCACAAAGAAGTTATTCAACTTTTACATATATAAGCTATAAGTTGATATATATATATAAGCTATAAGTTAATATACATATATACATACATATATATATACATATATATATATACATATATATATATATATACATATATATATATATATATATATATAAAAGTTGAATAACTGCTTTGTGAACATATTTTTTTTAAATTCTGATAGCTGTATATATATATAATATCAGAAAGTTTTTTATATATAAAAGGTCAGCTAACAATTTTCTGAATGTAACAGTCACCTAAATAATACAACAAAATAAACTAATTACTATTTCAGGAGCATAAAGTCAATGTGTCTATGCATGAGCTAATCCAGTCTAAAGAACTTTATTTTTCTTTGGTACATTCATATATATATATGAGTAATATTTGGGGGCTTACAACAAAATCGAGACTTAAAAGACTATCTGCACTACAAAATAGAATTATTAGATCATTATATCAATTACCTCTCAGGGAATATAGAACTACCGAAATTTATAAATATCTGGATTTAATTCTTCTCAATAAAACGATTATTTACCAAACAGGCATTCTTGCTTACAAAATAAAAATAAAAAAAACCTAAAAATATCCACAAATTAGAATTCCCTCAGTCAGGAAATCATACTAGGGGCCCATTTAAAATATATCATGAAGCTTTTAACACTGTAAGCTATGGAACAAAGTCAGCTTTAAATAAAACGACTTTAAATATAATGCAATTTCAACCTATATCTCTTGCTTACTGGAACTTACAAATTTTAAAAAACATCACAAATTTTTTCTTTGCAGATGAACAACTTTAAACCCAACATACCAAAATTATGTAAAGTTTTTGACCACCAAGCCTCTCTTTGTGATTAAAATAGGTCTACAATACTATAAAATACTTTATTTAGATCTCATCCTATCTACTTGCATGCGATCACAATTATTATAATAAATTTATATTTTCTCAATAAACATTTTAGAATCTATCATTATTTCCCTGAACATAATTACATGCATTGTTTATTATTGCAATACTAATTAATTTTCCGCAATTTTAATTTTTACCTTAAAGTATTTTCTTATTTTTATTTGCTATTGTTACTATTTATTTATTTACTTTTTTATGTTTATCTCACATTTATTGATAAAATGTATTCATCAATATTATCACACATATTTCATTTACCGGTATAAATAAGGTAGGCGTACCAATAGCTGACAGTGCTCTTTTAGCTGACACTTCATTTATATTTCCCTTCAAATAAGCAAATTCTACTTTCAACTTTGTTCTGTGAGTATCCAAATTAAAGCCTGTTAGTTTCTTGACAATAATATTCTAGTCCTGTTCTTTGATAATCAAAAATACAATCAATATGTTTGAAGTACTAAATTGATGTATCAGCTTGTCTTCTTTGTTTATCTTTGCTTGAACTACTAACTAAGAGGTAAGTAGACTTCATTTTATAATAATTTGCTAAGCTGAGGGTTTTTATGAGAGTTATAGTGTTTATATTTTCAGTAAACATTTGAATAAAGTAAATGGTATTGGAAAATACCATAATCCATCATATTAAACCTTTAACAATGGGTGTCAGGCATTGGTACATCAAAACAAAAGATGTCCCAGTTGCTGACGACCATGTCATCCTTTGGTACATTAAATGTTGTACTTGAATATCTCAAATAGATAACCATGTGTTGGCAATCAGTCCTATTGAATTTTTTATCCCCTCCTACCACCCGAACCAATAGCTGACACCCATGTCATCTATTGGTGCAACAATATGTCAAGCACTGGTTCATTGGTTTTAAGTTATCAAAATGGTTTTACCTTTGTAGTTTAGCAGTAAAACTCTTATTTAGAAGAGGGAAGAGGGATAACCTATTATATAAAATCAGTTGTTAAAATTGGTAAGTTACATTCATTGTTGTAGTGACAATTATTGGTTCACTCAAGCATTAGAATCAATAAATAGTCAAATATCTAGGCCTAGTAATTTTATTTTAAGTAGAAATTTAGTTTATTTTCATTTGTATACTTTCAGAAAAGGGCAGGGGAAAAAAATACTTCAATACCCCTAAGAGAGCATGCATTTTGCAATTGAAGCTGTGCAAAAAAAAAGGCTCTCCAATTGCTACTGTTGCAAATATATTTAAAGTACCAAGAGTTACACTCATGTACAGGATGAAAGGGAAAAACCCTGTTAGTATAAAAATGGGCCCAGAAACCGTATTCAGTGACATTGTAGAACAACTTGTTGTTGATTGGGTGTTGAAAATGACTAAGGTTGGTTTTCCCGTTACAAAAGAAATATTTCTAAGAAGTATTAGCATACTTGCAAAAGAGCTGAACATTGACTCAAAATTTAATAATCAGGTGCCAGATAGGAAGTGGTATGATGGTTTAAACGTAGTCATTCTGCAATTAGGGAAAGGATCTCACAAAACTTGACTATTAGTCGTCGTAGTTTTACATAAATACAATTAAGAAATTGGTTTGATGAAATTCATGCATATTTGGAGGAAAACAATTTGACTAAAATTTTACACGATCCAATGAGAGTTTTTAATGCTGATGAGTCAGTTTTTTTTATACCGAAAAGGGAATCGTGTGTTGGCTGCAAAGGGAGACAAGTCGTTTATCAAAGTGCAAATAACAATGAAAAATAATTTCTTACTGTTTTGGTGAATGGAAATGCAGCTGGCCTCATTGCAGCTCCAATGATTACCTTTAGATATTTGAGAATACCAATTATATTAGCAGAAAGCAGTCCTCAAGACTGGTCAATCGTTAAATCAGTGAGTGGATGGATGACAAGTGAATTTTTTTTATGAGTACATAACAAATATTTTATAGCCATGGATAGTGAAACAGAACATTGAAAGACCTGTCATTTTTTTGTAGGTATATACCTAAATTTTGACTGTCAGAAGTGACAGCTGCTAAACACATGTTTTTTCAGATCACATGGTTCGGCGTAGGGATACATAATTTGGTCTGGTGACTTTTAAAAGCAGTCAGCTGTCAGCTGTCAGTCAGCACCAAAGAAGCCATGGGGCTACTGTACCTCTCATCTATCCCTGCATCTTAGCCAATTTTGTTCAAACAATGGGATAGTTCTAGTACTGTAACACTATTCCCAAAGGCTACCCATCCGTGGCAGCCCATAGGTGCAGTCGTATTTAAGACTCTTAAGGTTGGATGGAAGAATCAAGCTTACTCCTGGAAAATTGACAATAATGGTGAAGAGCCGAAGCTTCATCACTTTGCGCCACTTTTTAATGTAGCAATGACGGAGCGAATTACACCAGAAGTGTTTCGTAATGGATTTAGAAAACGTGGGCTTGTTCCATGGGACTCTAATGCACTCGACTTTGACAAAATAAATACAGACACTAAACTTCCTGTCATGACACATGATACAAGGCCAGTGCGTGCTAATATAAGTAATTTTAATAAACACGTACAGTTTTTGGAAAATTTTATTGGTGATATAAAAGTACAGGCATTCAAAAATAATGAAGGGGTTGTGTGGGCTGGTGAACAAGAAGAAACATCTTTGTATAATTTATGGAAGGATATACATATATATCAATACAAGACTCTGAACTTGATAGACTTAATCCTAGTGACAAACTTACAACTGTCAACCTTCCAAACACTCAAAATAAATAATCAAACATGCCAAGAGAGCACACCGCGTCTTCTTCTCCATCCCCATTTAGGCATGATCATATTGACATGACCACTGTTCCATCGACCTCTAAATTACCGGCATTCCATTACAATTCTACTTTGGCTACACCTTCAACTAGTACAAAGTACAAGCAAGGGCTCCTTTACCTACCATACCATCCCCATAAAAAAGGGTATTGTTTTGGCCTGAAGACAAAGAAACACCAAGTTCAAAAAAGAAGAGAGAAAAGGTTCCATCGGTTGTGTCATCTTCACAGTGGCAATAGTACAAATCAAAAAATTAGAGGAAAAGAAGAAAAAATAACAGGAAAAAGAAGAAAGGAAAAAGAAAAGGGAAGTAAAACAAAGCAAAAAATTGGAAAAAGAAAGACAAAAGAAACTGAAAAAATGTAAGGCCACCCATAATACCTACTCGAAAAGTGGTAGTCCTTATGAAGAAGTAGAATTTGTTGAAATCAGTGATTGTTCTTTAGAAGAGACTGAAGATTGTGCAATTAAACTTCAAGAGGTTGTTCCTCAAAAGTTGAAACAAGGTGTGTTTGTTTTAATTGCGCTCATTGGCGGTAAACGTAACTCATTAAAATATAGATACGTTTGCATTATATAAAAACCACCTGAAGAAGAACACAAAGATGGTGTGATTACTTTGAATTGCACCGATAAGTGCAAACAATCTTTTGTTGCTAATGATTGTGACATCTCTTTTCAAATTATCTCAAATTTTAGGCATTTTGGAAACACCACAGATAAAAGTAACTGGTGAGCGAGTTAAATATGTTTTTGACCACCTAGTATCTGATGTATTTGAAAAGTAGGGCCTAACTTATTTAAAAGTGGATATATTAAGTTAGGTAGGTACAGTTGGACAAATAGTTGATGGGAAAACGTTTGCTCTTAAAATTAGTAGCCTTACTTTAGATTATACACATAAACATGTCTTTGTATGTTTAATAATCTATATTTTGATTGCCAAACACTAGCCTAAATTAGCTTTTTGTTATTACTAAGTGATATAAAAAATAATAAATGAATGTAATTACTTCATTCTTTAAAGCAAACTACAGCAATCTATGTATAAAATTTTCATGTATATTTCATTTAAAAAATGTCACTATTCATATTTGAAAGTTTTAATAAACTAACTGCATTAATTTTAATGTAATTTTGTATATCCAATGATGTAATAACTCATTATTTTCTTCATCCAACTCCTTTACCATCCTGGATGAGAAGTAAATTTCTTCTAAAAGTGGAGCTACTGGTACGTCTGTCTACCTTATAACTTTTGTTTTCACAGTCAACATTTTATAATAGATATTATTATTTCACTGAACATACCCACATGTCTTGTTTATTATTATAATACTAATTAATTTTACTAAATTTTCATCTTTATTTCAAAGAAACTTTCTCATTATTTATGTAGTATTATTAATTTCTTTAATTATTAAAAAAATTCTAATGTTTATTGATAAAATATATTCACCAATATTATCACATATATTTCAAAATTATCTTATCTGTAACATTGCACTGTTACTGCTGTCGATTATGTTTGGTGTATTTTGCTAAAAAAGATGATTTTATTTTATTTTTATTTCATGATAAAATATTCACAATATCTTTTAAATCTTTTAAAATTTAAATTCATGTAAGATTTCAATTATATTAAATCCATAATACTATAAGTGAACTCTAGTTAGCTCTTTGAATCATGTAATTAATTAATAATAATAATAAACTAAACTAAAAAGGGTAACGAGGGTATGTAAAAGGGTAAAAATTCCAAAAAGGATTTTAACGGTAACGAGGAGAATAAGGAGAAAAAAGGGCAAAAAAAGTATAAAGAAAATAAATCGAAATTATGTCAGAATTTGTTATCTCATTTACCCCCTTTTCACCTTTTTAACCCCTTTTACGCTTTCCACCATTTTTACTCTTTATTTTCCATTCTCCCCCGTTTACGCTTTATGCACCTTTTCCCCTTATTGCCCTTTTTTGTTAATTTAATAGCCCCTCTCAGCCCACCGATACTACCTAACTTACATAGGTAATGCCGCTCAAACCAGGCATTGCATCGTTGTGTGGATTTCATTATTATACTTTAGAAAACAATAGAATTGAGACCAGTGAAACCCTATTTTAGTGACAGTATTTTTTTAAATGCAACATATTTTTCTAATGATTATTAAACCATTTAAAAATATATTAAAATAATGCTAATTTAACTATTGTTAGAGGAAGAATGCACAAAATCCCACCTCAAGTCTTTTCCTGGTTCGAGCTTAATCTTGTATCTAATTCTCCAATTAATCGGAAGTTAAATGAGCTCTTAAAGAGCCGCAATACTTTTTATACTGTTTAGTATGGGGATGGGTGGTCTGGTTTCCTACTTGTCAGAGTGTGACCTGTTTGTGTGTGTGTTCCAGGCTTGCGAAGAACCTTTGCACCAGCAAAGGTAGCAGAAGAGGTAACTCTGGAAACCGCTTAGAGCTCCAGGTCCTGACTCAGCTGCACCACGTGCCATAGCGTGAGTCTCTGGAGAATCTATCAATAAAATACTAGGCTACCCGTGACGGTAATACAACGGCATCATGCTCTCAATAGACGTGATTGGTCATTGACAAAGGAAGGTCAAGGTTCGAATCTCGGTCGAGTGCACTAGGGAGATATTTTCAACAGTGTTGTTTTCCCATTCTCTCCACAGATATTTGGGTGAACGTCCTCCAAACTACCTATTAATCTTAAATTAAGCAGTTAATTAACACTCATGGATCTGAGCTGGTAGGCGTAAAACTGTGTACACTTTCTCTAAATTCTACCTCCCTTTCAGTGTAAACATGGGGATAGCTCAGGCGGATGTAAGAGGCCTTACACTTAAAGTAAAATACAATTGTATGACACAATCTTAAATGCTTTCCCATTTAGAATATTATAGAGCTTAGAGTTTATTATTTATTTATTTGAGGTATTTAATGTGCACTTTATAAACCGACTGTTTATATCAGCACACGAAAATTTCTGAGTAAGATGATCTACCACTTTTGCCGGGAAAGGTATTTACTTGCCACAATTGACATGGGACCGAAGCCGATACTTTCCCTCCGAAGGAAGTTGTGCTACGGATTTGTATGGCTCAAGAAAAAACTCCGATAAACTCCGGTTGAATTTTAACCCCCGAATATCGATTCCTAATGCGAGCACTTGACCCCAAGACCACCGTGATCAACAGCTTAGAGTTAACTAACTTTTTGGACTAAAGACATTCGGGTGTTTATGGCAGCCTGAACGTATGCTCGCTATTCAATCCTCTTCTTAAATACTTCCATCCAATCCCTAGCCCGAAACACAACCTCCTTTAAATCCATAATCACAATACCCTCCCCAAACAATATCTCACCCTACCAAAGGGTATTGATTGTATATTTAGGTATCTCTAAAAACATTCCGTGTGTACGTCTGTAATCACCCGCACACGCCACATGACTAACCCCGTTTCAGCCAGCGAGCCTTGATTATCCTTAATTTGATTGGGTTATGCATGTTCTTAATTAGGTAACTTTCTTTATTATCCTGTTTATTCATCCCTCTCAGGTTTAAATAGATTATAACTTGCTAAATTTTCAGAAATCACTTCTTCGGTAAATAAACCTTAAATTATATATTTCTTAAAGAACAAACAAACTTTCAATTGCATAAACCATTTATTTAAAAGAGCCATAATTTCAAAATTTCAAATATTGCATCAGAAAACTTGCCTCAAACAAACTCTTCTCCTTGATAACATATTAATATTATTTTATTTATCATGTAAAATTATCTTCAAATACCAATTTAGAACAAAAACCTTTTCAAAAATTCTTAAGTTTTCTAAAATCAATTTTCAGTAAAATAGCTTTAATTTTGGAGCTAGAATTAAAACCATGGTTTTTCCTTGAGGTATAACAATAATAACATTCGAATATCAATATTGAAAGAAATCCAATAAACATTTCGACTGTAGATCCATATACAAAAAGACATGCAGAATTTATGATAGTAATAATAACAATAATAATAAAACATCATTATGAGATGACCACTAACATTATTTTTAATTTCGTTCTAGTTCCTCGCTCTACCACAATAAAGACCCTACAACATCTACAGGACGTCGAGCCTTTAGGTTGTCCGATAGTTTCCCAGAGTTCAGCACCGTCTAGAACGGTCAAACCATGGTTCAAGGCAGCAAGAACGCGCCACAGGTCCACATTGTGGACAGAGACCTGGAAGCCAGGTAATAATGTTGTCCACAACAAGACAGTATCTTTGCAGTAACCTTGTGAAAGGGGGTGGGAGAAGTTCTATTCCCATCGCAAAAATTATTATTAATGATCGGTTTAATTATTTAAATAAAGCTAATTACAATCATTAATTTAAGCATCACGCATATAATTCATAAAAAGGCCTAACGAAAGCTCCGATAATGTTTAAAAATATATATTCTTCCAATAGGAATTTAATGTTAAAAAATATATTGCCAACTCTTTTCATGGGAGTCACCAAATCTCCTTTAAAATAAATGGAACGGATATCCGCACGGACTTTCTCGCTCTATTGTTTGAAAATGGAGATATTTACTCAAAACTCGTAATATATATGAAATGAAATAATAAACACTAGCAAACCCAAGCATAAATTGCACTATACTTATGTAAAACTTTTTTTTAGTCCCGGTTTTAAATTTTATAATTTTATTTTTAAATAATTAATATCCTCATTTGTATGTTTGGACCAATAAAAAAGATCAATATTGGGTCCACAAGGGTCAATATTTCGTATTAAAATTTCAACTTCCCGTTAAAATTTTCAACATTTTATTAGGTGATGCAAATCCTCATGCCATCGAATTGCTATTAAATTCCTCATTTATAAATTTTGACCAATAAAAAAAGTAAATATTGACTATTGAGTCTAAAATGGAGATATATCATTGTTGTGCAAACATTTCTCCCAAGAGGTTTAAGAAAAAACAACATATAAACCTTATGAGAGACTTACTTATATTTAATTACTCTGTCATTGGATAATTATTCCGTTAAAACTTAAGTAGTATCTCTTTACAGCTAAAGCTCTCAAAATTGTATTAATATATTTGCCAATATCTCAGAAATGGTTGGTTTTTATAAAAATATATTTCATATACTTTTTTATTTCTATTAGTATTATAATTTTGCAATGAAAAGTTATTTAGTTCTCAAATAGTTACGAAGGTTTCTGCTTCTGTAAAATACCCTAAAAGTAATTTTCATGGGAAAATAAAAATAGCCAGTTTATTTAAGATTTTAACCAACGCCTAGATACGAATTTTAATCAAAATCGTTAGCGTCAATTTTGAGAAAATAGATTTTTTTCTCTTTTCGCCCTTTATTAAAGTAATCTTAATTTTAAGTTTAAACAGACACNGGGGGGGCTTGAGACATTGACATCCATCAAAATTTCAGGTTAGATTATTTTACGGTCACAATACTTTACCCTTTGTTCGTAAAGTTAAAAAATATATATATTTGCGTATAGCTTGAAAGTTATTGGTCTTATAAAACTAAGATTCAAATAAGATATTTGTATTATAAATAGATCTACATAATGAGAAGTAATTTCATATATCAAATAGTTTAGGATATACTATGAAAAAAAGATCATTTACGCATTGGACCGCAGCCCTTAAAGTAATTTTGCCGAATTATTGAGAGTAGCCGTTTTGTTTAGAATATTTATAAATGTTTATAAATGAAATTTAACCAAAATCGTTAGAGCCGATTTTGAGAAAATCAACTTTTTCTCTTTTTTCCCTTCAGCAAACTACCCTTAATTTTCGGGTTAGATATCCAATTCCAAAAACCCTTGGGGCAACCCTATTAAAACCCTAGATAGTTAGTTTTAGCCAGATCGGTAAAATAATTTAGGCTCTAGTTGGAGGTACAGATAGACAGATAACCAGACATTCAAAAACCACTTTTTCGGATTCGGGGCTCATGGAACGTCGACATTCATCAAAATCTCGAGTTTAATTTTTTTTTTATGACTACAATACTTTCCCTACCTGTAAGATGGTGAGAAAGTAAAAACTGTTTCTTGGTGCGGCCCTGAGCTGTGTCTTGTGGTTGATGCTACGTTTTCTGATTCAGAATTCTTGAGGTGGTTCCTGACTTTACAGAACTGTTTTTTTTTTTTTTTAAAGATTGAAGTAGAAAGGATCACTAGCACACTTACCTGAGTAATATGGGAGTAGAAATTGTTGAGTTAGGACAATAGATTGCTGCAATAACTTGAGCTGTACAGCCTAGAATGTATAGTTACATCCAATTTTAATGAGATTATTAAAATATAAATTAACTCTAAGGGCTGTTTATATAGCATCTAGGGCCATCCACATTTCACGTGAGGACCACGTCAATCAGTTTATGAAAGAATTTCATTTTTAAAAATTTTCGAAAGAAGGAACCCTCCAAATAGCTTCTAGATACATCAAAATAAAAATAACTGGGAAAAATTACTCCAAATAGCTAATAAAAATAATATCATTTTAAAAAATTGGGGAGGAAGACCATCCCAAATAGCTTTTAAGGGCATACACTTTTAAAACATTTATTGGGAAGAGGGTGGGTGGGGTTGAAAGCAAGCTTGCCCCCCCCCTCCCTTTCCCCTCTGCCTATACAAATAAGATTCCGCCGCCACTGCGTGAAACTGCCAAACACTTTTTTTAAGTGGAGGACCAGACTTGCTTGAACCAATAATGTAATTGTGATAAATGCTTGCAATTAAAATAGGAACAATAATTGTTATAAAATTATAAAACTCATTAGTCAGCGAGTTGGAGCTATATAGGAAGTTTAGCTGTGCCAAGAACAATATTTTTTTTGGTGACTACTCTGAGTTTTTATAGCCAATTAGAGGGTGCATGTAGTTTCCTTTGGACAGTCAGATAGACTGTTGGCTTAACACTTATATATCGGTAAGTTCCCCCAAGGAAGCCCAAAGAGTGGTTTGGGCTTGCACTAATCCTTAAAATGAATAAACATTTTATTACTTGTCATTCATTATTTATTTCATTTTATCCAATACAAACTTGTAAACCTCAGACCAAAGTTTGTTACAACGATCTAAATACTCCCTCTCTTTCCTGTGGTGTGTCGGTAGCCCAGCCCGGTTTTTCAAATAACCTTTTAATATAATTGAGTAATTGCTGAGCATACTTGACATAATTTTTGACAATGTTTTTATTAGATAGGAAAATGGCCAAATGTAACAACTTGTTAATACTGAATGACGTATTTTCCTCTCATTGCAGTATTGATGTTATAAAAACAGTAATAAAAATAGTACAGTTATAATTGACAATAGAGACGATAATTTCACCTAATATTTTCTGGCTGACTTTGTCAGCTTTTTGTCTCCAAGGATCATTGGTTGTTTGGTGAACAGCCCAACATAACAGGACTATTTTATGTGTGTATCAACACACATCTTTTGGTACTAACAAGCCCAAAATTGTAAAAGATGATGGTGGCTCGTGGGTTGCTACCAAGACAGGTAAGGCCTGAAGGGACTGTCTTAGTTAACTGTTAATTCCAATTCAATATCAAATTTAACCTTTAAAGTCAATAAAAAACATTTTGCTCAATACATTATTTTGTGTGTGGTTGTTCAAATATGATGAAGGAAAGAGAACAATATACTAGTACAGTTCCATCATGTGAAGTTAGCCCTGGCAACAACCCACACACGATTCACCCTTGCCCGTGAGCTTATATATGCACAAGTGTTTAATAATCTTGTTTTTATTTTCACACAGAAAGGCTGGGTTTGAAGCCCTGCAAAAACAGGAACAGGCAAGGAAAGAAGCTGCAAAGAAAGAAAAGGACAGCAAATACGGCTCTTGGGGGCCTGTTTACAAGAACAGACAGAACTTTGTCGACATGCATCTTTGTTAGATCAGTCCCACACTTTCTTATTTTATCTGTCACATCATCCACTGTACAATTATTTGATAAATCATAATTAGGGATTCTTGAGCACTCTAAAATTCTTGTTTAAGTCGATTTTTACTAAATTTACTTAAAAACAAGATTTATATTATAAACTATCTTCCCATAAACCTAATCACTCTTAAATATATGTGTTTGTTTTTATGATTTAGATGCGTAGAAATATTACATAAATTAACTTGAAATACTTAATATGGTTTGATGTACAGTATATATACGTATATAATCCTAACTTGAATAAAACTCTACATTTTCTTTCTTAGTATGATTCGATAAATTATACATATGTATATAATTTATATATATAATTCTAACTTGAATAAAATTCTATATTTTCATTCTAACTCGAGTTAAGCTCAACTCAAAGTTGAAAATGCCTTCTCGCATAACCCTAATAAATAATAATAATAATAATAAAGGAAGGGAACAACAGAGGAATCTGCCACAAGCCTAATAAAGTGTAAACAATGATGCTCACTAACTAAAAGGACATTGTAGTATGTCAAAATTAAGAAAAACAATGAAGATGAAAAGTGTTTGTAAGTACTGTAAGGGAAGATAGCTGCCCACTAAGAAAAAATAGGAAATTCCAATTTATTTTCTGAGAGACTTTTTTTAAGAAACCTGAAGATGTTCCCATTGTGTATTCGATCCTATAACCTTCACCCTCGCTCCCTCCCCCATCTTTATTGAAGTGGACTTTCTTCCCTTATTTCAAAGATTCACCAAAGTGTTTACCATTTTAAAATAATACCTTACCATATTTATTACTTTATAGAAAGTAAAGGGAAAAGATAAAGAATCCAAGGGCATTATGGAAAAAAACCTTTGTTTTGATTTTCATTATCACTATTAGTTTTTGATGATAGACGAATTTAAAAGAATATATGTATATAATTTATTTTGATATGTTTTTTTAATACAAAATGAAGATCACAAAAAAAAGCATTCAAATCACATTGAAAAATCCATCAAACTAGATTTATTTTACCTACAAAATTTTAACATATTTTTCTTACTAATTAAAACAAAAATAAAGATGTTTGTCTTATATGAAGGATGATAGAACTAACTCGGGATTAGTGTTGTGAATAATCGGATCTTTAAGGAGATTCAAGGATTCCTAAACATTTCACTCACTAAGATTTGAAAAAATGTACATAATAATAAACTAATTTTATTTTTTTACTATTCTGATTACTTGTGGTTTTGACCAACTTATAGGTTAAACCTTACCACCAGTCCCCAAATCATCAATTATTGATTACTTATCTTTATTGAATTTACATCATAACATTTATGTGATCACGTTGCTATTTACATTTTCTAAATTGGCTTAAGAATTAATGTGAACAAAATCAGAACCAAAGAAAAAATAACTCTTACCTATATTGGAAAGCTAACCGCTTTTGCTTATCACGTTTTATAATATTTGTAATTCGTAGGCTAAATAATTTAAGATTCATATTTGAGAAAAGTGAATTTGATCCATCTCTAATACTGACATTGTTATTGCATGATTATTGTTGAAAATGAAAAGACAATATTTTCCAAAGACATTCACATACTTGTAAGAACAATTCTAAATAAGATTAAAACTTGAAATAGCCAAATTTTTAATATGTTATATGTAACTTGTTAGGTATATAAAGGACATTCACGATGTGATATTTTGGATTAATACTCCAAATTCTTTCACACGACTATAATAGTCCCAGTAAGAATTTATTAAATAAAAGTACATACACATCATAGTATATTAAAGCTATTGTAAATAGTGAACAATGTTTTGGCAGAAATTTTTTAACTTCTATTATAATTTTAGCTATAGGTATGTAAAACCACTGCATGGAGGTTTATTAAATTGTTGTATACTATTTAAAATATTATTATTATTATAATAAATACACTATTTTATTAAATGCCATTAAGGAAAATGGACTGATTATTTAAATTTAAAGGACTGAATTTTTTTTTTTGTGTGCATCTGTATACATTTAGCTGTGGATCATGTAATTATTAATTAGCCACACTTCAATTAACTTTTGAATAATTAGTGTTATGTTTTATTTAAATAAACAAGATTGTTCTAAAGAGCTGTATCTACACATTATTTTTGAAAATATTATGTACCTATAGTTTGAAAATAAACGTGTGTGTGTATATATATATAGTGGTACTATTAATAAACCATTCATCTAGTCCTTTTCAACCAATAAAAAACATATTTTTACTACGGGTGGATGGGATCCTGAACCCTCGGTAAAATGTAAGGAATGTTATCTATTCCCATTGGTTGGGCGGGATTGACACTTTCCCCGAAAAGTTTCAGACGGGCAACAAAACATAGTGCTCCAGAAAACAAAACAAAGGTCACGCGGCGAACGTCCGTGAAGTTGGCAGCACCACTAACGGCACAGATTCTGAAACATATGCTAATATTTAGTGCTGAACTTGTGCCACAAGAATATCCTATCCCCATAATTTGTGCCACCATAGTTTTCGAGAAAACATAAAAAAAACTCTGGGTGCTGCCAACTTCACGTATCAGCACCCATAACGGCACAAATTCTGAAAACTATGCCAATATTTAGTGCTGAATTTGTGCCACAAGAATATCCTATCCCCATAATTTGTGCCACCATAGTTTCCGTAAAAACACCTAAAACATTAAGTTGTGTTAACACCAAGTTGTACTGGCCAGCACTCACTTCAAGCTTGACCCTAGTTTCTCCCACATGTACACCCTCTGACGTCATAGTTATTGATATCCAATTGGGGTCCACAAGAAATTCAAGATAGCAACACACCTCGGACTAATATATGAGTATATATTTTACTACCATAGATGAAAAATCTAAAAATTAGCAACTTGAATATAGTTGTTAAATATATTGATTAAATAATTTTTTCTTTTTTTTTTCTTTTAGCATTTAATTTTGATACTTTTTCAAAGTTTTTAAACAATTAATTAAAAAAAAGTTATTTATTAGTTGTAAAGCTAATAACAGTATACACTTATGGCTAGATGCAGACAAATATGAGCTACCGAATCCCTATATGTTATAGTGTGCAATTAAGAATTATTCTTACCATTTTTATACTATAATATATTTTTCTAAATGTATTTCCTTAACTTCGGTCAAAATTTGTGCCACAAGAATATCCTAGTCTCAAAATTTGTATCGCCATAATTTTTATGAAAACGAAACACCAGTAACACACGTTCAATAAGTAAGGTCGTTTAGAAGAAATGCACCCACATTAGTGTGGAATGTGTATGTGTCTAAAAGGGGGTGGGGAGATGTTATGAATCATAATATTATGTACAAAACCACCTTGCCAAGATTCTAGCCTTTTCCTCACAGCCAGCGGTAATCATTCACAATGCTGACTCCTTTATGACCACAGATGCAGATAGCACTTCTCTTTCATATAAGATTTTAGCCTTTTCTGATGTCACCGCCTATGTTACACATTTGACAAGCACATGTGAATATTTATAGCTGAAATATTTTTATGTGTAAATATTAGGAATTTTAATAGTTTTGTGAAAATAACAGAAAACTTTTGTTAGCTACCAGCAGCAGCTTAATTCCACAAATTACGAAAATGTTGCCAATTATGTTTACTGAATTTTTGCTTTAAAAAAAACCATTTTCATATTTGGTGACAACTTAATTTTCCATAAAATACTTTAATGTACTACAGCCAATCACTACTTGTATAACATAAATCGAAACAAATTCTTAATATATATTAATTACTATTCCTTAGGTTGTGATACATAAGAAAATCAGTTTTATATAATATAGATTCATAAATGTGTTTGGATAGAAGCAGCACAAAACTGCTAATTGCAACATACAGCACCAACATTTTAAAACTACAAACTATATTAACAACACTAGCGTCACAAATTGATAAAAATAACAGTGTGTCCAGTTGTGACTATGTTCGTAGTTTTTTTTATTAAATGTCAATAAAATATTATTGCTTTGTTATTATGAAGATATTATTGATTAATATATTAGTTTTAACTTATTTTCTTCTTCAACTGTATATATATATATATATATATATATATTTATGTCCAGTGTGGTGTTTACATAAGATGCACGAGTCGACAAATTCACATAAAGAAACTGTTGATAAACGCTTTAGGATTTGCTACGTGAAGTTGGCAGCACCCAGAGTTTTTTTAAGTTTTCACAAAATCTATGGTGGCACAAATTATGGGGATAAGATATTCTTGTGGCACAAATTCAGCACTAATTATTGGCATAGGTTTCAGAATTTGTGCCGATAGTGGTGCTGCCAAGTTCAACAATTTATGAGAGTTCAGAGTGTCTGTTGTTGACGAGCCAGACAGGGAGTATAGTATAAGGGGTGTCAAATTTAGAAATTACATTTTTAAAAAGATAATATTTTGAAGTTTCATAATTAGAGCTAATTGAAGAGGTGCCAAAAATTATGTTTTTTTAGTATGTTTTCCCTATGCAAATAATTAAATATAAAACACCATTTTCAATATAAATTAGCTAATATAAATTATTTCTATCAAAAATGTTATAAAATAAACTATTTTATTAATTGTATTATTTGATATTAATTCAAATGTTGGTTATTTGATTTGATAAAAAAATGTTATTCGTCCACACTTCTATTAATTTTATTATGTTATTGTTTTTATTACCTTTAGCAATTTTTTTAAGCACCGGGTCGCTTCCGTCATACACCTATGTACTAATTACTCTAGTGTGTTAAAATTGATGTAGATTGAATTTAGAGGTGTACCTGCATTTGCTTGGCTGGAGTGGGAAACCATTTAAGAAAAACCACCTTTAATGCACCTAGCCAAATTCAAACTAAATATCCCTGTCATTGGTAGTCTAGTCTAATGCGAGAGTGGTGCCTTAGACCATGCAGCCACCAAAGTGGGTTTTAATAATATTATAGATTTAACAAGTCTTACCATATTAGTTTAGAAATCAATATATTTTAAATATAAGATTATTATAAAGGGTAAATTTAAAATTTCCCGTTCAAGTCCCGAATCCCGATAGTTTGACTAATTTCCCGTCCCGTTACAAAATAAAAACGTCATTCCTGTCCATCCCTAATTTTCATTAGTATTTTTTTCCTAACAACATGTTGAATTTTAATTGAGGTGCTATCAGTATTGGTTGACACATTAATAAAGGCGTATTCTTGTCTTGGTTTACCGGTGATGGAGATCCTGAGGCTCAAATCCCGGTTTGTTTTACTAAAGGTAATTTTTATAGATTTTTTCCACTCTCCCGCCAAGCAAATTCAGGTACATTAAGTGTCATCAATAAACCAGCACATAGCAGTTAGTCCACGGGACCTCTTGTCCCAAAAGTTCAAAGCTTAGTTGGGCCACGTTCACTGGCCAGGAGGATTATCGCCATAGCTTAGTTGGGCCACGGTCACATACCAGGAGGATTATCGTCATAGCTTAGTTGGGCCACGGTCACTGACCAGGAGGATTATCGTCATAGCTAAGTTGGGCCACGGTCACTGACCACTAGGATTATCGTCATAGCTTAGTTGGGCCACGGTCACTGACCAGGAGGATTATCGTCATAGCTTAGTTGGGCCACATTCACTGACCAGGAGGATTATCGTCATAGCTAAGTTGGGCCACGTTCGCTGGCCAGGAGGATTATCGTCATAGCTTAGTTGGGCCACGTTCACTGGCCAGGAGGATTATCGCCATAGCTTAGTTGGGCCACGGTCACTGACCAGTAGGATTATCGTCATAGCTAAGTTGGGCCACGGTCACTGACCAGGAGGACTATAGATATAGCTTAGTTCGGCCACGGTCACTGACCAGGAGGATTATCGTCATAGCTTAGTTGGGCTACGGTCACTGAACAGGAGGGTTATCGTCATAGCTTAGTTGGGCCACAGTCACTGACCAGGAGGATTATCGTCATAGCTAGGTTGGGCCACGGTCACTGACCAGGAGGATTATCGTCATAGCTAAGTTGGGCCACGGTCACTGGCCAGGAGGATTATCGTCATAGCTAGGTTGGGCTACGGTCACTGACCAGGAGGATTATCGTCATAGCTAAGTTGGGCCACGGTCACTGACCAGGAGGATTATAATCATAGCTAGGTTGGGCCACGGTCACTGACCAGGAGGATTATCGTCATAGCTAGGTTGGGCCACGGTCACTGACCAGGAGGATTATCGTCATAGCTTAGATGGGCCACGGTCACTGGCCAGGAGGATTATCGTCATAGCTTAGTTGGGCCACGGTCACTGGCCAGGAGGATTATCGTCATAGCTAAGTTGGGCCACGGTCACTGGCCAGGAGGACTATCAATATAGCTTAGTTGGGCCACGTTCACTGGCCAGGAGGATTATCGTCATAGCTTAGTTAGACTAGGATCACTGAACAGGAATACTATAACAGATAATAGACCTGTGGATAGCTATGAATTCGGCACCACCAATATTTTGGCGTATGTTATGCATGTTTAGGTTAAATTAGCTTATCATTTTGTTGTGTCTTACTATCCATCACTTTCTGTTTTTCTTGTGGTATTAACTATAGGCCCTACCATTTCAATCGCAGAACAAAACAAATACGTGGTCCAACTGTAACCCTCCCCCATTAATCATGTAACGCTGTTGGGGGGAGAGATAGGGAGGGGTGATTCTAATGTCTGAATGGTGTTATATGGGGAGGGATGGATCAATAAAGATGAGAAAAAGTGTTAAGTGGTTTATGGATGACCTCTCACCTCTAAAGTCTACCTTCCTCCTCCCTATATAATTGGTATGATTAAAAGTGGATAGCTTGGACGGGTGGTGAACTTGGAGCACAACCTTTCTCTGATTCAAGTGTTGACGATGATGTCACAAACAGCCCAGATGTAGGGACGTCATGGGTCAATTTCATGAAAAGTAATTAAGAACATGTGCTATGTAATAAAAGGTTTTATGACCCTACGCTCCTTGGATAGTTTACTCTTATGGTAGCAGCATTCAATGGCGATCAGCAGCCCAGAAACAAGGAAACCTGCAACAGGAACATGAGACATGTGACCGCTGTGTCCAGTGTTCACCTCCGCATCGGTGGGCACATGTGCAATACGTCAGTTTAGTCTAGTACATTCTGCCGATGACTGGGAGGTCAGGGTTCAGATACCAGCTGTGTGTAATAGGGGTGTTTTCCCCTGGAGAGCCTCTCTCTATGCAAATGCGTAGTAAATTCCTCTAAACTTAAAGATTTAATCATTAATCCAATAGTTTCATTTAGAGATGATCCACTAGATATCTAAACCACCAGGTTCTGACTCGATCATAATATCATGATTTTCGTTAATGTGATCCTTAGCTTTCAAATATCAGTAACTGAATATACTAGTACTGAAACAAAATAGCAAGAATCATAATTCTCTAATTTTTCATATTGTGAGCTTTTAGTATAGGATCTACATGCCGTTTCATTTAAGTGCGGACAAAATCAAAAAAATCGGTGCAAACATTTTGAATCAAAATCAAGTAAAATAGGAATCAGCTAACTCGGATGGATACGGGGGGACAGAGAAAATAAATGGTACAACACAATCACCTAAATCATTTCATTTAATCTATTATATAGGTTGGTTTATTTTAAAAAAAAGTAGGGTTTCAGTAAACTTTCCCGAAGTAAGTTTTTCTCAGGAAAACAAACATAATTTTATCTTCTCGCTAATCATAATAAACTCTCTTAAGATTTCAATTTCAAATTAAAATGATTAAAGTAATTTTTATTTAATTTGTTTTCAAGTATTAGTTCCTTATAATTTTCGTTTTGAATACATTCTAATATATTGTATAAAATAATTCAAAGACATCTGTTTGAACTAAATAGTAAATGACATTTTCGATGTCATTTACAAGACTAACATTAATTAAATTCAGAAAAAAAAACATGGAAATTCCTGGCTATAATGTTGAACAAAATCCCTTTAGACCATTCCACTCTTAAATTGAAGTGCAGGCTTTTATAAACACGTACTATCTCTTTGTAACACATTGGTTTCACTGTTGGCGCTTGTTGGGGTTGCCATTTTGTAGCTTACTTACAAATATAGTTATTTCTATGGAAGAAATGAATCTAGTAAGAGTAATATAAACTACCAAATGAAATTCTAAATCAGTTATTTTTGATAAAATATTAAAATGAACACTGTGTCTTGGTTTGACGAGATCCAAATATATCAATCAACCGTGTGTGAAAGTCAATAATTTCATGATGGCTATATTAATAGTCATGAACAACGCCTGAAAGTCTGAAATGAATATTTTTATATTCAATCTAAACAATTTGAAAACATACCAAATTAATCTTTTAATTTAAAAAAAAACACGTAAAAAAAGTGTTTTTAGAAAATGTTTTCTTTTTGTTTTAGATGGGAATATTATGTTAAAGAAATTATAAGAATAGTCAAAATTTATTTTTCAAATAAACTACAGGCCAATAAATAGCTCCTCTTATTTAAGTGTGGTGGTGTTTTGAAATTTCAGAGTGGGAAACATTATTTATATTCTGCCTGGGCTTGAAGAGCACACCACTGTAGGGCAAAAACTGAAGAGTTATTCAAGGTAACCCATTTACATACAAATTGATAATATTGGCTGCACGTAGGATTCCTACCCATTATTTATATGTCAATCTTTCAGGATAGCCTATCAGCTGGTGGGAGTTGTGAGGTAGAGCGTTTAAAATAGCCAAACTCGTTGTGTTGATGGATTTATTTTAGATTAAAGTACATAATGTGATGTAGATAGTTAATTGGTATATTACTACAAAAGTTTTAGCATGCAGTCCTTGGATAGTATGTATCGGTAGCTACTCCACCTCATCCTGGACAAGAACTATATAAACCTACCTCTATGGTCCTTGCCGTAAACTATCAAAAACTTCTTAAAACTCTCCAAAGGCTTTCCGAAAACAATAAGCCTCTTTCCTCGTTTCAAAACTACTTGTAGATTTTAAAATGTGTCATGCTTACTGGTGTTTTGCTAAATGTAATTTACTCTATGCAACTATACACAAGCAAAGCTGACTTTCAAGACATACGTGTAAACTCATTGTGGACTGTTCGGAATAACTTGGCTGACTCAGGCTTTCATTATTACGAGCAAATTGTGTATTTTATGTAACATACCTATGGCCCAATTTTATTAGACACTGACAATCCTTTAATGTAAATGTTTAGTCGCCCAAGTATGATATAATACTTAACTCTTTTAAAACAATAAGAGTTGTATGCACCAGAGACATGTTTGCACACAAGAACAACGACAGAAACCTTTAGGTCTGTCCCTATAATGACATGTTATCAAATAAAAAGGCACCATATTTACTATTGTAATATAGAAACTTTGGGGTGGATTTTGAACTATCAGACCAGATAAAAACTACCGCGAACTGAGTTTACCTAAGAAGAGCACGAAGAAGGAACCTTGCATGTCGTTAAGGTTGACGGTGTGAGTATTGGCCTCTGCTATCTTGCCAGAGATAGAACACCGGTCCTTGCCTGGGAGGTGATCCAACAACCACTTCTGGATGAGGCCCGTCTGGTGCATGCGCCGCAGTCTGGCCAACAAAACAACATCGATATACTCCCAGAAGGTAATTCCTGTGCTCTGCGTTTTATTATGTTTCCGGATTGTCTGCATGCTTACACCAATGAAATGGGGTTGAGAAAAGTGGAATTCAAAGAAGGAAATGGACCCATATCTGCGTGGAGCAATAGATGAAAAGAGTTAAGGGGAAAAACACCCTAAAACAGCAGGCAGGAATCAAATCACCTCCCCTTAGAAAGAAAATCAAACTAGACGAGACTGACATCTTAACTCACGTACCCATTGGTGTGGGTTAGGATTAATTTTCCTACGAGTGCAACTATTCAAAGAAACAAGATAAGAAATGTCAATAATCCCAGTATTAACTTTCAAGAACTTCGACTATAGCTCGCACCGGGGGACACTTGGACACAGGTGCTGGTCTCACGCCTTTTCTGGGTTGGTCAGTGACGAAAGAAGTTGGGGCTGGTCTGGGCTGGTCTTACTGAGGGTGATTTTTCCTAAATATTTTCCTCTTATCACCTCACTCAAATACGGGTATTCTTTCTGCAAATTCCATATTCCTTATTGCTACTGCAATAGTGTAATTCATTGACTACATCCCAGATAGATAGTAAAACTAGGTGAGCGTAAAAAATAACTAGGCCTATTTACTATACCTTTAAAATCAGGTAAATAAACCTCAACCCACTTACTCCTCGTTGATGACTACGAGGTAAGGACTGTTCATCGCCATTACCATCGCCAGACGCTCTTCTAGAAAATCCACTTCAGCTGAAAACATTAAACAACAAGAAACTTTTTCACAGTTTTTAATTTGGGGATTACTCATACCTTACAGATTAAGGTAACATCTTGGTTACATTTCACCAAATGTTTCGTCAGTTCTGTTACGAATAGACTACGTCAGTAATTTTATTAATGTCCAAGAAAACAAAATGCTTTTAATTTTTGAACATATAATTCCATAAATAAACAAAAACGAAGATATGTACACTTGGATTCTTAAAACAACGATCAACTTAAACAAAATTAATATTTGTAATTAAAAATTCTCATTTTCTTAAAAACAACCTCTTGATGGAATTGTATGTGTGTGTTTGCTAACAATATCGCCCACTACGGTGGCTGCATGATCCAAGACACTACTCTTTCAATAGGCTAGACTTCCGACGACGGGGAAATTGGGATTTGATTCTGGTTGGATGTATTGATGGTGCGTTTTACCTAAATGGTTTTCCATTCTCCCTCTTTGCAAATGAGAGTACATTTCTTATAAACTAAGCCTTCATACTCCTTAACAAATTAGTGTAATTAGTACTGTACACAGAGTATAACACAAACCGGTAGTAAGATGCAGTGCTTAAAAAACCCAGAAATATTTCATGGAGTCTTGTTGTCAAAAAACCTATTATTTCTAATGGTCGGAGGGTATTTATTTGATATAGTTTGCTATGTTTGAAGCCAACTCTTAATTTCACAAACTGCAAAAATTGAGTTATTGTAGATATTATATATGCACAAAATAATTATGGTTAAATAATGTAAAATAGTTCAAATATTATAAATGAGACATTGCCATCTAATTAGTGTTTTGTGTGTGGGGGTGAATAAAACGTACACATCCCAAGGATTTAAAATTAATCTGTAACAAAACATGACTTCACATACCTTATCCCCTGCATTTGATAATGATACAAACCACATTACATGACTGTATGGAAAGTAGTACATTGTCTATCTCACCGGTCAAGTAATTTAAAAAAAAATATTTACAGTGTCCCCTATATTTGATAATAAGTAGGCCCCATCACATTTACACCTTTATTGGGTCATTAACTCATTATTAACCATTAACATTACTATAATATTTCATATTTGATGATAATGTAGCCCACATTCCACAACTGCATGGTATGTAGTATTATATCTATCTTAAAAAAGCAGTGTTAAAATATAATAATATCAATGTCACTTTTATTTGATGATAATGCAGCACATGACATTTACAAAACATAGTATTAGTGAGAAGTTTTAACAGTTATTAACATGATAAGCCCCGTGATAACAAAACTATCGGGCCACACCTAGTGCGAAGTCGCAGCTGTTGGTAGCAAGGAACTCCCTCTTCATGAGGTACTGCAGGTTTATCTTCCACTCCAGGTATACGTGCTGTCCCCACCTGACGTGATTGATGACTTCCGGGGTCAGCTCCGGATGATGGATCAACCCTGAGAGCAACCAACTGTGACGAGGATTGTCAGAAAACTGCAATGTTTGAAAACACACTATTAAACATTAGCAATAACGTAAGAATTAATTAATAAACTACCTCCAGATTTATCTGGGAGTGTGTACACAAAACGTCTACAATCTTATATATACAGGCGAGTCTTGGAAAACTGACACGTGTACATGCACACAGTTGTTGGCACCAGCCATCACGCTCCTTGGTCATTCAACTGTATAACCTCTCATTGTTTGTGTAATTCGAGTGAAACAGTCATGCTGTGGTGTTATTACAAGTGTTGTGTTTGTTAGTTTTCCAATTCAGTAACATGTTATTCGAATCAATACAATATTATATGTACAATAATGTACTGCATTTCTATATATTACACGCATGTATATACACCATCATATTAGCATGTAATATATTGTACTGCATGTATATTATTGTTACTGTACTGTACCTATAATATTTAATACTGTACTGTGATTCATCTTGACATAGTAAACATGTATCTTATGCAAGTTTATTAATAAAACTCGACATTTAAATAATTTGACACCATCTCATTCCACATTAAGTCGAGTTTCTGAGACCCTACTTTATTCACGGTAGTAAAAATTATGAGGAAATGGCTCAACATAATATGACAAATGATCTCTCATTTTAATGTTTAGGGGTCCAGGATGTCGGTAAAAATAATAGTTTCCAATGTAAATCTGATTTTTCCCTATAATTTTCAGATTTTCATTCTTTGTTTACTTCACCATATAATCCTGATTTGTGCTTCGTTTTATACCTGTAAATAAAATATTTCACCTTAAGATTCGGATGGACACCTACTATATAATAACGATAAAGTTGTAGAGCCTATTTCTTAGAAAAAATACATAGTAACAACATGCGGCTTTTTGCATTATATTAAACTTTTAAATTTAAAATGAACTATATTAATGAAAAAAGTTACAAGTTTAAATTTACATTTTGCAATAAGACGTATTTCAATTAAATTTAAATTAAATAAAACATGAAATACAAGAATATAATTTTGAAGTTATCATATTATTATAGAGAATAAGATAATGCTCTATCATACATGATGGATAATTATAATACAATAATTTTAACAAAATTTGATATTTCCAAAAAAAATCATATCTTAACTGTTTAAAAAGTTCCGTAGCTTCCTGGTAGATTGCTCTGTCTCCGGAAGCACCTCTTCCTCTACTCCCCAACCCCTTTTTGGCATTCACTATCTTTCCATATTTATTTCTGTAAGCCCCGCTACTCCCCCTTCCCCCAAACCCATTTATAGCCTGTTCAGGTAAAAGCCTTGACTTGACATTAATTGTCTGTCACCTCCAAACCCGAGCTATTGAAAATGTTCCGTGTGATGTATTTGTATGATCTATGTTAAAAGTTTTTTTTATAGAGTAGACTTGATTATGTTTACCTTATAAATAATTTGCATAGACAGTTTTTCCTTTATTAGATGAAACCTATTTGAATAACATTGGTTTTGTAAGAAGAGAGAAGTGAAAAGGATTTCTAAAATAGTTTTATTCATGTTTTATAGACGATCAAGACATTTTCCCAACTTATAGCAGAATTAATTTTGAAGTTATTAAGATTCAGTGGTGCATCCAGGAGTTTACTTAGGGGAAGCTGGGAATGTGTGTCATAGCTATTATTTCTATCCCCTGAAAATATTCTTCAAATTATTTTGGTTTAAGACATCTTTTTTTTTAGAAATTACACACACACACACACACACACACATGTATATACAGGTTGTTAAAAAAAGGGGGTTCAGAAATTATGGATCTTGTTGTACACATTAACATGAGTAGAATGATTTTAATGATGTTACATGACCTCTAGTTGTGTCGATACGTCGATAAACTCCAACAATAATAATAATAATAATAATAATAATAATAATAATAAGTGTCTTAGAAATTATATGTCCACAAACCTACTCACATAGAGATAAAGGCAATTTTGTATTTTAGTAATAAAATAAATGGTATGGCACACCACACAGACTTTCTCTCGATTTTATCTTGAAATAGAGATTTACTAAAAATTCGTTAAGATTTGTGAAACAAATTAATAGCTCTATACATGCTTGTAGAAACACTTGACCAAAAATCATAAATGAAATAATATACACTGTTACTTGGAACCGGGCGGCTGCCCGGGGCGCCAAATAGAGGTAAACATGACCTAGCGTAGCCTGGGTGGGATATGAAAATAGTCTCCAAACCTTCAAACCTAACTTAGCCTTGGGCGTGATATGAAAACAATCCCCAAACCTCCAAACCTAACGGAACCTGAGCGTGATATGAAAATAGTCCCCAAACCTAACAACTCCAAACATAACGTAGACAGGGCGTGAAAGTGGAGTTACTAAGCTTAACAAACGTTCAATCTTTGATACTAACATGAAATTTTACACTTTAGTTTAATTTTGGGGTGAGTAAAATAGGTTCTAGTGCCACTCTTAAAAAGTTATTTTACATTTGCCAGCTTCAAATAACGGCACCCTAAACTTTTTTTTTTTGCAATTATAATGTAAACCGTTCATAATGTCAAAGTATTTGTTAAGCTTACAATAAAAAATAGAGGCTGATATTGGCTACAAAAAAGGTTCTTATAGTTTTATTTGTAAGCCTAACAGTGTTTGTACAATCTCGAAGGGAAGCATTTAGCGCATGTTTAACATTTGTGGAATTTCACCTTCAATTATTCTCCTATCACGCCCAGGCTATGTTAGGTTTGGAGTTGTTAGGTTTGGGGATTATTTTCATATTTTCCGAGAGTACAATCACGATCAGAAATGTGGTAGCTGGCAGCTAATATAAGATTTAAGAACTCTCAGAAGAAAAACTAAATTAAAAATAAACTTGTTAATGTGAAAGCTTTGACTAACAAAAGTGACAAATAATTATATTATAGTCATTGCAGATCATATGGCTTGGCAAATAGATTAATTAGATTTGATCTGCTAACTTTTGCTAGATGTTAGTTACTTACACTCCTATGATGAATGGACTTTATCCACCGGTTACGTAGAGAGGCGCCAAAGAGCAATACCGTCTGGGCGCGAAATTTACCTCGAGCCGGCCCTGACTCTATTGACATTAGGAACTAGGAACACTGTTAGAGGAAAAAATGAGAGACGAGAAATATCTTTGTCAACCATAGAGCATAAGAATCAAATTAATTTTTAAAAACAGTGGTGTAGTCGTAAATTTAGCAGTGCCGGAACGCAAGGTCGTAGCAATCCCAAAGTTGGGACACCCAACCGCCGTGGGCGAAAGAATTGCACAAACATAAGTGCTTCTAGAAGCTATTTGGAGTATCTTTAAACGATTACTAAGGCAGAAACTTACTTAACGTACTTCCCCTAAAATGTCAGGAATTTGCATAGAGCACTGTAAATTTCATCAGAATTTATTGATTAATAGTATGAAAATAGTTTTAACACAACATTGATATAAAATCATTTAGTTAACTTGAAATTGCAAAGTATAAAACTTTAGAAAAAACTTGTTTTTAAAAATATTTTTCCATGAAAAGCAGTGCCAGAACGGCGTTCCCCCACCATCCCGCTCCACTACACACTGGATTAAAAAATATATATATTTGTTTACAGCTTAAAAACGTATTGGTTTTGTAGATATATATTGCCAATAAAAGATTTTTACATTTAATAGTATTACAACTTTAAAATGATAAGTTATTACGAGTCTTAAATAGTTGCAGAGAAATGATGAAAATTTGAAAATCTTCCCTATATAAAGTACCCTCCAAGTCATGTTCATGAGAAAATGAAAATGTCCATCTTGTTTATATTGATAAAAAGTGTTTAGATATCAAATTTAATCAAAATCACTATAGCGAATTTCGATAAAATATATTTATTCTCTTTTTTGCTTTTCAATAAACTAGCCTTAAATTTAGGGAAATATATTTAATTTCAAAAAACCGCTCGGTTGGGAAGGGGGCTTATATAAACCCCAGATACAAAGTTTTAGCCCAAACGGTAAAATGGTTTCGATTCTATCCCAAACCAAGGTACAGTCAGACCAACGGCATTGCGAAAACAGCTTTTTTTTGTTTGTTTCAGAGGTCTATGAAACGTCGACATTTATCAACATCTCGATTTCGAGGTTTTGACGATCACAATATTTTCACTCCAAGGTGTCGAGACAAAGTAAATATTAGTTTACAAAGTTTAGTACCCACAGCCGTTGCTTGCTGATGATTTGATCGCCATTGATGGGGAGGTCGAGGTTAGAATCTCATCTGCGTGAACTGAAGATGGTTTTCCCATGAAATATATATATATATATACCTTTAACGGTTTTCCCATCTTTACTCCATGCAAATGCAGGTTCACTTCCTCTTATCTACCTTCATAATCTCAACCCAATCAGATTAAGCCATTAATAACATGTGTTCTGAACGTAGCAATAAAAAAGAAGAGACTTGGTTTTGGATGGGTTATAATCATATTATAAATAAATTAATGATTTTAAATGGAAACATGGTTTAGCGAGTTTTATTTAATTCAGATTTTTTGTTTAACTCATAAAATATGTATGGTGTAGTATGTAGTATGGTGTTCGAAAAAAGTTAGGCCTAACAGTAGGGCCTATTTGTAAAGTGAAGTAGGCGTACAGTATGTAAATTATATTTGATTGAAATAAAATTTAAAAAATTACAATTTTTCACCAACATTGGCCACCTTTTTCTAACTCATTAATTATTTTAAAGATATTTTCAATTCATTCTCACCTAGAACAAAGTGTGGTTTTCACTTTGGTTTTTCTATCTTCTGTACAAACAAATTGTGATGCGCTTATTTTAATTCTAATCTTTTTATATCATGTATTTAAATAATTAGCATGAGTAATGACTGTAAAAACTATGTCACTGAAAAAAAAAAGAAATGGCTATATTTTGTTTAAATATAGGGAAGAAAATATATTTTTATATATTTCTACAGTAATTAACAAACTAAATGAAAATATCACTATTTACTATAAATAATGATTTCCTAAGGTAACTCAGAAAAATTATACTTTGACAGGGATTAAAGCCCTTGTCCTTTGACTTTGGACGTCATTTTTTAAAACCCCGACATTGCGGATGAAAACTCGGAATCACTCCTTGGAAAGTATAACGGTGATAACTTGTCTTTTGTTGAGTAGCAAGCAACAATGTTGAAAGGATTGCGTGTGGAATGTAAGAACACTCTAATAGGGTGTAAAATAGAGGTGTGGTGACTGCCATAACAACAGCAGCGCACCTCTGGTGAGGTGATAATATATGGAACTACTTGGAAGAGAGATTTGAAAAACCTCGAGATGTCCATCCTAATCTTAATTAAACATAATAGCTCATTCTATAAATAAAATATTTATCTTTGGTTAAAAAATATAATTCAACTCTTCCTTAAGTTGTAGGCCTACTGTGCAACAAATATAAAAATTATCGCAAAAACGTGTATATACTAAGCAAACCAATGAGAGTAGTTAAGAAATGTATCATTTCACTTGCATTGATATTTTTTATTCTTCCCTCTCATACTCACACTTACATTCTAACATTAACGATCTTAACCTTACACTCACTTACACTTACACAATCGCACACTCGTTCACTGACTATCATATTTTCTCACTCTATCACTCTTTTTTTATCTATATCTTAAATATAATTTGATAAGTTCATTTCTAGTTATTGAAATTACGAGAAAACTATTCAACATATTTTGAGGAACGTACACTAATTTTAAAAGTTAAGGGTCCGGGATGTTGGCAAAAATAGTAGCATCCAACGAAACCCTTACTTTCCTAGTGACTTTGACATATTTATATATTGTGTACATATTAGCTCATATGTAATATCAGTCATTCTTTACTTACATTACCATGAAAACCACATCATTTGTGAACGATAGCATATCGGTAAATACATTATTTATTTTTGGCTAAAAATAATAATACGTCTCTTATAACTTGAGTGGTATGGTGCAACAAATAGATATAGATAGAACCGGAAGAGGGGTTGTTTTAAAGTTTCCATCGGGTTTTGAAGGGGGAAAATATACGTTTGGCTTGAAATTAAACACCAAGAGTTCAAAATTTGTGAAAACTTTATAGGCTTTGACAAGTAAGCCATTAACTAGAAAGTCAAATGAGACCTCATTTCATAGAACTTTTCCCAATAAAAGTTTTGAATACATTTTAGCATGCTTATCTAAAGCCATCACTGCCATGATCCACTAGTGTATAATAGATTTTTTGATAGGGATGACGTGACTTTCGAATCCTAAAATACTTAAGGATATTTAATATTCCAGGGGAGGTGGGGGACATATTTAATATTTCGATGAGATTTGTTTGAGAAAGAGGGGGGGCCTCATCATAACTGTAGGACAACCGAACAAACAAACCATCGACCATTAATTCACAACCCAGCTGAATGTGAATTCATATTATAGCAAAAAAGTTGACATTTAGTTACAATTTTTGATCTCCACTAGCTTCTGGGACCCGGATTCACCTAGGAAAAAAAGTATTGTCACATTATATAAATATTTTGACTACTGTAGATGCACCGGAGCTATTACTTACCATGTATGAAATGAACAACCTAATCAAACAGGTAGTTCATCAACACAGATTTCCAAATTACTATCAAGCGAGGTGAACTATTAGTTTAAAGCACGATTGTTAAATGAAAAAAATAATAAGTTCACCGTAAGGCATTTTTGTACCCTGTTTTTCTTCCGGTGCTGGTATAATATAGAGATTGTTACCGCTAGAAACATACAAACAACATAGAACTGCCCGAGAGAAACAAATGAGAACCAATAAAATGTATCCATCACCAAAACAATAAATAAATGGCATCGGAAAACCGCATAGAAATTCTTTAAAACTACACTTAACATCAAAACTAAACAAGCTCTCTCTCTCTCTCGAGCTTTGTCGCCCACTATTTACAAATTTATAAAAAAATAATTGTAAAAAGGCATTGTTACAGAATTATAATGGGAAAAGGAGCATAAACTTTCTCCAAAGATAATAAATTATATAAGTGGTAGTGTTACAGGAAAACACTGAAAATAAAGTAAAATCACGTTTCACACCCGCCTCGGTGGCGTAGTTAGCTAACGGGCTAGTCATGTTGATCTAGACTGCCGAGGACAGGGAGATCGAGGTTTGAATCTCGGTCGGGTGAACTGGGGGTGGTTTTTCCTAAATGGTTTTCCACTCTCCCTCCATGCAAACGGGTTCAATTCCTCTAAATTCAACTTTCCCAATTCCTAAGTCATTAGAATAATTAGTACTTAAGTGTATAATCCGAACGGGTAGTAAGACGCGGTGCTAAATAATAATGATAGTAAAATAAAATATCACATTTCACCAAAGAACATAATTATTGCTAGCCACGCAGTCAGCAGATATTTATTTCAAATAAAAAGTGAAAGCTGTTTATCTTTATTAGTTCCGTCCGCTATTTTTCCTAAGTAATTATATTTAAAAAATGTATTTTCACTGTCCTTCGTTTGGCATCTTTCTGAACCAGAAATTACACACTTTAATACTTCAGGCTCACAATATGTGTAATAGTATACTAAGGTTTCACTAAGACTGTTGGTTAATAAACAAAGAATGTGATTTATTACAATGTTTCCATTATTTTAGATACCTAATTAGGTGGTCACAATGCATAATGTGTCAAGCTCATTATGGATGTAAAAAAAAGTCTAAGGTAAACAGCCCATTTATTTCCCTAAATACTTTTTAAATTATTAAAATATCTTTGTTAATTGAGTTAAAATATGCACTTCATAGTAGTTGTGTGGAGTATGGCATTAAGCTCGACATATGACTTGAGGTTTCACTAAGCACACACGAAAAGTGCCGCCTTTCTATTTTTATTAGGTTTGGAACTACACTCACTGGTGATAATGGTGTTTAAGGCATCAATATTAAAATATACAGTCAGATCTGTTTTTAGTGATCCACTATGGACGCGGCTATTTGGTTCCCAATGTTCAAAGCTCACCAAAACCAAAATGTGCTTCCACTTAACTTTAAGTGTAAGAGATAGGGACACTTCGTCTACCTTCCTCATCCCTAGCACATCAGCGTAATTAGTATAGAAGCATATATCCCAAACGGATAGTAAAATGCGGTGCTAAAAACAAACAAAAAACTTGTTAGTCCATATCAATAAGGTCTTTAGTTTCAAAGTAAGTGTCATTGACCAATCGTAGCAGTTCATTGAGTGAAACCTCAGCCTCTTCATCGAAAATCATATATCCAGTAGCTAAGCCAGTGTACCGGGAGCATTTCTGAACATAAGCCTTTGCCACACTCCTCCATGCCTTGCCGACAAAAGTTATGGCATACAGCGAACATTTTTTGCTTTCCTTTCCGCAAACGCAGTATAAAGCTCAAGTCTGTATGGTTGGGTGCAGTGGCTGTCTGCACTGAACCTTTCGTCCCCTTCCTATTCCCTAGTTTCAGATGTTCTATGTGCTTCCAAAATATGAACTATGGTAGATAAAGAGTTTATTCAAATCTTATGTTAAAACAGCAATAAAGGTTTGTTTTCAAAGAGTTAGTACGTTAGAAATACATTTTACTTGGACGTTTTAGTTTTTAGGTTCACTAGAACCTAAGTTTATGGATCATACATAATAAGTTTTTAACATAAATTGAAATATATGCGTATCGGAACAAGTTATATAAGTTCAATATAGCCGGATAGTCAGTACAACCGAGTACACTAAGTCTAGAGTTGACTGATGGATACATAAAGGATGTTCTGATTTATGTGGGAATTAAATGGGGTGTGGATAGTAGATCTCAAAACAGCACAAAAAGTCATTATAGATATATGTCTTATGATCGATGGTTCCTAAGATAAGGCCTTCCAAAGTTCTGCTGAAATCATTAATGGCGCTACTTTATAAAAACTTGTTGATGTAGCTGCAGCCCTGCCTTCGTACCAGCAGTGATAGCTTACGTCACTTACAAGAGGTGCTCGAAATGTCCACCTTGCACCTGAATACATGTGCGTGCACACCATATAATTGATTATCTAACCTGTTCAAACACCTCAGGTGTGGCAATGATCTGCTGTCATCCTCGTTGCACACGCTGTCGAAGCATTGTAATGTCCGTAATGGTTTCTGCATGAACGATGGCCCTTAGATGTCCCCACAGGTAATAGTCCAGTGGATTGAGAACAGGGGAGCGTGCAAACCAGGTGAATGGTCATGCACGGCCTATCAACTTTTGTGAGAACCCAGATAGGTTCTGGCCCCACTACTGAAATGTGGTGGCACCCCATCATGCATGAACCACATACAACGTACCAGATCCAACTAGGAATCCTCGAGTATCACATTTAACAGTTTTGGCAAAAAGTTACAGTAAGATTGGCCTGCCAAGCGTCCAGGTAACATATAGGGCACAATTAAGCTGTCGCCAACCATTCCTGCCCGTACGTTAATAATTCTGAATTGGTGCTGGTGGCGTAAATGTGATACGGACGAAGCAGTTGTTCCCGTAAAATTTCCCAAACATTTTGATGTAGGTATCCCACCTTTTGCTACCACCAACCGTCGAGTACTGTCCACAGGATCTTCATCAATGTTAATGAGAACACAATCCTCCAAAGCCACAGTTCACCTTTGACGGGGTCTAATAGAGTGCCTACTCCATTAAGTGAATGCACCACTATCTCTCAGTCACTCGTATATTATTTTAAATGTATTAATATCTCACAGATGACAATTCATAAAGCGTTCTGCGTAAAGACGTCTCACTCTCATAGAATTACACTTGACAAGTCCATACATTAGATGCATATCCACTATTTCTTAATTGAAATAAGCCTCCATTATCACAGTGCCTTGTGCAGAGACACATTGGACTGGCTTCAGCTAGTGGCATCCGACATGCGTTGGAAGTTGATAGTTAAATAGGTCTAAAAACACACACTCCATGCTCGTATCTACTACAATCTGTACACAAATAGGGGTGTACCGACTGTACCACCCATCAACAGCAGACACAGTGACATAGGCCGGTATCTCGGAAACGAGGAAGGATAAGTAATTTATTTGACTGAATATAACTTTGTCTTTATAATATAAGTATGTATTATCTAATCAAACCGAGATATGGACAGTTACTTATGTGCAATTTTTAACTCTCAAATAAACACAATTAGTCTACTTCTTTTTAGCACCAAGTTCTACTACCCATTCGGGATTCGCCTAATAATGTGAATAAGATTTGAATTTGGAGTAGATTTAGCAATCAAGTATTAAAGAAAAAATAAATCTACATTCAATGTGAGAATGTAATTATGTTTTAAAAAATAATAGTTTTAAATCAAACAATTTTAAGGGATTTTAATAGAAAATATATACACTGTATATTAAATGAACGTCCCAGTTATATTCACGCGAAATTTTAGGACCATCATTACAATTGTTTGGGCGTGATTGAACAGCAAACAAACATACCATACAAAATTTTATTTTTATATAATAAAAGGACAGCAACTTAAAAATTAACGTAATAAATTATTCACGACGCTTTAGAATCCAATCGGACTATATACTAATGTTAATTACGCTAACGGGATTGAGATGACGGTAGTAGAGTTTAAGAAAAAATGTACCCACATTTTCATGAAGGCAAAGTGGGAAAGCATTTAGTAAAAACCACCCTCAATAAGCCCATCAGCAGCAAATCAGATTAAGGAGCTTGACATTTAGACCATATGTCCACTGATGCAGGTGTAAATCTATGATGTTTTACTAAGATTTGTATCCGTAGAATAATGGATTCGACCCATCTCTAATTTGTTATAGCAAAAGCATCTAAACTGAGGAAAATTATGTGAAGTCCAGGATAATACTGCTTGTACAGTCTGTAGGAAGCTTCACCTATCTAACCTTGGTATGATGAACGGGAATAGTACCCATAAGAACTATCAATAACTAATGATTAAATAATATTAGAGGAAGCAAGTCTAGGAGGGTGAATTCTAAAACCCTCCAGCATAATTTAAGGTGAGGATGGAAACTAAAATTTAGAGATAAGAGTGTTGTCAATAGAAGAGTATTGTAACACTATTGAATTAAATCGCCCCACTTTGGGCATCAATTGAAACACTACGGATTTTTTTCCAGATAAAATATTGCTGTCATGATGTTTAGGTTGCCTATAGCTCCGTGGTCGAGCGCCTATCATTACTGTACGGAATAGATACCGTTTAACCAGCTGTTAATTGCTCCGTGGTCGAGCACTAATTAAATGGGTATATTTAATTGAATTGAAGAAAGATAACTTTTGATGGTTGTTTATTCACACACGGTTTATTTAAATGACATCTGTTAATTACATATACATATTCCAATTAAATGTTTTATATCAATGCACCCTTGTGTTAATAACGTAAATTATTGTATTCTTAAGTGACCTGGTGGTCTAGGGGTAAGGTGTCGGACTTCTGTGCTGGGGTTAGGGGTTCAATCCTCGGTCCCGGCACAGATTTATCTGATTACCAAACCCTTCCTTCACCTCTGACAAGACATCTTGTGAATGTGGGGAATGCCAGGTCTCCACCGTGGTTCGGATCCCACGTTAAACTGTAGGTCCTCCATTTCATCTCACAATCACCCTACCATTACACATTAGCGTAAGTGCGTATAACCCAAACGGGTAGTAAGACGCGTTGCTAATAATAATAATATTATTGTATTCTGTGTTAGACTGTGACTGCGAGAACCAGTGCTAGATTTTTGAGAGCCTAACTGCGTTGCTTGTGTGAGCGTGGGTGTTAGAGCGACTTGTGTGTGTGTGTGTGTGTGGCTTGTGCGTGGGGGTGGATGCCTGGATCATCCGCACAAACGGCTTATATATGATATACCACTTGCTTCTTGCTTCCCTTGCCACCAGTGTAAAAACTAACTAATAGAAAGAGTCCTGGCGACAGGTGTTGTGAAGGATAGCTTCTTATTAGTATAGGGAATTGGCGTCTTTGCCAAATACGGCTGAGTTGTTCCTTTAACAGGAAATAGAGGAGTTGTTCTTTTAACAGGAAAAATGGTATAAGAAATATATTTTAGTGGTATAATCCTTTTCCCATTATTTCTGAAATGCGCGTGTTTCTTCATGGATGAATCATAATAGGATACTCTACATATATTACTTTAAAGAAAAATTACCTTCATGCATAACTTTTTATATAATTTAGAGTGATCCAAACCAATATCATTACAGTTTGTAGGGCGGGGATTACCGTAAAGTGTTCTACGATGGCCGAGCCCACGAGAGCCCCCCACGTGACTCTGCCACCCTGCAAGTCTTCTAATGTCCGCACCGTGGCTTCAAACTTGGGGAAGGTGAGGAAGGCCACCAGGTTGCCGCAATACGTGGTGACGATGACTAGGACCACCAACCACCATGTGCCCACAATGATACGGCCACTGTCCGCTTCTGGCAAGTACCTTCCGCCTTAAACACGGGTATAAACCTAACATATCCATATTTAGTTCAAGTACAGATCCTATCATCTTAAAAACAGACGTAGACACTGCTGCCTTAAACACGAACATAAATATGATAAATCTCGGACAAATTAGCTCTAGGTTTTACTTGATATAATCCTAGAAAGTTTGCAACAACCTTCGGACAAATACAAAATGTAGTATTTCTATGTTTCGTTTTCCTCTGTCTATTAAAGTAATATGAAGATTATCCACAAAAAATATAGCATTTTATATTTAATAGTAGAATTTAGTAAACCCATGCATTCATTGGTTTTATTATTTAGCTCTGGCTTCCACATGCCACACAGTCAAATCATATGCCATAATCAGTAATGACAGATCCCACAGTAAATACTCAATATGGACCTTTCTTGTTACTATTGTAAAATACATTAAAAACTTAAATTCGGAGCTCAAACATAATATGTTCATATTTACTGACAACTGTACTGTACAATTTAAAAGTAAGTACATTTTGTCAAATATTTGTCAATCTGTAAGATTGACCGAGCAGAAGTTCTATCGGGTTTGTTTGTTTTGGTAGAGGTTTTAAGTGAAAATAAAAAGGTATAGGCTTACATACTCAAAAAGTACGCCACCTATCTCTATCTTGAGTTAGTTCTATCCAGTCCACTTTAGGCCTTTACACTTGCTTCTTCCCATTAAGTTTCCTTTGAACATTATTCTAGTTTCTTCCATTAACACTGCTTGTCCTGCCCATTATAATCTGAGATATTTAATTACCCTAATAGTTACTAGTGAATATCACATAGTATATAGCTCATCATTATGTAACCTACTTCCATTTCTATTACCTTCATACCTTATTGAACCAAAATAATTTGTTTCCGAACACCCTAAATTTCTTCTCGTCACATGGATAGTGAACAATAAAATTATTGTTTCTTATATTCTGAGTTTAACATTCCTAGACAGCAGGCGAGATGTTAACAACTTACTGACCGAGTCACTGTGTTCTTTTCCTTATTTAAACTCTAATATTGCTAGGTCTATAGCTAGACAAAATTGTTCCTAAATATCTGAATTCATTAACCCTACCAAATGAGGCATTGTTCACGGTGATCTTTAATAGCCCATACATTCGACACACCTTCAGTGCTCTGATTTATATATCAGAACAAGTTATCATACGTGGTAGAAAAATAATAATAATTCGTTGCTCTAAATTTTAGCTATACTTGTTTTTAAGCTTTTATTGTCACCTCCCCCCTTTGTGGCTCTAATCTGTCAGGATGTGTTGCAGCCAAGGGTAAGTGTAATGACTGGAAATATGACTGTGTGGGTTCCAAATTAATGTATGTGGTTATTAGGGTTTTATTATACTACTCTGCACTACTACAAAATGTGATGTTAATAAGTTACTAAAACGATTTAAAAGTATTTGAAAATACTTATTCAAGTGCTAGTGACAGAACGAGGTATGGTAAGGAATTCTTAACCAATGACCTGACTGACACTCTAGGTGGTCCTACACGGTTATGCACCCCGCACGACGGTAGCCCCCAGCACACATACTCGACGGACGATCCGACGTCCCAACCCATTTAGACCCCATAATGGGCAGAGTGATCCTTCTAGAATAGATGTTGAATTGTCAGCCCTGTTAGCTCAAAATTAGAATTTTATTTGTACCACAACTTGACCTGATTGCAAAAAGGAATGCTGACAAGACATTCCGGCCATCAGCACTTGTATCCTATTGTTTATTCACTCATAAAAACACGTTGCTATAATCATTGTAATTTGCAATTCACAACATCACAATGTTAAAATAAACAAACACATCAATTTAGGACATGTTCATTACATTATCAACATTATTAGCAGCCTAGATATAAGGGAAGGAGTCAAATTCCCCGCCTACTACCCCCTATAGGTGCAACATTGCATCCTAGAAAGAAAAAATAAGCAAACAACTTTGTGACACTGCAAGAGCATTCCACCCGTCTTACCTTGTTGAAGCAAGGCACCATAAACGTACCAGACGCAGTTGGCCATCGTGTTCAGTCCACTTGGACCCCTCTTGTGGTGGTGGTCGTAATAAGGGCTGGAACGGTGGAAAAACCTCAGCAAGGGCCCCATGGCCGCCAAGGTTACGGCAATACATAGCCACGTCTGTAGAGGTGGAGGAAAAAAAGTTGTGGTTTGTACGCCTGTGTGGAAAGCCGGTAACGTTCTATACAGGCTTTACCGAGGCTTCTCAAGTCCCCCCTTTTTATTTTAGATATTTATTATTAAAGCATAAATTGATAGATTTTATTTTTTTACTTTAGATTAATTTTTTTTAGCACCGCGTCTTACTACCTGTTCGGGTTATACGCCTATGTACTAATTACACTACTGTGTTAGAGATTAAGAAGGTTATATTGAAAGAAATTGTATCCCTATTTGTATGGATGGAGAGTGTAAAACCATTTAAGTAAAACCATCCTTAATACACCCAACTGAGATCAAACCCTGATCTCCCCATCTTCGGCAGCCTAATCTATTGCGAGCGCCAACGAAGTGGGTTTATTAATATCTGATGTATGAAACATAATAAAAAGTAAATAACATCGCAAGATGGCATTTCATTTGATAAGTAATTTTTCACCAGAAATTATATTAGTTTAATCACATTTATGTTTTCAGAGGACGTTATTGTATTGATAAACTAATTTATATTGGGTCTAGTAGACCATAGCTGTAATTCTACGATCTTTTCATGTCCATTGATGTCTGATACTTTCTAAAGAAAATATGTGTGTACTCTCTTCACTCAGATGGGTTATTTTGTATTTTGAATATTGCTTTGCTATAAATATCTTTGTTTCTTTTCTGTTTAGAAATGGACCTAGTGGATAAATCATTTTATAGCAAAGTAAATTGATAAAACTAAAGAAAAAGGAAAAATAAACTACTAAGAGTAAATTTGATGAAGAAAGCCCACCTAGGGAAAGAAAAATGTGGGGAAAATCCAATGTACAAAGGTGACATCGTCTTTATTTCTTCTGTTTTTTTTATAGTAGAAGTAATCACACACACATTTTAACACAAATAGAATAATATTTCGGCATTGTTGCCTTTATCAAACACAAAAAAGAAAGGAAAGAAAGAGAGAAGAGAGTACTCTCTTCTTTCTTCTTTGTGTTTCGGCATGTTGCTTTTATCAAACACAAAGAAGACTGAGACCTCGATCTCCCTCAGAGGTTATCACCGAGTACACAAGAGAGAGAAGATAATATTTTCTCCCCTAAGATCTTCATCTCCCACAGAGGTTCCACAGAATACTCTAAATACGTGAGATAAGATAATACTTTTGTTCATTCAGACCTTCATTTCCCTCAGAGGTTTCACCGAATATACACAAAAGAGAGCATAATATTTTTTCCACTAAAACCTTCAGTTACTTCACAGGTTATATCAAATACATACGAGAGAGATAAGATTATATGTTTTCCATTAAGACCTTAATTTCCCTCAAAGGTTGTCGCCGAGTATACACAAGCGAGAGAAGATAATATTTTCTCCAGCAAGGCCCTCATCTCCCTCAGAGGCTTTCCCCAAGTATACCTGCGTTGTACCCGATTGTACCTGGGAGGTGAAGGGGTACATGAATAGCAAGGCTCGGCTCAGCTCGTGGGGACGGGATACCAAGAAAGAGAACGCTTGTATCCCGATGGGTCGGGTGAAGTTCACCTGCTTCTTTCTTTTGTCTGTCACCATGAATGCTCCTGCAGCTAGGAATACCTGCAACACACCATCTAGTTATAGTAGCATATACGCCTCTAGACAAATGTGCCCGAATGATAGTAGTGCTTCTATCAAACATAGTAATGGAAACTATTCTAAGGTTTTAACATTTATGTAAAATAAAATAAATGTATCACCATGCTGTGGCTGGACCAAACAGTTTGTCTACGAATTCAAAACACTAGTATTCATTATTTAAATTTTTAATACTCTAACAAACCTATTCATGACTCGATTAAAAAAAGACTGCTGAAAAATGGTATGATATAAGAAATAAAATACTCTCTTAAACTATCCTGAATAACCTAGAAAATAATGAGGCAAACACCCATACAGAGAAACATGGGAGATATTTAGCGACAATATAATAGATCTAGCGAATAGAAGTGTAGGTCTCTGCAAAAAATTTAGGAAGACGCCACAATTCGACAAAGAAAGGTCAAAATTAATAGAGGAGAAAAGTGAAATTACATCAATTAGGAAATCCTTGTGAAACAAACTCGAACGCGTTTAACACTGCAAAAATAAAGGTCAGTTCCTTATTTTGAAAACAAATAAAGAGTATTTAAAGATTAAAGATAGCGATAGGGGTGTGCGAAGCTTCGACTCGGCTTTGAAACTTTGAAACAATTAAGGTTAGCTTCGACTTTGACTTCTGGCTTCGAAGCTGCGTCAATAAAATATTGACTGCTAAAATACTCGATTTATGGTCAATTATTGCCATTTATATATAATGAAAAACAATCTTTATTTGGAAAAAAATACTAGGTAATTGAATTGTAAGTTGTAATATAACTTGATTTATTAGATTAAAATGAAATATTAGCTATAATAAGTACAATATAAAATTTTCTAAGTAATTTAAATACATAGAATTTAATTAACGGCAACATAATATATTTTTATAGTGTAAAAAACTAACAAAAAAATATTCAAACTTCGATTCAGCTTCTAGAATATTTCATATATTAGATTCGAGTTCTCTTCGAAGTGAAAAAGTGGACTTTGCACACCCTTAGATAGCGATATAAAACTCACTTACTCTGGGCATTAGGAACTTGAAAGTTCATTATCCCACTCACAAAAGTATGCCATCCATCTCTATATTGAGCTAATTATATCCATTAAATCTCATTACACCCTTTCTCTATCAGGTATAGCCGAATGTTATCCTCCCATCGGCGTCTGGGTCTTCCAGTGGTCTTTTCCCATTGGGTTTACCAGTCAATACGTTAAACGTGGTTCCCATTCACGCTGCATGACCTGCCCACCGTAGCCTGCGAGATTTTACAACCTTAACAATGTATGGTGATGAATACAGGGTATGCAACTCATCATTATGAACACATAGAACTAAATAGTTTCAGAAAACATTATCTAGGTAGAGTCTATTAATGGAAATTAAAAAAAAATGTATCATGCTATGGCCTTGCTTAGTGAAAGATGAGCATGGTAAGCTAACGGCAGATACAAGTGTTGTTTTGAATAGATGGAACGACTAATTCAGTCATATTGTGAAAGTTCATGAAACATCCTAATTATATGAAGTTGTCAAAATCCATACTGAACCAATTGTCCTAGAGTCAACTATTAATAAAGTCAAAGAAGCTATTAAGAAGTTAAGAAATAAGGCTCCCCGTATGGATTTTTTTATCATCGCGTCTCACTCACTGCCTGTTTGGGTTATACGCTTACTAATTATGCTAATGGTTTTGGGGGTTAGGGAGCTTATATTTATAGTAAGTGCATCCGTAATTAATTGGAGGGATAGTAGAAAATCATCTTGGAAAAATCAAAATTCACTCTCTGTACACCCAACGATAATTTGAACCTCAATCTCCCCATCATCGATAGTCTAGCCTACTGCGAGAATAGCGCGTTGGACCCCGTTGCCACCAAGCGGGTGGGTAATGATTCCATTTAATTATAGTCCCTAAATAGAAGTGGTGAAATAATAGAGATAGATATTAATTGACTATTTTGTTCCATACAGAACAGCGAGGTTATACCACATGATGGGAAAGAGAGATAAAACAAAGCATCATAGCTATAGAGCAGGGGTCCCCAGTTATTTTTGATGAAGGTCCATTTTAAAAACTCAACATACTTCCCCGGTCTGACAAAACTTTAACAATTACTCAGGTTCAAATTCTAATTCAAAACCATGATTTTCTTTTAGTTATTTTACTTATTGCTGGCCTTCCATGTCTACTACCAGCCTACCAAATAAATAACATCATTTCTACTGTTTATCACTATCTCGTCAAGATCCTTAAAAATGTATTTGCAGTCCGGGTGTGGACCACCATTTGGTGACCACTGCTATAGAGGTATCTCACAATTAACAACATGTTAAGCGTATAACCCAAATGATCAGTAAGATACGGTGCTAAAAAACATGTTAAAATTGTATCTAACATTGTTTTGGTGATATTGAGGTTATATAAAATTGGGTGATCATCAGTATCGGTTTAAAGGAAATATATCGACAGTAAATAAGAATTTTACTATTTGGCAATTATTAGAGAAATGGTGGGAATACAAAAGCACGGTACATAAATTATTCATAGAGTTTTAAAAGGCTTATGATACTGTTAAATGAAATAAAACTGTACCAAATTTTAGATAAGTTTGGGATACAAAAAATAATAATTAACGCTCTCGTAGAGGTATGTTTGAGAGATATGAGTGAAACGTTTTGAATAAGTTTTTTATCTGTTGCTTTTGAAACACATAATAAATGCTGAGAAGACTGGGCACATAATAACAAAAAGAGCACAGATTCAGGATGATACTTAAATATTACTGCTAAAAACGTATTATTTGGTAGCATTGATGAGTTAAAACATACACGAATAATTTTAACAAGCAATAAATATATTAGAGTGGAAATAGGGGAAATGCATGCTATTCCTATGTAAGTAGGTTGTAAACGTTTCGTCCGCTTTCAAAGAATGTAAAACCCAGAATATACAAAGCAATAGTTTTACCGGTTGTTCTCTATATTTGTGAAACGTGGTCAATTACCTTAATTAACGAAAATAAATCTAGAGTGTTCGAAAACAATATATTAAAATATGTATGGCACAAAAAGAGATTAGGAGTAGATGAGGCTACATAATGTTAAGTGTATTCATCACAAGACCTTGTTAGGATAAGCAAATCTCGTAGATTACGGTGGGCAGGACATTCAGCGTGATTGAAAGAATCTAGAACTGTGCCAGGTTATTGACTGGCAAACCATTGAGATGACCTAGATGCTGATTAGAGGATAAAATTAGAATGGACCTGAAAGAAATAGGGTGTAATGAGCTGGACTGGATAGAAATAGTTCATGATAGGGATTAGGTCGCATACTTTTGTAAGTGCAGCAATGAAATTTCAAGTTCCTAATGCCATAGAGTCAGTAGGAGCAAACTGTGGTAATTAAGAATGTCAATAATTATAATTTATATTATTATACTGCCATAATCGAAGAATATATTAACTTAATAAAAAATAGATAGAAACAAAAGTCACACTTTTTGGTGACGCATTCTACTAACCATAATGGGTATCCTCATCTAAACTACATAAAAGAGTAGATATGAAGAAAGTAGAGGTTAGAGATAATGTACTCGTGTTTGCATGGAGGGAGAGTTGTAAACCATTTAGGTGCTGTCCTACGTGTGCTAACAAAAGCGAGGGGTGTGGTCAAAGCGATGCGAGAAGAAAATATCAAATGCATTGTTGGCATATAAGTGTTCTATGTTAAGGCGAAGTGGCGCGGCCAAATTCCAGGCGGTTGACGTAAACATTTTGATCTTTTTTGCACGAACCGCTCGTGGCGAGACTCACAATTTTTACTCTGAGCATTCAGAAAACGGGAGGGTTTGTCTTCACAACTTCTGTTCTAGCATCCACAGGCAAAGTCTATTGTGTTTATTTTGATTGGGTAAATTACATCTAGCTTGGCGATTAAAACGTCAGAAATCACCGAACTAGTTTTAATAAATTTCCCCATAACACGAAGATAAAATACAACTCTTAAAATTATCTATATCTATTATAATACAATATATAGAAACATTGGTGGGTATGGGGTTTGAAGTATATAGTATATTTGTTGGGCACCACTCCTAGGCACTATACTTATGGGTAAAATAACTTTTCTTCTACTAACTCTGACGGTGGCACGACGACTCTTAAAACTCGAGACTACTGGGTGTGCTCAGGAATGCTATGTGGACGATGCTATATTAATATTTAATAATGACACTACCCACAACAATGGAATTATCAAAATCCCTACAAGAGTAAAAGAAAAGACATAGAGTATAACATTGAACTACATGAATATAATAAATAACTGGATGAATTGTACTAGGTTAGTCTACAATAAAAAAACACAATTATCGAAACTTTCTGTGGGTTATTATTATTATTCCAATGTTTCCACATCCCACTTACACCAATGGACGTCCTTTTCTAATCACAATTTCTAACTTACAAATTAACATATTTATTATATCTATTTTCGAACAAAATAAATAATCAATAAAAGCAACATTTCATAACATAGTTGAATGGGGAAATATAAAGAATAAAATACGAGTGAAAACAAATATATAATTATTATTTACATTTTGAGTGAAACAAACAAAAGTATTTTAGTATTATTGACAAAAATAAAATCAATAGTTGTATTATTAATCACAACTTGTGAATGTGGGGAATGCCTGGCCTCCACCGTGGTTCGGATTCCACGTTAAACTGTAGGTCCTCCATTTCATCTCACAATCACCCTACCATTACACATTAGCGTAAGTGCGTATAACCCGAACGGGTAGTAAGACG
>CABEEJ010000251.1:141907-190227 GCA_901482245.1 Timema douglasi | reverse complement strand
TGTTATGGTGGGGTGGTGGGAATACAAAAACACACGCAAGGTGACGTCACGATGCCTGCAAAAAGTCACGTAGATCCTTGTTGATAGTTCTCGCTCCATCGGAAAATTAGCAACATTTCCAATCACCCGATGTTTTGTAGGAGGTTCTTATTTCATCCGTCAGAGGTCAGCTACGTAAGTATCCTCTAGCAGGCATTGTTAGTTCATCCCTCATTACTTGCTAGTCCATTTTGGGTGCCGGAACGACTTGTTGATACACCGGACCTCTCTTGCCCTAGTCGCCGGTCTTGAATTCCCGTGTGTAGTTCCGCCTAGCAGGATTTTATTGAAAGCAGATTCATATTGTAAGTACTTGAACAGATTATTACATTGATTTGGATTGAGTCGTGAAACATATTGTCCAGCATTGTTATATTATGTCTTCTTAGCCTACAAGAACTACAACAGCGAACAATACTATTGTAGGGATCCTAAATTTAATTGAATATATTGGAGCGGGTAGTATGATTTTATGCGCTACATCCATTTACGTCAGTATGGGGCGTGGTTCAGTTGTAACATTATACGACGTAATGTTACATAGCGTGCCACTGTCGACCAGCTTGATGGAGCCCGTAAATGGCCTTCCGAAGTTTGCAGACTTTGTTACCGGATTTCAGTTTATGAAGCATGTATTTTGCCTTCCCAACAATGCTGTCGTCATTTTCAGTCCTAATAATCTTTTGTAGTGTCTCTACAAGCAAGTCCGGCTGTTCCATGAATGTTAGTATGTCGATGCCACCATTCAGATAGGCCGTTGTAATGTAGAGCTGTGAGACTTTTAAGTTGAGCTTAGCTGACGATGCCATGAGTAATCGAAATGATTCGATCCTGGCAACTGGAGCAAAAGTGTCCAAAAAGTCGATTCCTGGTTTTTGGGAAAAGCCTCTTGCGACCACCCTTGCTTTCCTTCGAAGTAATGTTCCATCAGGTTTATACTTGTTTTGGAGAACACTCGATCACTCTATCGTTGGTCGGCCTATCAACGATTTCCCAAGTGTCGTTGGCGACCAAGCATCTGATCTCGGAATAGATTGCTTCGAACCATTCCTCGTGATCTGTCCCCTTCATGGTACTGTCGATGTGAATCTCTGAGGCATTCATCGCAACTGGGGCATTATGAAACGATCTATCTTCCCTCTTACTTTGAACATTGTTGTGCTCCATAGTTTCTTGAGATGATGCAGTGCTTGAATGCCCAGTATCTTTACCGTATGCTGGATCATTGTTGAGAGCAAGTTTTTGGTCAGCCTGGTTGGCTGCAGGATGGTATAGTTTAGTGGGGCGACCACTTCTTCCGGTACGCATTAACTTTGGTCTGCCGGGTCCTCGCTCGGCCAGCATGTCGGATTCGGTGCCTGTAGCACCTTGATGAGCTTGTCGCTCTCCAATGTCGAGCATGGAGTCATCATTCACCTCGAATCCATGAAATGATTCACCGTCTTCCAGAGCGTTCGGACTGATCTCTACGTCCTTTTGCGAGGACTCTTCTTCACTGAACCCTTCTCCTTCATGTTGACGGGATATTTCTTCTTCTTGAAGAAAGTCTGCAGATGTGTGTTCGGGCCCAGGCTTGGAACAGAATACACGGATACACGGATTTTTTGTTCACTTGGTAGCCATACCCGGTAGGCTTTGGAACAGTCAGGGTAGCCAACAAAGACCCCTTTCTTTCCTTTGGGCTCGAACTTTCCTTTATTGGGAGACTTGTCGAGGATGATGGCTTTCTCCCCAAATATACGAAGATGCGAGATATTCAGCCGTCTTCCCAACCATCTTTCGTATGTAGTTCCTTCAGACAACCATTTTTTTGTGCATCGATTTTGGATGTGGTTGGCTGTCGCTATGGCTGCGGCCCAAAAGGACAGTGACATTCCGGACTCCAATAGCATGCACCTAGCAGCCTCAACCAGAGTGTGGTTCTTCCTTTCTGCGACACCATTCTGTTGTGGGGTGTGCGGAGTTCTTAGACGTCGTTGGATTCCTGCACGTTTGAGGATGGAATCAATTTTCTCTTTGCAATATTCTTTGCCATTATCCGATTGAAGAGCTTTTATCTTATGCCCTGTTTGATTTTAGGCTAGATTCTTGAAATCAATGAACTTCTCAGTGACCTCTCCCTTGTGACGAAGGAAGTATACTTGACACCATCGACTGTAATCGTCTATGAAGGTTACACAATAACGTGCGCCACCTTTAGATGCTTCCCTCATCGGCCCGCAGACGTCAGAATGGATTAGCTCCAGAAGCTCATTTGAGGTTACCTCTCGTTTGGTGAAGGGAGTTGATGTTATTTTTCCTTCTAGACAGGTGTGGCAGTTTTTTAAGTCAGTTGAGTCATTGAATTTTAAACCGATCATACATTGGTTCTTGAGCATATTGACCATGTCTCTCGAATTCAAATGACCAAGTCGAGCGTGCCAAATTTCTAATTCACTTTTTAGAACTTTAGATCCTGTGACCATGCACGCTTTCTGATCGCGTTCACATAAGTAGAATAAATCACCAATTCTATTCGCAACAACTTTAATGCCACAGTTTATACCTTATATGAGCGCACGATCTTTCTCAAATGTCACCTTGTTGTTGTTGTCAACAATTTTTGCCGCAGAGATAAGGTTTGTTCGGAGGTCGGGTACATATAAGGTGTCTTTCAATGTGATAGAGTCTGTTACACTGTTCGCGATGGTGATTTGCACGTCACCTTTCGCTTTTACTCGCGTGGCACTCGTCAGCAAGTTTAAAATTCCCGTACATTTTCTTCGCGCTCGTGAATACATTTTCATGGTTGCATAAGTGAGATGTGCAACCACTATCAATGCACCAAATGTTATTTATGTTGCTTGATTTTGTAATTTCTTTGTCGACAAAAAAAAAACAATGGTCCTCGTCGGCTTTATTTGCCGTTTGTTCGCTCAACTTCTTTTAAAGAAACAATCGGCCTCCCTGTGTCCTTTCTTTTTGCAAAAAACGCATTTATAGTTTAGTTGTGGTTTTTGTTTACGTTTATGTTCGGATCCTAGCACTACTGCTCGTACCACCTTTTGGTCGGTTCACGAACTGTTTTCCTGACTTGACAAACATGGCGGAACTTCCGTTTTCCGGAGAACGTGCGTTATGTTCTTCCAAAACTTTCACTTTCAACGTTTCAGCGTCAGATAAATTGTCGCGGGATTCGATTTCACATCGAAAATTGTAATTAACTGCTGGGGAGACTATATAGCAGCATGATCGTCAACAGGTCACCGTTTATGTCCACTTCCATTGCTTGCAACTTATCCACAGCATCAAAAAATCCAGTGAGATGTTCAGTCACATCGTCGCCATCTTTCATTTTGTTTTGTGTGAGACGTTTGAGCAATTTTGCCTTGCGAGCAGGCCTCTTTGATGCGTAGATTGATTCTAGTTTGATCCATACATCGCGTGAAGTAACGCATCCCCGAATCTGTTTTAATTCAGATGGACTGATGGACAGGATCAAATCAGCTTTTGCCTCCCGAACGGCCGCTAACCAAGACTTGTGTGCAGCTTGCGCGGCAACAAGCACCGCCTTTTCGCCAACCACTTTGGGTTTTGGTATTTCTCCCGACACATATCCCCATGTATCATTTTTTATTAACAAGGCTTCGGCTTGTATTTTCCATGTACCGTAGTTGTCGCGTGACAACATCTCGAGTCGTGTTGAATGCGTCGCGTTCGCATGCGCCATTTTCTTAGGGTAACGAATCGTTCAACTTCTGCACTTTTTCTGATTTATAACTTTTCGTTTAATCAAAATATTGTTTCGTTTCCGATCGCGTAACTCACGTAACCTGGTCCCATAACCTGTTGGGCAGAGTAGTGATCGAAATACACAATATGTATAAACTATTTCTAACACAATTTATAGCACGACCGGTACAGCGCTTGGCTGGAGCATGACTAACGGTTTATTATTTGAAAAAACCTTTTAAGACTAACTTCATGAGACATCTGTGGGCGTTATAGTGAACTACAAATTCTGTGTGCTTCTATACGTTTTCGCGAACTAAACATTCTGGTAAGTTCCATTGGGCTGAGTTATACCACGGGTGGTGTAATCTCAGGGCTCACCGTAATGCCAATCATTGTCTCGGACGGACGTGTGTTAGGCGCTCGTCTAGATAGTGTGCAACATGGTCATTTTTCTATCCAAGTATCAATAATTATCATTGAATAAACCAATATCAAACTCTATCTGACGTTAATTATTTCTATAGTAAAAAGTGAGGCCCAATGTCGGGGAATAATTATAACTATTTTATAACGTAACAAATGACGAAACAACAGCGGGGCAGTTAAATCAGTAAAAATCCCGTAATGTTATAAATGACTTCTAAACGTGGGGCATTTATCATCAAAATTATTACGTAAGGTAAAAAATGGCGCCCAAACGTGGAACCAGCTATAAGGTGGTAGCAATTGGCGGTCCAAAAGAAGGGGCATAACAATTGGCGTCCAAACGTAGGGACCAGATATGAGAACATAACAGCAGGACAATCACGTAAATTTGCTCGCTCCGCTGTTTTGCGCTGCCTGCACCACCCACGCCACTTTCTTTTGTTCACTCATGTAGGACATCACCTATAGGAATCTCAACCATCTGTAAACCCAGCCGATATTCTAAATGTGACTTCCCTATTACCGCCAAACCATAGTATATGCGCTTGACATTGTGAATAATTTTATCTTACTAGTTTGTCGACTTTGCATCAAAATAGTCATGACACTAATGACCAAAATTTTAATGAATTACTCTTGAATGTTTTTCATGACTTTCATGAGCTGGAGATACCCTGTTATATGATTGCCTGCCCCTTGGTGAGAAAGAAAGTAGAGTGTCACCTTCTTTTGCTGCACTGCGGTGACGATGTTCTCCCACGGTATATTTATCAGGGAGAGGTCTGGGTTCAACCCCAACGCCTGTCAAGGAAAAACATGAGTAGGAGTAGACATCAACTAGTAAAATATAAATAGTGTATTTTTACTTTGAACTCAAGTGTCGCTAATTACTTAATTATATCAGGAGAAAGTACAAGTAAAGTTGTTTATAGAGACACACATCATCTGATAATATATATAGGACAGGAATAACAAGATTGGCATAGGGATATATATATATAGGGGTGCATATATAGGGTGTTTGGTTGGAAACTTATATCCCAAACTGCACATATAGCCTGTTTGAACCAAACGTAATACAAAATCCCTATAAAATTTCACCCGGAAAACTATGCTAATAACATTAAATTGTGTTAAAAGTTTTGGTATACGGCGCTGGGATAGCAAAGACGTGCTTGCATTCACGTACAAGTTGCATAGGAGTTAGGCGCACGGCACTGCACAAGCTATAATGGCAAGTACCTTCTGTGATGTAGGACCTTTACTGATGACCCTCAGAACGTATTCGTATTTCTAGATGGACTAGTGTGTTGTTCACTATTAATTGTGGTTCATTCTGCTGTGGTGCTCTAAGATGTCGAGGTGTGTAGTGCTGCGCGCCTAACTCATATGCAAATTGTTGTATACGCATGGTTGACGCCTTTTCCCTCCCGGTACTGTACACCTAAACTTTGGACACGATTTAATGGTATAAGTATAGCTTTCCGGATGTAAGTTTACAGGGATTTTGTATTACTTTTGGTTCAAATAAGCTACGTGTGCAGTTTGGGCTATGAGATTCCGTACACCCGTATACAGCCCTGGGCCAATCTTGTTATTCCTGTCCCTTATGCTAGATAGTATAGTAGTATATTGGTCAGTTAAAACATGACTTCATATCCATATTGTCCCTTAGATAATGTAAGATATAAGACTTTTTTTTATTTACAACATTGATAAGTCAATGTAGTGATAGTTTAAATTAAGTAAATTAAGGTAATTTGAAACCTAATATTGGAATGAAGATGTTGATAAATAAATAAAAGGGTTTTCATACAAAAATAAGTGTAAACATACAATTATACAAGTAATATACTATGATGGTGTTGGTAAAAGGTTATGCAAGTGAAGTTATGATAAAAATATCTGGATAAATTTTTATATATTTAATTATATTGAACGGGTGAGAAATATTATGTTAAAGACAAATAACAAATATGTCTTACTGAATTAACAAGTTATTTCGATGTAAAATGTAATAGAATTTAGCTTAATTCAGTAGTGGTGACACCGTAGGTTTTAGAGGTGGTATTACCTCCCTTGGATTAGGTACCCGGTCCCCGTGCTGTCCATAAATACATGAACCCCCTCTAAATTTGTTTGGATCTCCCTATTATATTCCAGTAGATTAAAAAAAAAAAGCAGGTCCTGCATCCAAATAAATAACAACATAAATAGATGTACACATTTTTGTGGAAATTTGAACTTATTTGTTGGCCTACGCTATGATTGGTGAGGGTTTGCTTTGGTTGTAAGATAATGAATGTTTTCGCGTGATTTTCGCTTTTAGTAACCCAATTCTATTAATACCAGCATCGGTAGGCATATGAATTAAGGCATTAAGCTCGTTTAGTCAGGTTTTCTAGTGACAGGGAGGTGAGGATTTGAATCTCGGTTGAGTTTACTGAAGGTAGTTTTCACCATTGTTATTTCTCCATTTTCCCTATGCGAGAATTAGGATAATTTTTTTTTAATTCTAGCTTACTCCTTACTTCTTCATTTTTATAGTTAAATAATGATATCTATGAGAAAAATAACAACAAAAAGATTTTAACATTTAAGGTGTGCCCCCCCCCTCCTTTGTGATTTGTGGAGAGATATAATAGTTAATGGCTTTTTCTATAGTTGCAACACACCACCCTTCTACAAAACAGATCCTACCATCATTAATGACAGCTAAGTCATGGCCGGAGGTACTAGGGTTAACAATAATAACTAAACAAAACGTGCTTCGATCAAAATGTACCTACTTCTTTCAAATCGGGCCTTGTCACATTCGACAAACCATCCTGGCTGTTGGACGCAAGAACGATATGGTAGCTAAATAAAAAACACAAGAAACCAAATAATATTTGTCACCTTTTAAGTTAATTTGTAAATCCCGCTATCTAGTTAGTAAACATATAGAAGTTTTGACTGGTTGCATGTGTGGTATTAGATGTACTGTCTAAGACCAAGTTGTAAGAACAGCTACCACTTAATAAATATCTACTAATTGTATTATATTTGGAATAAGGTATAGTAAAGGGGGATAGAAACATTCAATAAAAGGGACAAACACAATATGGCTTTTACAATGAAAAGAAGAACACAGTTCATACTTTACATTGCTGCCATTAGACAAATAGGTAATGGTTGCCTCTTAAAGAAAATTGATCGTCATCACCCAATTCCCCGACCTAGGTTTCATTATATCGGAACTCATCAGGGAGGAGTGTGAAACGCGCAATGCAACTTCCTAAAAGAGGGGGGAAAAACACAAAAGGGAAAAAATGGAAAATTGTAAAAAATGATAGTACAAATAGATAGGAACACGTAAAAGGTGTAACATAAGGTTCAAACAAATGTAATACAAAGGACAAACACAGGAAAAACATACTGGATGCGAATATATAATATATATCTATAAGAAAAATCTCTTTTCGCTTTATGAGGTAATTGTAAAATATTTGTTTGTACTTTATGTTACACCTTTTACGTTTTCCTATCTATGTGTACTATCATTCTTCACAATGTTCCATTTTATCTCTTTGATACTTTTTTGGTTTCCTCTTTTAGGAAGTTGCGTTGCGCGTTTCACACTCCTCCCAGGTGAGTTCTGATAGAAAGAAACCTGTGTCGGGGGATTGGGCGGTGACGATCAACTTTCTCTAAGAAGCAACCATTACTTCTTTGTTCAATGGCAGCAATGTAAAGTGTGAAGTGTGTTCTTCTTTTCATTGTAAAAGCCATATTGTGTTTCTCCGTTTTATTATATGTTTCCATCCACCTTTCCTTTACCTTATTTCAAATATAATACAATTATCTAGTAAAGCGAAAAAAGGTTTTCCTTATATAGATATACTGTATTAATAAATATCTAAATTTAATCTGGTTTTGTATTATTAAACACACTGTCCTAGGTTATTAGTTTTTTAGTCCAGCTATGCAATTATTAAATAGTTATGAGCTAGAGCTGATTGGGCATTATTATACTACTTTCCTTGGTTAAGTTAGTTTGTAGGTCTTTATATTCAATTAATAGATAATTAGGAGATAGGGTTGATTGAAGGTATTGTGGGCTATGTTAGTTTGTATGTTCTGCTATCCAATTAGTAAATATCTAAGATCTAGGGCTGACTATGTGGTATTAGACGTAGGCTTATTCTCCAAGGCTAAGTTAGTTTGTAAGTCATGATCTAATACAATATTTGTTAAGAAAGTGTACAATAATTTAGACAGCGTTAAAAATAAACCCTTATTTTAGATTCTACATGTATCTTCAAGATGATACCCAACACTANTATATATATATATATATATATATATATATTTGACAAGCTGTGAATTGAAATAATGTTGACACGAAAAGTCAAAACTGGAATTAAAGTAACCACAGGAAAAATGCCCATAGCTGTTAGCCCCTAAAGGTTTATTTTCCTTTCCCTCGTCATTCAAATTTTAGTGGATTTAGTTTTGACTATCCTTCTAAATTTTTACTAGGGCTGGGCCGATGCTGATAACCGATCCGATTTATCGGTCGATATTGGTACAATTGGCCAAGGATAATTGATTTTTTATCATGCAGAAATCTTATGCCGATAATTTAAAATCTATAGATATATTTTAAATTCTTAAGTAATGAAAATATAATTCATAATTCAAACAAAAATATTTAAATACAGTTTCTTGCATGTAAACACAAATTATTTAGCTCTGCATTAAATATTTTATACTGAGCAGCAAAACCAATATTTTAAACTCTCTATTTGTTATTCATGGTTATGATTTTTTCTTTTTTTAAATATGATAGGACCAAAACATTTTCTTACTCTATGTGTGTCTGGGTAGCCTAATTAATTTTAAAACAAGAAGTTATATCCTAAAATTGTTTTTATATTATTGTGTCATTTGATTTATTTTTTATTCAGGGGCCTAATTAATATTTAAATTTGTTATTTATGATTATGAATGTTCTGGTTTATATGGCTTATTTTCTGGTTTTGATATTTTAATTTATTTGTGACTATGTACATTCTTGTTTATTATGATAGTGCAGAAGGCCTGGCAATAAAATTAGCTATATCTAATCAACTTTAACGCCTAAAACTTTAATCTAAACTTTTATTCAACAAACCTACTACTATCATGAAAAGTATAAAAGTGGCAAAATTAGATAAATCTTGTTTTAGAGCAGATATTGTTGCTGTAAACTTTTGTAATATTACAAAAACAAAACAAACTAATTCGGCATCGGATACGGGCAATATCGGCAACAATAAAAAAATTGGCATCGGCAATATCTGCAAAGGGGTTATCGGCCCAGCCCTAATATTTACTATAGTAATATTTAGTCGAATAAAACTTTTCTTATTTATAAATAGCAATACGATACGAACGGCAGAGCGGTAAGCAGTGCCGGCTACAATAAAATAAGTAATTTACCACATTTCAAAGCGGTACTCTCCTCCAGTTGCAAACATGGAGTCAAGTTGATTGATGATCCAACCTCTTTGCATGGATTCCTAGTTATGACAGTATTCTTAAAATCACTGTGGCAATCGTTCCACAAGCATGGCATCGACTGTACCTCCAAAATCAAGACTTCAATCTCAATGTCCGTCAATTTATATGAGAATTCTAACTTTGTATTAATGATTTTTTTATGACATTTGCACTTCACCAGCTAACATTTTCATTTGACCAAATGCCACTTTCACTTCACCATGCTTCAATTTACTTTCCTTGCAAGATTTCCATTTTTAGGACACACAGTTCACGACATCTATAAGTGAACTGAAACCAGCGTGGAACCCAAAAATTTAATGTCTCAAACCTGCGGCGAACGATACCGTCCGTCCGCTTTTGTCTATCATAGCCGAGAAACGTCATTCTCTTTATCAAACAATATAAACAATATCACGAGCAGTGCTACTCTACTGCTCACCGCTCGTCGCTCACCGCCTGTATCGTAGCCGAAGCTTCACTATCTTTATGATTACTACCTGAAGTTAAGTCTTTCTGCCAATTGGTTGATGATCTCAAAGACGACACCATTGTAATGGATATGCCCACTCTCGTTGTAGGAGAATATTTGCCATGGAGGATACTGACAACAAAACATGCCAGCCTTTAAATTATAAGTCATATTTTCCTTGCGAGGGCAGGCAGGGGGGCTGGTGGCAACCAAACATGCTAGCCTCAAAATACAATTAGTTATATTTGCCATAGGAGGATTCTGGAAACAAAACAAAACACGCTCACCAAACATTAAAAGTTATATTTTTTTAAATTACTTAAAACCAAGGAAACATTTTTTAAAACCAATGTCAAGATTATAAAAATGCATTATATCTTTCAATATGAATAAAATTTTAAGATTGAAAATATAAATTTTGGATTAATTTAGTAAAGTTAAGTTGAATATAAATGCCCAGCTGCGTATGATATTTTTTCTACATCTGAGTGAATCTAATGATTTTGAAACGAATGTGAGTGAATAAATATAGTAAAAACATGGTAATAAGGATAATTTTGAAAATAAAATCACAATTATTAATCTTTGATTTATTATTATTATTTCATAGGTATATATAGTCAAAAGAGATATCTGAAGGTTACATGACTGGCAGTTTGGATATTTGAAAGAGTTTTAGGAACTTTTTAAACTGCCAATTACTCACTTCATCTCGTTCTTATTTTAGATGAATGGGTGGTGTTTTTTTATTATTATTGTTTCAAATCAAGGATTATTAATGACATAGCCGCTTTGGTGGCCATGTGGTCTAACGTACTAATCTGTTGTTGGACTAGACTGTCAAAGACGAGGAGATCGGGGTTCGATCTTAGTCGGGTGCACTGAGGGTTTTCCCCCCTAAAAGGTTTACACTCTCCCTCCAAGCAAATGCGGGCGAATTTTCTCTAAATTAAACCTTCCTTACTCATTAGTGTAATGAGTACATAGGCGTATAACCCGAATGGTTAGTAATATGTGGTGCTAGAAAAATAATAATGCCATATTATATGAAGTCGGGAGAGATGAGGAGGGTGGTGCAGAGGAAGTGCACTTTAATTAGAGTGAAAAGGGAGAGATAAAATAATACATGAGGAAAACACCCACCAATACAACCGGTATAGATTCGAAACTAGTCCTTCCCCAGCATTGGAAATCTGGTTTATTGCAAACCCGATGGCTTAGACCACATGCTCATACGTGTGGGTGGTGTTTAATGTTGACATAAAGTCTAGATAAAACTATCCCAAAAATTAAAAACCACGAGAGTGAGGTTCTGATGTGATAAAGCTGATACTCACATGAAAGGAGATCAGGTCAAGGGTGCGCCCCCTAAACCCAAACCTCAAGTTGGGGAACACATGGTCAGTGAGTTGCAGTCCTGATCGGGGCCTCCACCAGCCAACTTGCAGAAGATCCTGTCCAAGAGAATGCGCCCCCACGCTCCACGTGTCTCCCGCCTTGAGCCTCCAGCACGTGCAGTTCCCGCACCTTCCACTCACTGACAGGTCTCTCTGAAAATAACCACAATTCATGTAGATTGGATCAATTTCAACTCCATGCAATACTGATGGAGGCGTGTGGACAAAGGCGTTATATTAATTCAGTCTGGGTTTTCCGGGTGTACTTTGCTGTTTCCCGTAAATGGTTTCCTCCTTTTTCTGCCTCTATTTTATACCTTACTTATCCATAGCCAATCATTAGAATTATACCAATAGCCCAGATTGGTAGCGTAGCAGAGCGTGGTTAAATTGAAAAACTACTTTAACTTTCAAAGGGCTATTTTTAATAAATAAATACATAAATATAGAAATTAAATTGTCACTCTGAAAAGTAGCTAGCCTACCTTGAACGTTTCCACTGTGGCGTAGTTTCTAAGATAAGGCCATAGTGCATTCATTAAGGTATGACTGCTACCTTACAGGGTTTACAGAGTATACACTGTACATATTGCTTCTTCTTATATGAATACATTCTTAGACAGATAAAAACTAGAAATCTTCCTTTTTCCTCAATCCTGAGCATATTTTTTCATTGTTTTGTAGCTTCTTCCTGTTTTTTTAAATATGTTTTAGCATTCCAAACCTTCCTCTCCCTCTTCTTCTTTTTTCCCTCTATTTTCCCTTCCATGATCCTCTTCTTTAAACAATCCCTACATAGTGTGTGGCGCAACGAAGACTTTTTTTTCGTTATCATCCTTATTAGACTCATTTTATCTCCTACCCTCTTCAACACTTCCTCATTCCTTACCCTGTCCATATATTTCCTCATCTCCACTCTGCTCCACAGCCATATTTCAAAATTCTCCAAATACATTTTTGTCTCCTCTTACTGATTGTCCATGTCTCAGATCCATACATCATCACACTCTACACAAAATATTCTGAAAACCTCTTTCTTAACTCAATGGGGATACTTCATACTGTCATTAATCCCCTCACGCGTCAGTACAGTAGCCTCATGACTTCTTTGGTGCTGACTGACAGCTTTGAAAAGTTACCAGCACAAATTATGTATCCCTACGCCGAACCATATGATCTGCAAAATATGTGTTTAGCAGCAGTCACTTCTGACAGTCAAAATTTAGGTATATACCTAAATGTTGACTGTCAGAAGTCAGCTGTGAGCTGTCAGTCAGCACCAAAGAAGCCATGAGGCTACTGTATGTTCCCTTCCTAATGGCTTCCCTGTTTTTAACTTCCTCCTTACAGCAATCATTCTAAGTTACTATTCTTCTCAAATATTTGAATGACCCTTGTTCTAGTTTCTTCCCTTCAATGGATATAACAACATTGCCTTCTCGCTTTCAAACTCTCACCACTTTTGCTTTACCGATGTTTACCTTAACTCCAAATTAATTTCCCACGTTTATAATACCATCCATAATGTCCCGCAATTCTCTACCCACACGGTTTGATTATCCACACACATTTACTAACTTTTAGACGTTTTCCACTTTTACACTATCTCGTGCCCTTTTAGAGCGTTCTTAGTCAACTTTTCGGCATATAAATTTAAAAGCAGTGGAAATATACAACACCCCTGCTGCACCCTTCTTCAATACTCATCTCTTCTGTTTCATCCTATTCCATTCTCATAGCCACTTTATGTCCTGTGTACAGCCGATTTATTAGTATATTGTCCTTCCAATTTATACTTAAAACCTCCAGTAGTATACACCAGTCCTCTCAATCAAACGCTTTCTTACAGTCAATAAAACAAACATACGTTTCCCTGTTCACTTCCAAAACTTGTACTGCTAGAATCCTCAGACACACAACTGCATATTTTGTCCCGCTTCCCTTTTTAAAACCAAACTGATCTTCCCATATTATCCTCTATTTTGCTTTATATTCTCCTCATCACTATTATTGTCACAGCCTTGGTAATATGACATATAAAACTAGTTGTCATAATAGTATTTGCATTCTTTGGCGTTGCACTTTTTGATAAAGGAACCACAATGGTCTTATGTAGATCTTTTGATCTGATTCTGGTGCTGTATATCCTATTGAATAGCTTCGTTAGTCTTGTTATTACAATAATTACCTAGGCCTTAAATGCCTCAGATGGTATTCGGTCATATCCTATCGCTTTTATTTTCCTGAGATCTTTGATCACCTTCTCAACTAACCATCTTTCTGTCCTACGTCCACGGTCCTCCTCGTAACATGCCAGCTCTTCTTCCAGTACCAGTTCTCCATGATCTACCTGAGAATTATATAGCTCCTCTATGTAGCCCATCCATATCTCCTTGTTTTCTTCTGAGCATTATGTTACCCTTCTTTGCTTGTTCAGCATTCCTAGTTTATTCTTCTTGGATCATTCCTCATCAAACTCTTTGCTGATCTATACACTTCTTTAATTTTTACTTGCTTTTCCAGTTCTTCCACCTCTTAATACCGTCTCCCCCCACTCATCCCTGTCAATCACTCTTCTCAGCTCGTTGTTCAGTTTTCTATATCCCCCCACCCCCTTCTTCTGATGAGTAATTTAAATCATATTAATTACATAATATTCATTTACCTAATTTAATAACAAAATTTAGATCTCTTAATCTAATAAAAGTCACCATTATAATATCTAAAGTAACAAACAAATATATATATATTACTTTACCATAAAGCAATAACATGAACTAATAATCTCGAACCAACGTTCTGGATACAAGCTATTCAAAGCTATGAAGGATGTTATTACTGTAAATATGGGACCTTAATTACTTTTCCTCTCCTAGAATTCCTGAATAGACAGTATCTCCTCTCTTTATTCATACCTTGATAAGATCTAGCATTGTTCTCCTCCTGTCTGCCTTGGAAGGACGGATCACCTCCCACTCCTCCTCGGCCACCTGGCTAGACAGGCTTATCTCCTTTTCGATCGTTTTCTCCAGGGCCCGGGCGAAGCTCACCAGTAGCTCTTCAAGGTAGCACTTCACACCATCCTGAGGAACAATTGATGATTTACTTGACACAAAATACTCCCCATATATTTAGTGTATTGGATTGTTTTTATGTCTTATTATTCACTTGTACTATATGCATTTTAATTACGCTAAAAGGGTAAGGAAAAGAAGTTTAAATTTAGAAGAGGTTTACTCATATTTGAGTGGAGGAAGAGTGAAAAACCGTTTAAAATAAACCCGGATTAAATTTGAGTCCTGATCTCCCCATAGTCTTCAAACCAGACTTGATGAACCTGACAAGAGTCCACATCACATGTCCAAAGTGTGTGACAATGTGCCACTACAACAGCAGCATCACGGAAACGACATCTTCGGCGGCGGGGTTTGAGAGGGGAAGCGGAGAGCTTACAGAAGTGTAGTCGTGGGTGGACTTTTCTTAATCCAAAATAAGATAGACCATTAGTAACAGGTTAAGTTCCAAGACAAAGATTACCGTGTCAAGGCATTATTTATCTTTTGCAAAAGAAGTAAAGATTTAAGAATTTTTTTTAAATATACCTTCGACTGATCCCACCTACCACGCAGTTGGGTTCCTTAGAGGTAACGTTGTACAAGAAAGCGACATTCTCCCCTTCTTCCAGCTGAGATCCAAGCCAGGTCACGTTGTCATTGAAGCCATCCGTGTCCGCTATGACGTAGAGCCATTGTGTGCCAGGGTGGACCAGCCCCACAGATCTCGCCTGAAATGAGGGAAAAAGAAGAGACTTTTAACCCACCACTTTACCCTCATTATATAATTATCTTTTCTTGATAAGCATGGTTGATTTTTAATGAAATAATAGCAACTCTGATCAATATACTTATTATTATCAAATTATACAATATTATTGGGTGGGGACGGGGGGGGGGGGCAAGCGGGGTGATAGGCCCAATGGTTTAAATTTTATGCCAAAACTATTACATTTTCAACGTCACGAGGGAGAAATACACATTATCTATATTTAAATGTTTTATAGAATTTTTTAACTATAAGCTATAATAATAGCATCACCTAATATTCTGCAGTAACATACTTTATTACAAAAACATATCCTAAATAAAGGCCGGTGGCACGCCATCAGGAAACCGACGATTGTTGGTCTGGTTCTAAGGAAGTTGTGCTGGCATTTGTAGCGCTTGTCATTCAGCAACTTCTGCACAGCCTCCACTGATTTAGTTATCTTTTTTCTTTCAATCCATGAACCTGGAGGGGTTAGTATTTTAATTGAACTATACCATGCTCACCCTGTTTTGTGGGATTGTGAACTGAAGAGATATAAAGACCGTAATAAGAAGCATGATGCACTGATTGAAATTGCATTGAGTTTGAGTGTTGAGAAGGAAGAGATTAACAGAAAAATTAAAAAAATGATTAGCTATTTTTTACGTGAGTTAAAAAAAGGAAATAGACAACTCTAAGTCCGGTGCAGGAATGACTAAATAAAATATGGAGAGTGAGAGCCACGGCTGGATGCCAATACTTTTGTGGACAAAGACCACTTTCAGCGGCTTTGCCAACAGCAGTGCCGCGTTGGCCTTTCCAACGGCAGAGCTTGGCACAGTGTGGACGAGGCTTTAATAAATTATTGTGCAGGATCTTAAAAGTAGTGTTATAAAATTTAATTTATAACAAAAATCACAATAAAAAACTTAAAATTCTGATCAAAGTGTATAGTCCCCCTTAAGGGTTAACACAAAGTCTATTAATATGGTTTGCATTAATATACCTACTTTTTTAAATTCATAAAGTTACTTTTAATTTTTTCCAATACAAATGTTTGACAGTCCGTAAAATACAGCAATTAATTATTATTTCCTAAAATATAAAAGTGAATAGGTTAAATTCTTTTAAAAAAGAAGGTAAATTACTTTATTATGATTGACTAATCAACTACAATGTTCAATATTTAGCACCGCGTCTTACTACCCGTTCGGGTTATACGCTTTAAGTACTAATTACTCTAATGGATTAGGAATTGGGAAGGTTGAATTAGAGGAAGTTAACCCGCATTTGCGTGGAGGGAGAGTGGAAAACCATTTAGGAAAAACCACCCCCAGTTCACCCGACCGAGATTCGAACCTCGATCTCCCCATCCTCAGCAGTCGAGCAGCTCAACACGACTAACGCGTTAGCCAACTACGCCACCGAGGCGGGTTACAATGTTAAACAAAGGCTGTTCAGACCAGGGGCGTCACGCCAGTTTTTTTTTGGGGGGGGGGGGTCACCCTCCAAATGTTGGTTAAATGCTTGAAAGTTGGGAATTTTTTGATATTTGAGACGTGGAGTTGGGAAATTCTAGGCTTATTCTGTACCCCAGTACTTTCTTATGAAAGTCCTTAGCCATAGACTTGTACAGATAAATTTAAAATTTCCCGACTGTTAATCTATACTCTACAAAAATAATCAAAGCTTCAAAAATTATCAAACATCAAAAGGAGATTCCCTCTGTAGTAGTTTGTATAATGCTTAGTTAATCGAGTAGTTTAGTAGTGCTGTTGTCAGTAGGCAAAGACAACGGTTAGTAAGTGTATGCCAAATATGGTATGGAAACGAATCATAAGGGATGTTGCCCAGTAGCAAAATTTAACTCAGTAAGCAAGGCTTGAAGTGTCAGCATTGCCAGCCAATGTTTTGTTTATTGTTTTTAGTTGTGACTTTCGTGGATGCTAGACTGTAGAAGTTTTATCATTCAAACTATCATCTATTGTACAACCAGTTCCTTAATTAGGGCTTTATTAAATTTTGAAGGCATAAATGCGGTGAATGTTCCGCAACATTTAATTGTTTTTTTATTGAAAACTCTGACTAAGATGAAATGAGGACATTGAGATTAGTGTTAGTGTTTTACTTCCAGAAAACACATTAATTTTGCTAGCAAGTATCCATACTAGTATTAATTGGACAGTACTGATGTATCTTATTTCATTGTTTATTAAAATAGGCTTTCATGAAATTTCATAAATTATTTAAATAGGCTCAAATCAAAAATGAAAGAAGAGGAGTAACTTAGGGCTATGTTACTGAGTGGATTTATGCGTGGCTTATGAGAGTGTGTACGTCATGGCCGGCAGGGCTATTATGAATATTCGACGCAAAGTTAGTTTCTACCGCTAGTTAGCTTCACTTTCGAAGAAAAGATAGCGTTTGGGTTATTACGACCACAGCACTTTGTATCGTCCGCTAGTTTTTGCTTCGACTTTGCTTCTAGCGTTAACGCACAGAATAAACTCGGTTTGCGTCAACAGTTGGAAACACTTTTCCAAAAAATATTACCATTTAAGAAGTTAGAGGCTAGAAATTAGGTACATTTATTTCAAGAATGCTGGTGTTCATGACTGAACATTATTCATTTATTTTTACTTTCCCAAACTGCTGACCACAAATCACATTATTTGCAAGAACGATTTAACCTAGCTTAATTTAATAAATCACTTACATAATTTTGTTTGCTTACGATTTGAAATGAAAAAATAGTAGGCCTACATTATTCAATACACATAACATATTGTAATCAAAAAATCATGTGAGCTATGCATCAAAATAGTAATGTCACACGGGGAAATGAATAAATTAGTATGAGAAGTTGACTAATAAAGAAGCAATGTTTTTGTTAAGATGTATGCTTTACGACCCAATGCTTTATTCTTCATATATTCATGTTGATACTGGAACAAGTGTGTTTTATTATATTGATTAAAAATAATTTCAATAGTTTATAATGTAGATTTCTTCTTATATTTAGGCCTAATTTAATTTAAACTAACTCTAATTCATAACTAAAAAAATATATGCCTTATAAAACTTTGTTTCAAAAACCACATGTATCAAACAGTAGATTAATATTTTGTATTTTGGCTTTATTAGTAGGCTTATTTTAAAACCGTTCTCGATTTTGTCAAGCCAAAAATTGAACGTTCAAAGATATAAGCCTACAGTAAGGTGTTTTAAATTTTATGTTGTTTGATTGAGTTGAGGTTAGATAAAGAAAACTTCCTATCTATACGGTACTCCACTTGAACATATATAGGCCGACGTTGTGCTAATTTTTATTAATTTACAGTGTTGAAAAGATTCTCACGTTTGAGATTGAATCAAATATGCGGTGTGAAGATCTTAGAAAATAAAACTAATTTCTTAAAGTTGATGAAAGCGTTCAAGATCTCCCAAAAATTGTGTTCATACTGAATATTTTCGACAAATTAATGTCTGTCGTCCTACTAAGTTAACAAAAAAAGTGAACGAGATGGTGGTTTCGACGGCTAAAAATAATGAAATGCATCTTTTACTTAAAGGGAATTATTGAGACTTTAGTTAAGTGACTAAGAATATAAGGATATTATATTTCTTTTTAATGAGTTGTTTTGCAATTTATTCACTTCAGTATAACTAGGTTTAACTACTAATTATTGGTTTCAGATAACTTTAGTAAGCCTTTTATGATTAAAAACCTAGGCCCAAACCAAACCGCATGTAAACAAACACTAAGCTAGGGCCTATTTAGGCCTAGTTACTTCCAGTATTGGTTGCAATATTTCATAGGCCTACAACTCACATTAATGTGGACAGTAACTACCAGGTAACTACTACTGTATGTACGATTTAGTTTAAATAGGATTACATTAGTAAAGATTTGTTGAGGCATCTTAAACATATTAGGCCTGCGTTTTATTATTTTATCACCTGAATTATCAGTGTGTTGATGGTGAATAGAAATGCATTTCGATAGTGTCATATTTCAAATAAAATATTATTTTAACATTCAGTGTAAGCGTACTATCCTAACTCTTTGCCTACATTATGATATAGGCCTATTTAAAGCTAGATTATGTCAAACACACACAAAATGTTTTGAGGTTATTATATTGGGCTAATGAGATGGCAAGTTTAAATAATGTAACACAAAACACCTAATAAATTACAAAAACTAGCAAATATAACCTCTTAACGCAAACCAAAGGACAAGTAAAATGTCTGCGCAACTTAGCGTCACGCTACTAGGAAAATATTTGCGCTCGCAAGGACTTTGCTTTCTCAAAGTGGTCGGCCATAATAACTTTTGACGCAAAGTCTAGCGTCTCTCTGCTAACTGTCGCAAATTAGTTTTGCGACGTGTTCATAATAGCACTGGAAGGTGCTTACAGTAGCCTCATGGCTTCTTTGGTGCTGCCTGACAGCTCACAGCTAACTTCTGACAGTCAACACTTAGGTATATACATGGATATTGACTGTCAGAAGTGACAGCTGCTAAACACATGTTTTTGCAGATCATATGGTTCGACGTAGGGATATATAATTTGGTCTAGTAACTTTTCAAAGCTGTCGCTCAGCACCAAAGAAGCCATGGGGCTACTGTACATGGTGTTATCAACGTCGAGGGGTGCTTCTAATCCCCCCTTTTGCCCCTGATTTGTCTGTCCCACCAGTATAAAATGCCTCACTCCACTGGGAACAAAACACAGTTCCGATCTAATAATTGACGACCGACGTCTATCCGATCTACTTTACATAAAGACATTATGATCACGATGATGGTGCCATCAAACTCACCGGACAGGCGTAAACTTTTTCTTCAGAAGGGAGTAGGAAGCTTAAGTTCTATAGTGTAAATTAAAAGGGATTTTTCTTACAAGCTGAGAGTGTCTGTCACTCTTGGGTTTATGAAATATTTAAATGTATAATTAGGTTAGGTTTTCATTGGCAATGTTATGTTGAGCATTTCAAGAGCGATCATATGTACAATAGCCCCATGGCTTCTGTGGTGCTGACTGACAGCTCACAGCTGACTTCTGACAGTCAACATGTAGGTATATACCTAAATTTTGACCGTTAGAAGTGACAGCTGCTAAACACATATTTTTGCAGATCATATGGTTCAGCGTAAACATACATAATTTGGTCTGGTAACTTTTCAAAGCTTCCAACTATCAACTGTGATCTGTCAGTCAGCACCAAAGAAGCCATGGGGCTACTGTATCTCTTGTTTTTCTGCTTGGTCTTTAATACCAGTGGTTTCATTGGAATGTGTCTCACACCTTGGCCTGTATGACCATATTGTGGTATGCTGTGCCATCAGGCGGGAAAGGGGAAATTTAGGTTGTTCCAGGCCCGATGCCAAGACCTAGTTAGGTAATGGTTAACTATTCTGTGGAACCTTGGCAGCTCACGCTTTATTGTCCACCTGATTGCTGTATGCAACTTGTGGGTTTGTCACTGCCCTTCTGGCGTGGCCCGTAATTAATCAGATGCTAGTGCATAGTTGTTCACCTGATTGCGGTGTGCAACCTGTGGGTTTGTTACTGCCCTTCTGGCTAGGCCCGCACCCTATTTGATGTTCATGTTTGACTCCCTTCCGGGGCAGCATGATACCTTGTTGATAGATTATAGCCTATTTCCTAACACTAGCGGAGTTTAATTGTAGTATTAAACCAATGGCACTTCATGCCTAGTTCACTCTATGAGTGTGTCAATTTTTATCTTATTGTTATGTTAGTTATTTTGGCCTACTCAATAGGTCAACATTGAAAATTATGGATTTTGCACTGATGTCTACCTTGTAATTGCTTGCTTTGTTTGTTCTATTAAACTCTTATGTCAACATGCATTTGAATTTTATGCTTTCAAGTGTTAATCTTTCATGTATATTTCCCATGTTCATGCAGTCGGCGTATTTAGTGTTAACTATAGTGCCGCTACAGAATTTGCCATCAGTTATTTCATTAAAGTGTCAGGAGAAGCCCTTTCACTCTCACGCGCTAAATTACAATACGTTTTGAATAGTTTATTCCCTTACCAGTATTAACATTTTAGGGCAACTTCCATGATGTTAAGAAGCAGGACATTGGTTGACTGGTATCAAAATACTGTAGAAATATCGATTAATTCAATTTTTTGTTTAATTTTACAGCTGAAAATGTTTTTAAGTAAACATGGTCAAATTGCTAATAAAGTGACTAGCGTGTTCTAAATCTCAGGGAGCTTATTAGTTAAATATTGCTTCCACGTATGTTATAATAAAGCAGAGGTTTCCAACCTGGGGATCACGGTGTGTTTTGGCTGGGGGTCACAATATAGAGGTTTTAGCTTTATATTTACCTTTTCAAGGATTTTAATGATTATATGAATATGCGAAATTATAATAGAAATGTAATTTGTATAAGTGGTAAAAATTACCAAGTTACTGCTCAGGTTCCTTTTGGCTATTACATTCTGATAGCTTCTTGCTGAATTGGTTTACTGCGGCAGCTTTGTAATGCTGCTAGCATAACATAAAATCACCCCCCTCCCCTCCGGGATTGTTTATTCTCTTTTACCACATATTAGTCACATATAGTCATTATTATAATCAATTTATAATAATTAAAACAAACATTAGTGGACATGCGGGTTTAATGTCGTGCTCTTTTTATTTGGTTTGTTGGTGAAGGGGAAGTAAGGATTTTAATTCTGGCCACGGTTAGTTTATTCTAATATCCCTTCCTCTAAATTTTACCTATCCCACTGGAGTAATTAAATATAGTTAGCCCAAGCTGGACACAGTGAAAAAAACTTAAAACTTGGATTTGAACGCTATTAAGTTGTCAAAGGATCACAGAGAGAAACGTTTGGTCATAAACTATAAAATGTTGGAAACCACTGTAATAAAGTCAGTTACATTTTTTAATCTAAAATTACACGATTTGAACGATATCTGCAAATCTTCCCTTGAAGAAATTTGAAAATAAGATACATCTAGAAGCTATTTGGTATACTCTCTGCTTGAAATTTTTTTAAAAGTTGGATGCCTCCAGAAGCTATTTGGAGTGGTTCTTGCTTGGAAAAGTTTTAACATTGAATTCCTTTGGATTCTAAGCTATAATGTCAATTACCCGCCTCGGTGGCGTAGTTGGCTAACGCGCTTGTCGTGTTGAGCTCGACCGCCGAGGACGGGGAGATCGAGGTTCGAATCTCGGTCGGGTGAACTGGGGGTGGTTTTTCTTAAATGTTTTTCCACTCCACCTCCACGCAAATGAGGGTTCAATTCCTCTAATTCAACCTTACAAATTCCTAATCCATTAGCGTAATTAGTACTTAAAGCGTATAGCCAGAACGGGTAGTAAGACGCGGTGCTAAATAATAAAAAATAAAAGTATAGTGTCAATTGATTCCCTATGGATTGTCCTCACATGCAGCTTTTCCACCTAGTAGACTGTTATAAGTTTGATTTTGTAATAATAATCTAGAGCTCACCACTTCCATGATGACCCCCACCAGATAATAGGAGACTATGACAAGAAAGTTGGGTCCCAGAGATTCCACAGGATAATCCTTGAGAAGATGGATAATCTGCTTCCTTCTAGAAAGCAGACATTACACAGCTGTTGTAATCTAGTGACAAGTTCATTAAATCTTCTAAAACTAACTAAAATATTTAAAATAAAATAGTTTAAAATAATCTCAAAATAAGTTTAATTGCACAGCTAAGTGACCAGTATAAATTGCAGGCCTATGCTTTCTTAATTACAATAAAACACAATTCAATATAAGAGGAAGGATGAGGTGGATAAATAACACTTAGACTGGTTATTATTGACAGGTTTAATTCAAGATCACTCCCGCAATAGACTAGACTGCCGATGATGGGGAGATTAGGGTTCGAATCTCGGTCAAGTGTACTGAAGGAGGCTTTTCCTAAATGGTTTTCTACTCTTCCTCCATGCAGATGTGGGTACACTTCCTTTAAATTAAACCTTTCTCATCATTTACTCTCTAGCGTAATCAGTACATATGTGTATTCCTGAACAAGTAGTAAGATGCGGTGCTTAAAAAATCAGTATGAGGTGAATGAATTGTTCCAGAAATTAGTTATAATGACATGATTTAATCCGAAAAGAAAGTACTAGCTATCAAAAGATAAATAGCCAACAAGGTAAGAGGATTAATTGGATAAATATTACCAGTGCTCATTAACAATGACAAACTGTTTGATCTATTCAAACAGGATTCAAAGGAACCATTTTAAACAGATGAAATATCCCTCTGGTCGTGATCAAGATCTGATATCCTTCGCCAAGAGCCAGGTGTTTCAATCGCTTATTTAAAGGCTCTTTGACACGGTATTAGTTGACTAATGCAAGCACATTAATTTAGCTGCGCGTGCACAACTTGTACCGTGTAAACAGACAAGCAAGCTACTAACAAACAAGTCCACTTGCAAGGGAAAAAGTTGATCCACTTCCTCCAACTTTACTAAAGACCCGTTGACATGGTATTTGTGGACTAATGCAAGTTTACTGGTATTAGTTTACTAACATTGCTAGTTGTGTTGACACGCATTTTTCACTTGTATTAGTATCGCTTCTAAAAACAAGGCTTAAAATGAAGGTGTGCTAACTGGTCACTACCTAGCTGGCCCTCTCATTCCAGTTTGAACTTGAACTTTGACCTTGACCCCGATTTGAAGAGAGTGTGTATTGTGATGATTACGTAATATTGTTGTCACTCTATGATTGGTTTTCTCCCTCTCCCTGACCCCCTTTCAGTAGTTTATTCTTGTCCAAACTTTTTTTTTATATCTGGTTAGGATTTGGAAGGGCACTGGAGTTTTTTTATTGGTGTGGGGGAGTTTATTGTCGTGGGATTGGATCGGGGAATTGGAGTTTTTTATTTATTTATTGGCGTGCAGTCCACGGCATCGGTCGCTCCTCTAACCCCACGTTGAGTACACGAAGAAAAAGAAGATGGGAGTCCTCGTCAGAAACTATTCACTCTTCAAGAGCCAACAGCTGAACATCCCAACAAAATGTCTTCTCTATAGAAGTCTAATACTACCGCTACTCGCTTACGCCTGCGAAGTGTGGAGCTATGCTGCACCAAATATATTGAATCAGTTCCAAGTGATTCTAAACAGAGTTCTCAGATGTATAGTTGGTGTAACAACAAGAACAAACAATGCGTTCATCCATGCAGAAACTGGGACCAAGACCCTAAGAGAGCTATACGAAGACTGGGACAAGTTTCTACAGCAAAACCCTACTGCTCTAGTAAAACTAAATAATCAGAAGCATTGAGCAGTATAACCCCCGAGAACCCAGGAAATACAAAAAGCCAAGACTGGAGTAAAGGGTCCTACCCATATCCAAAAATCCCCGACTAGCCCGTCCTAGTCCCCATCACTTTTATCCTTTGCAAACACATCCACTTTATCCAACTTGACAATCGTCAAGTAATCGTTTTTACAAATTCGCAATCACTTATCCATCCCTCACTTAATGTCTAACATAAATCTGTGCTTTATTTCAGCTCATCGACTTACACATCGGGCCTGAATGCACTTGTATCTACCATCATAGTGTACTAGGGCCTGATATAGTTACTCCACAACAAAACACGCTCTCCAATTCACAAATCCTTTCCCAAACTACATTTACATCCCACAACCAATAAACACTTCCACAAAAATAGGTTATGGTCTATGACTACAGATCAGTACTCTTAGGTATTAACAAGCCAACTACCCTCTCTGAGGGTCGCTTCTGACAGTCAGAGCTGGTAGACAGGCAAACAAGGGAGCGTCGGTCGTTCCTTCCGTGGCATCGGCACGGAGCACGAAGCTCTCCTGACTGCAGCGTAGCGTAGAATGCGACCACTGACCGGCTGGCAGATGTTTGCCGCCCTTTCACTTTTACCTCACTCCCCCACCCTCCTTACATCGCCACGGCACAGAACTAACTAATTTACACTAACTGCTCCCTCTCACAATACACTGTTGGACTGCCTTTCACTCACCTCCCCCCTTATGTCCTCTCCTTCAAGGCATGTGTCACAACCCCCTATGGGGTAATGGATTTTCCCGCTGTCGCAACTAGTCATTGCAATGTCGCAACCAGCTATGTGGTAATAGTTTTTTTCGCAACTAGAGAGCATTGACACAGCTCTGATTATGCACAATCAGGGGTCTCAAAATCCTCAGTTAGGGCTGCTACCCCCCACCGCAAAAGTCTACTAAAATTGGTTGTTTGGTATCGTCCATCGACCGTGGATGTAGGTATCCGTCATGGATCGGAGGAATAAGGTAGAAATGCTCCAGCGTCTACGTGGAGTGAGGGAGAGTAGAAAACCACCACAGTTCACCCAAGCGAGATTCACACTCACGACCTCTCCCGTCATAACTAGATGAGCTTGACATTTAGATTGTGTACCCAACATATATTCCAACCCCGATATATTTTGTCAGATGCTTCCCGGCATGTAGCCACCAAACTCGAGAGAACAATATGTTGTGGATTTGTTTAGCTCACCCTGAATATTTTGAATATTTATTAAAACTTATAATGTCCATTTACAATACACATGCACGCGCGCGCGCGCGCGCACACACACACACACACACACCGATAGAGAGTCTCCCATTGTTCTACATATCTAATATTTAACAGAATTAAGACTTCCGCGTCCTACTACCCGTCTGGGACACAACCCACGGAGGTTGAGTGAGGAAACCGACCTCAGTACACATGCACGACAGGGATTCGAAACCCGACCCCCTCCCGTCACCATTTATTTAGCTAACACGCGGTACCCGGTGATGCTCTTATCCCTTACCTTTACACCTAAATGTAGACTGTCAGAAGTCAGCTGTGAGCTGTCAGTAAGCACCAAAGAAGCCATGGGGCTACTGTAGTCTCAGTGTGATAAGCGACACTATAGCATTCATATCGAAATTTGTTTATAGTTTCTACAAGCATATCTCGAATGGTTAAATAAATACAAATCTGTCTAAATTATCAGGAACATTTTGACTCCGGATATAAATGTCTAGTCAACATCGATAAACCCATTATGACGAAGAATGCCGGTAACAAGGATTATGTGGGTACGAAGGATAGTATTCACAGTCACGAGCAGATGCTTGCTCTCAAAATCATCAAGGATACGGTCTCGAAACTTGTGAATTCTCTCATTGATAATATAAAGAAGGATCGGACCATGACTTCAAACTTTTAAAGGTTAAATATACAAGGGCTGGAGGAGAAAGGGAAGGTGTGAATACAGCAGGAAAATCGTATTAATAAGGCCTACATTTTTCTAAATTATTTGTCTTCCAATCTAGAGAAGTTGTAATAATCTGTCACTTAACAGCAAACCGTTTGCATTGGCTTGTACGAAGAATGAGGATAGAGATATTATTGGCCAGGATAACGGTAAACGATTAGTTTTATGGCGCTGATGGTTTAGTCTTACGCAATAATGGGATTCAAAAACTATCCTTTGACGCACNCCCCCCCCCCCCTTTTTAGAGCACTCCCAATATTTTTTAAAAGTTAGCGCCTATGGGTGATATTATTTGTATAAGTAAGCATAAAGACGTTTTCGCTAAGGAAATACATAAAACTGGTCAGTGGAACTGTTCAAGATACGTAAACTTGTAGAAACGAGTCCTAGAGCGTTCTTTCTTGAAGATATGAGAAAAAAAACCTATCCTTTGGAGGATTCTACGCTCAATAGCTTAGTAAAACGTAGTAACCGAACGTTTACCTTGTGGATAAAATGATAAAACATGCAGGATATAATATTTAAGTACAACTGATCAGTTTCAACTCTTTTCACACTTACTTGACCAATGTAAAAAATAGTTTATAATATATGTTGAGTAAATATATTTAAAATATATATTCTTTTATTATATTTAGTCCATTTTTCCTCTGAATTTCTGAGAAAATATGCATGAGGATGAAAAGTTGGAGTATATAGGTTTTTTCAAAGGCATTTGCTTCTAGGACGAGGAAGAGTAATAAAATATTTAATGCAGCAGCAATCACATGAGAATGAGAGTTTTGGGTTTTGGGGATTTAGGAAGAAAGGGGAAGTTTTTAATGCATTCACATTTGTAATGTTGAGAGGTTTGGCCACATTGTTGAGGAATTTACCATCATGTGGTCAAGAGCTCAAGCGTAGTGACGTCAGCATAAGCCAATTCAACTGCCTACACCCCACCCCTCTTGGATGATTTAGAGAGTTGGTAGGGCAGTATCAGGATCAGAGAGACCTCTAGCCAATGGCAAACAACCAATGCTTGTGGCACAGGATTACACCGTAGGCTAAAGTTTTGACTATGATAACAATAGAGTTGAGCGAAAGGGGACATCCAGACAATGGGTAGTCTCCTAACACTCTGACTCCACTGGGTCAGTATTAACATAAATCTTGTAGTCTTATGTGGCCACCACTCTTAAGGTGGTAACCTCAGCCACGTTTAATTGACTGGGCAAGGATTAAGATTCCTAGAATACTGACACTTCTTTTTGTCACTACTGAAAGAGTTAATTTATTTTATTTTGAGAATGGTGGCAACCTGACTAGTGGCCATTGATATTCAGGGTGGAACTCATAAATTTATTTTAGGGGGTGTTCTCAAAAACGTACCCAGAATTCTTTCTCAGGGCTGGTAGGGGGTGGGGTGGTTTCTAGTTGTGGGGGTGAATTTACCCAACATGATATACAATAAAAATAACTAAATTATAATTAAGGCTGAAATTGTGTTAAGAATTGTATACAACTTTAAATATGCTACTAGCCTAGATATAGAGGAGAAATACAAATATTAATTATAAATACTACTTTCCTGGTAGATTTTAACCCCTTAAACACCCACCTACCCTGATATGACCCTCCTATTATTACTAACCTGATAAAATCAGGCTGTTTTTTCATGCCAAGTATCTTGAAGATAGAAACTGCACTTGGCCCAACTCTTCCACCAGGCAATGCCGAGCTCAGGTCGGATAACAGCCTCTGAATATAATAAGAGTCTGTAACACAGAATACATTTATTATATTTCTAGGAAATAGACTTTTCAAGCATGAATGGTCATATTATTACTATTTAACATGGACTTTCTAAACCACTTGACGTGGCTCATATAGTTGACATAACATAATTTTAGAACAAACACAGCACTCGTCCCCGATTTTGCCAATAACAAGTGATTCGAAAATGCAAGGAATCAAATTTTAAACGCATGATGACGCATATGATTCCATATAATATTCTACTATCCCAATAGATCAATATAAATTAATCTATATAAATGGCACAGTATGTTTTTTCGCACACTACCATCAAAAGTCATAATTATATTACTTTGAGTTTCCCTGTCTAGGCATTTGTTACAGGAATTGTCTTTTTTACAAATACATTTACCGCTAATCTGTAAAAAAATTACTTATTTATACAATATAATTGGTAAATGGATTGATAAGTGATAATTTTTATCCTTCAACTTTCCAAGGGGCGATGTTCAACTAATTTACAGCTACCTGTGCAATAGAAAATTCCAAGTCACTGTTGAGGGCGCACTATCGGGGAAAATTCAAGCAGAGGCGGGAGTACCACAAGGGTCGGTGCTGGCTCCATTCCTATACAACATTTACGTGGCTGACGTCCCGACCAAGACAAAAATGACAATAAGACTTTTCGCCGATGATACCTTGATTTACACAAGAGAAAACAACATCTATTATGCGTCGCTAGCCGTACAAAGATACCTAAAGACTTTTGAAACATGGCTGACAAAGTGGAGGATCAAAGTAAATGCGACAAAATCCACTGCACTGGTCGTAGCCAGGAAAAGACAAGTACCACCGGACAACTTTACTATATACGAAGAGGACATACCTTTCAAGAATGACGCCAAATACCTAGGAATTCACATTGACAAGAGATTAACATGGAACAAACATATCACCGAGACCAGCAAAAAAGCAAAGGCTGTATTTATTCAACTCTACCCACTGCTGAAAGGAACACAACTAAGTCAAAGAACAAAAATCACGATCTTCAAAAGTGTAATCCAGCCGATCTTACTCTACGCCTGTGTAGTATGGGGTTATGCAGCCAAGACTCACCTCAAAAAACTACAGACAATTCAAAACCAAATGCTCAGGACGATAACTGGCGTAGATAGACGAACAAGGACCGACCAACTACACGCAATGACCCGGAACAAGACGCTTGCCGAGCTATTCCAAGAAATAAGAATCAAGTTCTACAAAAAAGCAGGAAATCATGATAATCCCATTATCAGAGCACTAGGGGACTACGATCCACATGAACAAAGGACTTGCAAGCACCCAAGGCTGGAATAGAAAGAGGAGAAAATCAAACATAACTTCACAATCTATAAACACTGGTATTTACTAATCAAACATGTATTTCTTTGCAGGTAATCATTCACAAACTCATAATCAATCATACCCATCATTCATTAGATATAGAAATTTCATCAACTCACTGTTTCACCCTCATTCCATGAGGATAAGGGTTAGCGTATGCTGCCTGTAACTCACAAAGCAATACAGCCCTTTCGCAGGTGACCTAGCTTGACGCTTCTGTCAAGGTGGATATCCTGAGTCGGGCTACAAAATAATACAAACCGTGTACTTTGTACAAATAACTTATTGGTACCAAGTCATATGTTACTTAAACCTCATGGAACGAGGATAAGTGTCTGTGAAAACAACCTGTAACTCGCATATCAAATCAGCCAAAGCTTCCCCATCTTGTCAATGTAATTGTTGGCAAGTGGGGGGGTGTCGGCAACAGGGGAAACCCATAAGTACAGTGGGGAACTCGTAACGGAAGGCTTAGAGAACATGGACTGTGAAGCAGTCCAGGCAGTAGAGAGGGTGGGTGGCGTGGCCTGTGCAAGTACGGAGAAAAGATACAAGAGCTGACTGAACAGTGAGGCACAGCAACTTTAATTATTTATTTTCTCTTGAAGATCAGCTTGTTTTTTTAATGGTGTTTATTTTATTATGGAAGCACTTGGTCACGAGTACAAAACAGTAGAGTTTATTTATTGATTCTTCTATAGCTATCTTGAAAGCTGTGCTTCTCCTCAGTGGAAATAAGTTTCCATCAGTGCCACTAGCTCATGCTGCCAATATGAATGAAACATAATATGAAACTCCTTCTGGAAAAAAATCAAGTATAATGAATACAAATAGAATGTATGTGGTGACTTTATAGTCATCGCTCTTTTACTTAGACTACAAATTGGTTTCACGAAGTACTAATGTTTTCTTTGTGAGTGGGACAGCAAAGGCCGGTAAAATCACTACACCCAGATACAATGGCCAAAGCGTACATCACTAACACCAGGAAATAAGAATGTTGTCAATACACCACTTGCCTATCCGAAAAAAGTGTATTTACTTCCACTCCATATAAAGCTTGGTCTCATGAAAAACTTTGTTAAAGCAATGGATCGAAGTGGGCTTGGATTTACATACGCAAGACAAGAATTTCCAAATATCAGTGATGCAAAGACGGGATCTTTGTAGGACTTCAAACTAGAGGATTTATTAAAGATGAGAACTTCGATGGTCAGTTGAACCAGGTTGAAAAGGTTGAGTGGGTTTCTTTCAAGAGCATTTGCTGGAACTTTTTAGGGAAACATAAGGCAGAAAAATACAAAGAAATAGTGAATGATTTGATAAACTCTTACAAGGTCATAGGATATAACATGTTCTTGAAAATACATTTCTTAGATTCACAACTGGATTTCTTCCCAGAAAATCTTGGAGCAGTCAGTGACGAACATGGTGAACGGTTTCATCAATACATTTCCAGAATGGAAAAAGTTAACAGGGCAAGTGGAGTACAAATATGCTTGCTGACTGTTGTTGGACCATTAAGAGGGGTGTTCCAGAGGCAAAATACAGCAGAAAATCCCACACTTCTGCCTTTTAGGTGAAATAAGCCCTTTACTATATTTGTATTTTGATAAACGTGGCACTGTAAAATTTAAATGGGTATTACTCAAAACTATTACGCTTTAGAAACATTCTAAACATAGATTCGAATTCAGCAAAAAAAATTACTATTAGGTCCATCTATTTTCGCTTTTGGTTGAAAAAAAATATTTGCTACCCAGTGTAATTCCACTTCCCTAATTTTTATTTTATTTTAAGCTTGACAAAAGTATTGAGTCAGAAGTTAAATGAGAAAAAATGAGAGAGATCCTTCTCCCTTTAACCGGACCATCCCAATTTGGACCAAAGCGATAACACTGATTTCTCTCGACAAAAGTGTGTCATTATTACCCTGTGCATAGCTTTAACTAAAAAATAGATGCACTAACAACAAGCCTAAGATGTCAAGCAGAGTGAGTAGTAATAATTATATTGAATATAAGAAGGAATGGTTATTCTTGATAACAGTGGCGTATGAAAAAAATTACTCTGGTACGGTTTACGGCCATAAAAGTGACGCCACATTTTAAATGAGACAGCTCCTTGTTAAAATAACAATAATAATAGTAATAATAATGTGTTATAAAAAAATCTCACCTACAGACTCGTCGTAGAAGACATTAACTTTATCCCAAACTACAGCGCCAGAGGTTTTGAGATCAAGTACAAGCTGTGAGAGTTCTTCTCCACCATTAACCAGTGGTGCTGTGATCGACTCGTCCATTGGGAGCCTGGGACAATCCACCTCTACGAGAAGGACAAAATAAATAAGAATTAAAATACCTCAAAACTATCCAACCGATCGAAAAACTTTCAGTTTTATCACTTTCGACACCTTAACCTACTCAAACTATGTTAATATAGTGATGGCAACAATATACTCGCTTTCAAAGACAACTAAGCAAACCCATACTAATCAATAGTTTTAGCTAAACTTTTTTATATTTAAAAAATATAATCATCTATTTCTTTTTGAATCAACATAGAATTAATTCAAAATCTTATATTTCAAGATTAAAAATGCCTTCCTTTTCTATTGCTTTGTTAACTTTCTAGACCATGATCGATCTTAAAACTCTGATTCATGTTTTAAGAAATTAAGTATTAAAGTGTACTTTAAATAATATAAAATCAATGGTATCTTAAGATCCCGGTTCATACTCGTGTGCGATGTAGTAGCTATTTAAGACGCTGTTGGGTGCAACAATATTTTATCATCTATATTAATATTTATTTATTTAGCACCGCATCTTACTACCCATTTGGGCTATACGCTTTTATATTAATAAAATGAGAAATTTGTGTATCTGTGTCTGTCTGTGATAAGCGTTGCACGATATTTATCGCACGCAGATGTCTGAAATTTAAAAATCAGTAGTCCCTGTGCACGAACATTTTGTGCAACTCAAAGAGATAATTTTAAAATTTTAAATTAGTTTTTTTAAATTAATTAAAAAGTGGATTAGGATAAATAAAATGAAGAGTTTTTTCTGTCTGTTTGGCAGGGGTAATTCTGCTAGGCTTTAGTATTTCCACCATCACTCATCAAAATACTAAAAAAATTATCCAAGGGGTTAATTGATATTAAAAATGCTCATAGATTAAAAAAAAAAGGGGGAGGGGGGTTCAAGCCTATTGAAGTAATGAGACGCGTTGGAGATGTCCAGAAATCTTACGATATCTTAAAAATGATTTGCTGTTTCAAAATAAGTTGCGGGACAAAATGGAGGTGAAATGTGTCAACATGTTCTTCTAGGGCTAGGAAAAAGCCTTACATTTTAATTCTTACAATTTAAAAAAAATCATTTAAAGGCTAAGTTAGCTCATTTTCAAGGACGTTTAACGTGAAATGCCACACTTCTGAGAGCTAAGTAAATTGATAGGAACATAGATCCAGACATTAGTCAAACAAATAAAGTAATTACGCTAGCAAGCTACCACATATAATTGAAGATCTTTTGGATGTGTTTTTAAGATTCAGAACTGTAATTACCATAGTAAATGCCAGAATAATGTCGTACTTAAGAATAAACTTAAATCTGAGTAGGCCTACTTCCAGTACTACACTATTATGAGTAACTAACGGAAAAGCTTTTAGCTATAAACATTAATTCGAGGTAAGCTTGATACAATTCAGTACAAATGAAGGGTTCGTTTTCAAATTAATTTGACCTATAATCTTATCACTTTATAACAGGGTTCTCCAAACTACAGGCCGCGGGCCACATCCGGTACGCCTCAAGATTATATCTGGCCTATCTCAAGATTTTATCAAAAAACAAATTAATCGTTTCTTTTCATTATTTTGTAACCACGTAGTATATTGTTGACATGTCCATTGCTGTCCACACGCGTGCTTCCCCCAATGATATTAAGCCGATGTGCTGTCGGAATCGCAAACCTTCATTTTCAGTTACAGGCGCCATTCCTTATACCTACAATAAAACGGCTTGTGACGATCTTTATGAAGTTCCAAGTCTCTCTGCTGAAAGTTGTAAAAAGAAATCCCTGAAAAATGTTACCTAATTTTAAAAATAAGAAATTATATTGACTAATTATTGTAAATATAATTTATTAAATATAAATTGGTTCTTTTCTCACAGGGAATAATCAACCTCAGTCTTATATATGTGACTGGCCATATGACAGTCTAAATTTTCATGCTGAAACAAATTTGAATTGTGATCTATTCGCGCATGTCAAGGCATTCAGGGTAAAATTAATGCTACTTGAAGAACAGGTGAACTTTACTTTGTCCCTCTAAAATGTGTAAAATATATTAAGTGGCTCACCTATCAACATGTTTGGAGAACCCTGCTTTAGAACAAACGTATAATCTTAATAGGTGCAATAATTTTTTTTTAACTAAACTATTATGAGTTGTTTTAATACTGTCAGCACTAGCGACTAATAACATCACCGACATAATTAGCAGGAATAATATAATCTGTCTGGGGCCACAAAATCGAAGCAGGGAAAATTCCCTTTGTCGGAAAATTGAACATAATATATATATTATTTTTTTTGCTTTTCTAAGTAAAGTGGCTGAACAAAACGCTGAAAATGTAGGCCTATGTACTTATTTAACTCATGCCATGGTGGAATAGTAATCCGTCAAGTCCTACAAAAATTCCCGATGGGAAAGATCCGTAATGGTGAAAAATCGAATGCGATATTGATTATTTGATTTTTAAAGTACATCGGCTAAACTAAAGGCGTACTGTATTATTTACTATTTAATGATTCAACGAGAACGTCGTACTTGGCAGGTGAGAGGGGCATCGGTTACCATAACAGTGTTTCGACGGCAACATCCTGTTGATGTATTTTCTTAAATATCAGCCACACCATCATAGCTTTTTTCTCCGTCAATTTCGGCTTTTTCCTGTAGCTGCACAATTCTCCCCCACATATATCACACCTACCAATGAAGGGGAGGCCGTTACATCGACATTTACAATCACGTTTACAGCTAGATTTGCAATTTATAGAATATAAGTCGAAGCAGGGCATATGGTAAAGTGGTTGGAACAGGTGAAAGGTATCCTTCTTTAACCACCCATCTCCATTTAGTTGGGGTAAGGGGCACACCAAATCTTGGCTGAACCTAGTAGAAAGCTCGCAGGCTGTGCTGTCTTACTATTGCAGATGATGGGGGCAGAACCGATGGATCAAACTTGTTGCTTTGCAATCGTGCTAACGTAAAGTCCGTATCGTGCTATGTCCAGGCCATCGAAAACTTTTTTTTTTTACCGTATATTCGAATAGTAAAATATTCTCCTGCCAAAGCAATATTGTCTGCAAGAGATGCCATTTAGTTTAATTGTTTACCTCTCCTTAATATGTAGAGAAGGAAACAATTACTAGTACAAAGTTGATTTATACATGATGAAGGATATGGATGGTAAATATCACAAAATTGTATAAGTAACGGAAATAAATTTATTATATAAAAAAATTAAATAGGATTACAAATGGTAAACAAGATCATACACTGGATGCTTGACGATAATCATGTTCTGTTATAAATGTAAAAAATATTCGATCGGACAACCGGGTATTGATATAAAGTAAAAGGAAACCATCAAGGTTAGATGGAACATGTGGTAGCTTGCTTTGATAACCCCAGAAACATGGATACTAGTTCTAGCTCGAGCGATGAAGTGTCTTAAAACCACATGACTACTGTAAAAAGGGGGAGTTGGGTTCAGAGAATACATTCAAGACAATATAGCCGGGCTAACACTGGACTAAGATCAGTAAGGTCTAAACATGAGAAATAGTAACAACAATTGCATAGCTAAGGATCCTATATTTTTGGAGTTACTAAAACGAACAATTTTCAAGCTATCTCGCTTGTTTTAAACCTCAAGGAGAGTCGCCAAAAGGGTCCGGAAGAAAGTACTACCCCCGCGGGCCACTACTTCAAACTAGCAGTGTTCCCGCAAGTTGCGCACTGCAAATAGTTACACTAAAGGTGTCAACAAGACTGCATAGAGTCAGTGACCTAACTAGGTCCTGGACAAACGTGGTAGATTACCTGCTTGTAGCCATACGGAAATTAGAAAAGTGAACATGCCGTTTAGGGCGTCATTAAATATTATCATGTCTTAAGGACTCATAAAAGAAAAATTGATTTATGAGTTAGGGTTAACTTGAACACTTAGACCTACACATATATAGAGCATACAGCCCTCATACTTAAACTATGTCTGATGGACATAGGGAAGATGGTAGCCAGATTATCTGACAAAATAAACCATGTCTGATGGAAATGGGACATAATGTTAGTCTCTCACACTAAAGAAAACATGTCTGATGGGCATAAAAAACATAGTCACTCTGACTAAAGAAAACATTCAAATACAACATACTATGTCTGAAGGACATGCAACGTAAAGTTAGTCACTCTGACTAAAGACAACATGTACGATGGATGTAGAAATAATATTAGTCATTCTGACTAAAGAAAATATTCTAGTAAAACCAGTTATGTCTGATGGACATACAAAGTAAGGTTAGTCACTCTGACTAAATACAACATGTCTAATGGACGTAGAAATAATATTAACAATATCACACAACAGCCCATGTCTGAGGGACATAGCAATCTACGTCAAACATTTGGCATAATACTCATGGATTCAGAATAATCTTCCTCTGCGCGGTGGTGTTGAGTCCTACGCCTGACACATCGTGACCACCAGTATCTTATGCCGCTGAAGATTGATGTAGAAGTTATCCCTTCAATTTATTACAATGAAATGCCATAAAGGGAGTCCCGGGCGATTCGTTATATATAGCTACGAAACTTCATCGAAACAATTCCACCAGAAAATCTAAGGAGAAGAAGAAAAAAAAGGGGGGGGGAGAGTTGCAAGGAAAGTCCACTGGCGCAGTGGCGCTCTTTGAAGGAGCGTCGAGTTCATGAAGACGTCGTTCTTTTCCAACCAAGTGTGTTCAACGAACACGACGTTGCCATGCCGGCGCTCCGGAACGGCTCTCCAGGGCATGATGTTTGTATCCGGCAACATCCATCCAGGGTGAGTCAATATCTACTACATTTTAATGGAATAGATTAATTCTAACTCGCTTGCTTTGAAGTCTTGAAGAATACTTGATTGTATATGTAATTTTATATAGAGGACATGCTACATAGTTAAAACAAGCAATTCTTCTCTCAGCTTCTCCCCCTTCTTCAAAAGATTGAAAGCAGTCTATTTTCCTTACCTAAACATTAAAGAGGTTGTTTCACATCCCGCAAATGCATGAAGAAATAAAATATTTTCATTGACATCTCCTAGAGCTTAATGAAGGTTTTGACTACTGACAATTTGCTTTGGCGTGTTTATGAACCTGCCTGGAACAAGAAAGCGTCTGAGTTCTTATCTGAAAGAGCAATAAGAAACATGATTAAGTCTATGTTTTCTCCAACAACAATTGATTGTAAGCCCTTTCATGCTATATGTATGGCTGTGCTCACAATCGTGGTGTCCGCTTAGGTGGGAGTTTGGAAGATCTTAGCTCAGCAGTGAGAAGATTCATGCACCTCGACTTGTCTAGTGAATTTGAAATAAATGCATGTTACAATGTGTGTTGAATATTTCATGATTCACTATTTTGTTGCATATTTCATTATTTGCTAGTCACATCTGGTTATTTCCCTCCCTATTTCCCTTAATTCGATTGCAGATTTCTTGGAATTAGCTACCCCTCCACCCTCCTCCTACGCCCACGAAAACCCTCACACACGTGTCGCTTACTCTGTCTCAAACAGTGATTATTGAATTCTAATCTGTAGCACAACTCGGTTAACTTCTCTTTGCTCTTGCTCGGTTTTGTTCGAATACGTACTCGTAAACAAACCCCGTGGAAAATGATTTTAGTGCGCGATTCTTCATAAATAATAAGTTGATAATGTTCTCTATGTGTGTTTTTTACTTCATATATATATAATATGTACTTATTAAACGCGAGTGTTTAGGGGAGCTCCTCTCGCAAATTAATATTCATTAGAAGACCAACCTCAGATCCAGAATATCAAGACCATCGCTCCCAGGTATTCTTGGATCTCTCGTCAAGACAACTCTCAAGGTAGGCTCTACACAGTTCATCTTATTAAACAAACGTTCAACTCCCGTCTCTGTTTTAGTGTAACTAAAACTGGTCCTCCGAAATCAATTACTTTTTTTTGTTAGTCTTAAATACATTAAAAAGACAGATCGCTCATACAATGTGGTTGGTGGTAGGAATCACAACCATCTCTGCTGATATTTTTTTGCCCATCTCCAGTGTGCAATGTATTTAGTAACATCCCAAAAATTGTATCCGTCAAACACAATATTACTAATTGTGCCATAGTTCTTGATTACAAAAGTAACATAGCACCTGCAAATTTGGGAGAAAAAGCCATTTTTGGCCTAAAGACTTAGTGAAGCAAATCGCAACCACCTAAAACATATATTGGGCACTGTGGCAAACTTAACTCAAAGCACAAACATTTTCAAACACACCAAAGGAGAAGACATTGTGCCCTTTTGAATAATCAGGTCATTGAAAAGTTCATGGGGATGGTGAGTAAGCTTATATTTTAGACATAACTTTAATTCCTCTTCCGTTCGTACAACACAAATGATGGTTTTAAAATCTGATTGAGATTTACTACCACACATTGTCCATCTATCTTTACAGTTATGATGTTCAGGTTTTTTTATTTGTTTTTACAGTGAAAGTGGACCTGTGTGAATTACTTTCCTAGAGTAAATTTGATTAAGATTTTACCTGACTTTTTAACCACAGCAAAGTTAACATATGAGTCTCCTATTACAATGTTGCTCAATGAAACCAGGATTCCGGGAGGTCTCTCAAATTGAGAGTGCTGCCTCAGTCATTTCACGAATACCTCTCCATCTGCAGTGTCAAGACGCTGGCGACAATCTCGCAACTCCACGTTCTAATCATAATCGATAGGAACAACGCCACTAAATGATTATATAGCTTCAGTCAATTCCATAAATGCAGGCAATGAATTCACCCAGCGAGACAAGGAGGTAGCTTTCACACTCCACCCATGAGTTAATCCTTTTTGAGCCTTCAGTGATTTTATCGGTACTTGTTCGATGACCATATTTCTCCACTTTCCAACCCAAATTTTGTTTGTTATACGTTATGTAAAAAAAAAATCCCTTCATCGACAAATTTCTCAAATCTCCTTGGTTATATTTTTTTTTCCAAATCCATCTTGTTTTGAAGGTACACATGGCCTAATTTGACGTATTGAATATGACCAGCCGTGTGCAAGTGTGGTAGCATACATTGTGCTGCATACAGGTGCACGTACCAATCACCAGTTCACTCTGAGCGTATAAACATGCACATTATTTGAACTTGTTAAAAATATTGAATCCGTGGTATTGCAGTGAAACTCTTTATCGATTCCTCTTTTGAGTCTTTTTTCCAGTAGAGATATGATTGAAACCACTGAAGGAGAGTTAACCGCACTTTAGATTGAGGTATTATTTTACAGCAGATGTTCAAATTGTTGCTTTACATATTCAGTTTCTCTTTAACTAATACTATGTTCTTCTAAGAGTTGCTTTAATAGAATTGTAGCAATAGCTAGCTGTGTTAGTGAATGGGCTCATACGGCCCTGGAATTGGCATACCCTTAATCAAATGCTGTAAGGTTTTTTTTTACATATACTTGTTCTCATAACTTTACAATTCCACTGCCTGCCATGAGACATCTCCCAAATAATACATTAAAAGGGGGAAACCCCCTAGGTCAATCACAACATGGTTAAGAGGACAGTCCTTGTATGCATAAGACACAATATCTAAAGCTTTATTGTATAATGTTTGGTCAAAAGTAGCCACAGATACACTATCGCTTTGTTTTTTACAATTTTAAGCAGCATAGTGAAGACAAGTATACATTGTCGACAGATTAGTAGGAGTCAAGTTTGTGAATGGCAGAAGTACCGCTGAAGTTAAATAGAACCTTGGATCAGTCTTCATTGATGCCTCCATGAAAGCACCGCATGCAGGGTACAGTTTAGCACTGATTAAAGGTCCTGTCTTTCACAACCGGTCAAGGTTGGGGGGCTGTTGCCGCATGCCCTGTCTCAATTTGCACTGAAGAAACGTCTTTCAATGTAATAGAGCTAAGTTCACGCTTATTTTTAAATTCATATGTCATTACCTTCAAAGTTATAAAGTCTCCTACTTCGTTAGTCGTCGGACATAGTATTGGTTGAAGAACTGCAGCTGCAGAATGTACTTGTCTTGCTGGGGTTACGCATTTAAAATACCTCCCATAGAGTGAAAGGTGCCGTTCCCATCCATTGTGTGGGTATTGTGGTTTGTTTTATCGGAAATAGACTACACAAACACACTTTATTCCTCACTTGCTAGCACAAACACAGTAACAACTCATTCTTCATAATCTCCATGTAGCCTCGTGTATCATGCACGGACACCGATACTGGCAAGTATATCAATCAAGGTACGAGATACGAGTTTTCGAATTGGCAACCGTTTACTGGGAGCTCATTATTTCGCTGTTTTCGACCTCATTACTTCACAAAGAAAGTTATGCAGCTTTTTTAGGATCATTTTGCAGATTTTTTCAGCTAAGGCCGCAGTGCTTGGTTAGACATGTGTCACAATCGTATCAGCACGGCGTGAGCATAAGTCCTCTGTGATAATAATTGTAACTGCCTCAATAATTGACTTTCTTTCATCCCTTTGGCTTTTGAGATGGTCCTCATATCACTTATCATTCAAAATACGTGAGGCCGGACCGCAGAAACCAATCACCATGTCACGTTCCCCCCTTGAGGGACAAAACACAACTGCATCTCTGTAACGATCTGCTGGTTATTATTTTTTCATTTGTTTCCCCGTGCAGCATTTCTCATATGTTGAAGTGTCGTTTAATTTTTCTGATATATCATTCAAATAGAGCTAACAGTCCTCATGGCTTTCTATATAATCGCACAATTTTGCGAATCTTTCAAATTTAGCTGCATCTAGTGCGTTAGTTTTGTTTACCACTCCTATAATACTTCAAAGTACAGATACAAGCCTACTGAATGCAAGATAATGTTCGCGGTGATATCGTTCCTCTACAACAACCAGATTTATTACTGCACTTATTCACAAAAGAACAAATTGTACACATCATCGAATCTTTTTGCACATAACACAGATACGTTCTTATTTAATTCTAAGGTCGTTGCCTCTTTGACTACTGGCTTGCAATCTGGATGCTTATTATCACGGGTTTCTCAATAAACAAACACTTAATCTTAAAATTAAAACATGAATCTACTTTTCTAAGAAAGTGGCTGGGCTTTCTGCTTGCGAAGTGTTTTTCACCCATAGTGTAATCCCGTCTACTTATTCTTATGCAGATTGGCTGATCCTTTCCCTAATAGCAGTTCATGAATTGCATTCTTTGGTAGTACACTAATACTCTATATATTTTCTAAACCAGCTTTCACCTCAAAAGATTTGTCACTTTCTTTAAGTGTGCTTTTTACAAATAACGCAAAATTCACATTTCATTGTTTTGTACTCAACACAAAAATTGCAAACATTTTAATAAACATGCGTGACAGTTCGAACTTCCAAGCCACTAGCGAAAAACTGATTATAATCTACAGATAGCAATTCTGCTATACCTGACTCTAAATTACGTTTTCAATGATGCAATGAGTGTCTGTGTGCAAAAAATATATTTCTGTCATTTTTTGTTCAGCCACTTTACCCAAAAATACAAAAATTTAATATGGTGGGCAATTTTCCACCATAGGGATTTTTCCCCAGTTAGAATTTTGTGGGAATCAACGGTTTGTGATTATATGGCATCAGTTTTATAAGTAGACACATCTTTAACTTGATAGTTCGTTTCTCCCTTCTTTAGGGTTTAGTTTAATATTTGAACAGGAATAATATATCTTTGTTATAGTGGCGTATCTAAAGGCAACACGCTACTATAATCACTGTGTATGTTATTAGTATCTGTTACTTTTAAGTTCGGTTCTGACGTACCCGTGACGGCAAGATGCAGCACGGCATGATCCTGTAAGGACTTGTGGAGCTGCCATGCGCCGAAACAAGGAGACACACTCACCACTGCCGTCACGTCTGCCAACACAACAAATAATAACGTGTAGCTTAAGATAAGTAAATTCAGGAATCTTCTAACCAGCTAGAATGAATGGTCATTTGGCATTTAATTCATACCTTACTTGACATCTAAAGTGAACTAGCTTCAATTTAATTTAACAAAACTTTAAACAATCTAACTTGACCAAGAATAAACTAGGATGACCCATTTTTGTCTCCTCCACTTGAATATTAAATAAATGACCTAATTGTAAGTATGGTTATGTATAACATGTTATTATAACTAGTTCAATTGATCGAGTGATACAACTGACATCATGGAGTAAAGGATCGAGTGATACAACTTACCCATCAGCTGTATCGACAGACCTAACAGGCCAACTTACAAAGTGGCCCAACCAGCCAAATGACCAAGTAAACCATCTATCTCAGTGGCTACACTTATCCAATATATCATTTTGTTCTGTTGACATGTTTGTTACAAGAAGGGCCTAAATGCAAGTGTTATACTGTATCAAAGTAAACAACTCTATAGTGGTCCACCTGTTAAACTATGTGTGCCGTGCGCTAACCTTTGTCAATGTCAGCATCTGTCGTGGAGTAAGACAGCACTTGCAGGTCAACATGTTTGAGATGGTTTCTCTTGGCGAGTAACAGGTAGTTCTGGACGGACATTGACATATGTTTGCTAGACATGGACACAAATATCGTGTCCACAACAACAGCTGGAACCATGGGAAAAGAGTTAGGCTCAGAGGGATCGATAGAACAACAGCTTTGTAGGGGTGAGTATCTTTCAATAAATATGAGTATCTTAAAATTATTATATAATTTTTTTATCTCAATCAATACAATCCCTGAAGCAAACACAAATTATACTAAAGTAGTTATGTGGTCTATAAATGAATGTATATCCGGAGTATAATTTAATTACTATCGAAATACTTTACAACCTTGAGGTTGTAAAAGCCAAAACCAAAGATTGTGGAGATTTTTAAAAGTGACAAGTTTTGACTCTGAACATTTTTAGGGAGAGAACAGGCTTACTGATGCCACTGGTTAGATGTGTGCTAGTTTTATAAGGGAGGCTTGAGTTTATCCATAACAGACTGAGTTGTGAGTTTTTGTTAAACTGATTTGATTATGATCTCTTGCCGTGTAAATCTAGGGACGTTTCCATAAATGGCATCCTTATATTTTGTTCCCTTATGTTAAATAGAAGCTTATGAAAAAAAAGGAAGATTCAAATATAGAATGACTGGAAGGGAAAAAAATTCTGAGAGCTGAAGGAAGAGGCAGAGGACAGGGTACATTGGTGGTCTAAGTTCACTGACAAAGGGGATGAACCTGTCGTAAGATAGAACACTTACTAATAATAATATTAAATAGTTCAATTAACTGCTAGCTAGAGTTAGCACTATTCACAATTCTCAATCTGTCTCCTCATACTAATAGTTGATCATTTTTAGTATAGGCAATATTCACCCTGCACCTCCTATTCCCTTAAGTGAGATTAATTTGCTGATAGCCAGAACTAGTGCTATTCATTCTCCTCCCCTCTTCCCTTAAGGGCCGGTCTTGTGACTCCTGGATAAATATTAATCTGGCAGATAAATATTTCTGTCTGGTAGATAAGTTACAAGTAAAATGTAAGTAAAAGTAAAGTTAAAATGTATGTAATCATAACATTTTTATCTGGATGTTTAAGTACCTGATAACTTTTATCTGAAAATTAAAATGATTGCTGCCATAGTGACGCGTTATTTTTCATGAGGTTTCGCCTATCAGAATCTGTTTTTATGATAAAATCTTGGTTCACGTGTTTAGTAAAAACAGGCCCAAGCTCTAACTATATAAAGTTAGAACATTTAATTCACACTCTTATATAAACTAACAAGCTATCTGTAGAGTTTTATTTATATAAGAACAAATTATCAAAATGTGAGTACAATAAATTTAATTTTGTAAACGTTGTACCCAATTATTGACCACATTTTGGCAGACACCGAAATTAGTTCTTTCAAGACATCTTAACTTCCGCATCTACGTCACGCCATCTGTTAACTCGCACTCGTTTTTCCGCCATTATTTAACAAATGCTGAGCGCTGTAGTTACTTTCCAGGTAGTAGCGGTAAAATTGGCGTCGCCATAGTGACGCATTGTTTTTCATGAATTTTCACCTCTCAGAAACTGTTTTTAGGTTAAAATCTTGGTTTGCGTATTTATTAAGCACAGGCCCAGGCTCTAACTATATAAAGTTAGAACATTTAATTCGCCCCTTCATATGAACAGATAAGTTATTTATAGAGCTATAGTTATATAAGAACAAATTATTTAAATGTGAGTACAATCAATGAAATTTTGTAAACGTTGTGCCAAATTATTGTCCACATTTTGGCAGACCCCGAAATTAGTACTTGCAAGACAACTTAGCTTCTGCACCCACGTCACGCCATCTGTTTCCTCGCACTCGTTTAGTCGCCATTATTTAACAAATGCTGAGCGTTGTCGCCCGCCACTCGCTAGGTTGTAGCGATAGCATTAGGGCTTATACGCATGTGCGTAACCAGTAGAAACCGTATCAACCTTGCAATTTCTGCATAAAAATATATTATCCTACGGATAGCTATTCGGCAGATAAATTCAGTTCATAATACGCGTAAAATATTAAAGTGGCTGATAACCTTTAACTCGTAGCTAACGTTAACCTCCCGATAGCAATATTCATGCGGTAGTCATAAGACCGGCCCTAAGTGAGATAATTATATTCTTTAAATTCCAGTATTGGTGCTATTCATCTTATTATAATGGGAGTTTTGAAGTGACGTGTTGATATAACTGTCTGTTGTACTCACCCATGGTAATCTGGGGCAGTTCTTCTGAGCCGGAATAGGAGGACTGGGTGCGCGCACCATGAAGACATAACACGTACGTCGCGAAGACGAACAAAAGCAGTCTCAGTGTCACACTCATTTGATTTATAAGGCTGTTTTCTAACAACACTCGGTAACTCTGAGCTTAGGGACCATGTTCTGTCCAAGATACATTTTATCTGAGGATCCTCCCTGCCCTCTTATCTTAAACTCCAACCTCCTCATAATATGTTCTTATATTCTTCATTACAAGTAGCACGTAAATCAAAAGGTTATTCAGACGCATATCATTACATACAATACAATTATTTATGAAGCGATCTTTATAAAGAAATTATTTCCATAATATTTTATTAGTTTTAAATATTCAACTTTTACTTACTGATCCTATTCCCTATCGTGTAAATAAAATATGAGGATAGCCCAAAGCACTGAAAAAAATATGTAAACCAAAAATTAAATTTTATTGCTAGTCCCTAAACAAAACATAATAAGGGATCTACACATAAAATAAATATATATTCACGAGTATAGCGATATTTAAAAAAATAATTGTATAGCATTCATATAAATAGTATAAATAAGTGGTTTTTGTTTATGAGAAGCTTTTGTATTCACTTTTTGAAAGTTTTGTTTAAACTACAATTCAAACAAATGTGTAAAAGTTCTATCAGAAATATATTTACAACACTCATATAGAAAACAACGGATTAGTTTGATGATTGTTTCTGAACTACTGTTCAAGGAATAGACCTCCACGAGTGTATTGAGGTAACCAGGTTGCATTAATTGCTAATGAGCAGACCCAAGCAAGCACGCCATGATAAAACTTTGAAAGGTCATTCACTAGCTTTTATTGATACTAAGATAAAAGGAATTACAATCGAGTCTCAATAGATATAGTTAATACAGGGTTTCTTGTACTTCGTGGGCTTGGAGCCCACCATGAACCCCAAAAATTGACGTCAAAACATGTATGTTCTAATTAACGAATGAATATTAGTATGCTGTCCAAACATATTTTCTGGCAAATTTAAGTGTATCAATTTGTCACGCAATTTGTTTTCTTGTTTTTATAATCTAAAAACGAAATAAATTGACAGTAATTGTAAAAAAATAAAATAATAATTTCACAAAATTTTCATATTTTTTATTAATAGGAACAGAGTCACGTGCTGCATGATAATATCTGCATATAAAAATAGTGTAGTCACAGCACATCATCTTTAGATATTTTATGATTCAGTGATATCCGACACTTTAGCTCAGTCGGTAGCGTGTCTGTTTACTGAGCTAAGGGGTAGGTGGGGAGGGGCAAGCCCGATTTTTTTATCATTGTTAAAATATGGGTTTACCCTTCCACAGGGAGGAATTAACAGCTGGGGACTGGATGTTGTGCCTGTCCTAGTCTTAAGTTAAACTATAAAGCATATGCAGCTACGACAGGCCTAGCAAGCCGGTAGTGGAAAATATATGATGTGAATAAAAAACTGACCCGGGCCACAGGCTGGAAACAGTAATGGATGTAAACGTATTGAATTGTGTTTTTGAGACGTTAGGGCCGGCCTGAGCTGCGCACGCCCATTGAGATCGGTTTGGAAGGAGGAGGAAAATGTGCGCTCTAAGTTTTTGTGAGTTTTATGGAATGTCCATTTTCAACTACCAGTCGGTTTCTGTAGTTTTAATTACTGTCCTTATTATTGGGAAACCCCTACTGTGCTAATATTCAGATGCAAATGGTGCAATCGTTTTGGTTACTTCATTCATCAAAGCAGATTATTAATTCACTTATATTTTATTTATCTGAGGCTTGTAGCGTGCCCTTTTTGAACCAACTGATTATATCAGCACACGACTTATTAACTATCTTAAAACAAGAACAGACACAACATATAACCCTTGGCCGTTAATTCATCACTGTGAAAGGGTAAACCCTTATTTTACCGATGCCGGGAATTGAAACCAGGATACTTAGCTCAGTAGACATTATTAAATGTTTTAGTGAAAACCATAATATTCCCATATCGGAGAAGTTTCATGATTTATTATTTAAATATATTATCATTCTACGCCTCAATTGAAACTCCTTTGTACCTCACAAGAAGGCGCATTGGTACACTGCACCCTTGGTGTGACCCCACGCCCTAAGGCCACAAGCTATTTTAATAAAAACTCAAAATATATTATGTAGAACCAAAATATACATCACTGAAAATCTATCGAATAAGTAGGTTAAACTTTAAGACCAGACCTAAGATTTAATATTCAAAAAGTTTACAGCTTTATATAGTAAGTTATGTCTAAAGTTCCTAATCGATAAAAAGTACAGAACTAATACCTTTTCTTTAATGTATGCCCCCCAAATTTCGGCCATCACTATTTGTACCCATCTAAAATATGAGATAAATGTACTGCCCATAGCCTAAAGGTGAAGTATTTTACACTAACTATAATTAGTTAAAGTGCACCAACATGTGTGTGTTCATAAAGTGGAAAATCATTTAGTAATAACCATCCATAGTATACCCGACTGGGATTTGACCTTTGATCTCCCTACCCATCACAAATTATTCTATAGCAAAAGTGACGTCTTAAATTTAGACTATGCAATCACCGATGGGGATATTTATAAATTGCTAACGACAAATCAATCTGTAAATTCTTTTCTGGAATACATATTTAATTAGTGTGATTGGAAGTTAAGGCAAAATACATTCGCTTGAAAAATGATAGAATGTATTAATATATATATTAATGAAACATATTTGACATTTTGTTCGAAGTCATAATTGAATTCTATAGTAGCCTCATTTGTCAATAAAAAAATTGTCACGCAGAATAGTTTTAAAATGGATAAAATAGTTTACTTTGTGATACAAACATCGAATACAGTAATGCAATCAAGGAAAGGAACTTTGAGATATGGAATCTCCCTGATTATTGAATAAATTATTATGTGCCATATTGAAACACATGATAGCGGCGTATTATAGTAAACATAAACTAAAATGTATTGAAGGTTATTTGGCCGAGCATATTAGTCTAAGTGACAGCATAATTTTTACTGTCTATCTATTTCTGGGGATCATGGCACTGAGGCGTAAGGGGGTGGCCAGACTGAGCGCGCGAGCGAATAAAATATAAAATAGAACACATTGGTTGTAATGGGAGGTGGCCACACTGAAGCGAGCGAGCGAGCGCGTGAGCGACTGAGCGCGCGCGCTTGAAAGATAGAACTGTTTCTATTTTTCAAGCGCACGCGCTCGACCCGGTACAGTCTAGTTTACAGGCGCTAGGCAATATTATTGTATGTTGGTTCATTGAGTGCTGGGAAACTTCTCATTTTGACATGATATTTGACTTTTTTCTATCAGTGATAGGTTTAACACACTTGCTATTAATGGCCTAATTTAATTGGTAAGACCATA
>CABEEJ010000251.1:88309-141538 GCA_901482245.1 Timema douglasi | reverse complement strand
CCCTCCCCCCCAAACAAAAAAATTACGTCACGCAAGGAAGTGGATGCTACGTGGGTTTGCTTGCATCATCATAGGTTAAACGGTGGAGTGATAGTGTACTCGGGATCACACAACTGGTCCACTAAGCATTCACTATGTTCTCGCATACCGTCCTAGTGTTTCTAAGTATTCAGAGGGTGCATGTTTATAGATTAGTGAACATGGCGAAGGTGAATAAAGAGGGCCTTATTAGCGAGGTTCAGTCAAGACCAGCTTTGTGAAGGGAAGATCATGCGAATTTCGGAAGACGGGATCTTACAGACAAACTTTGGGAAGAAGTGGCCATATCTTGTAATATATTGATTGGTAAGTACCTAATAAGTAGTAAGGAACTAAAAAAACGTGTCTCCAAGAAAATAATTGTATTAAAAAGTTTTTTATTTACTCATTAAAAGACATAATCATACTGCAGATCCGAATCAACCGTATATATGAATACTGTCCCTCTGCTTATTACGCACTCGCTCGCTCGCCAGTTTGGCCACCCAGTCGCTTTCAAGCTCACTCGCTTGCGCGCTCACTCGCACGCTTTTCAGTCTGGCCGAACCCTAAGGCAACAGCCGAACAGGCGGCCGGGATGCGCTCTGGACCCACGCACGTTTCATATAAACGCGCACTAGATTGTCTTTGCCACCTGCCGGTACTGATAGATCTCTAAAATTCCTGTCGGGGTGTCTCCACGTGGTGGCCCCTGGGCAATGTGACGGATAGGTTCCAGCATAGCTAAGACCTCGACGGTTTATATGTGTGTGAGTAAGGGGACTTTCCACCCCCTCCCCCCCTTCTCGACACACACTAAGCGGTTGGTAGTGCGTACCCGCAAAGCGGGGATAGCAGTCAGGGCACCTCCACGAGGTTCCCGCTGGGCAACTCCGGGAAGTCTGGTCTTGGGAAGGCTGGGGTAGCAGAAGGCGAGGTCAGAGGAGGATGAGGTCCTCGGTGTATAAAAGGCGAAGAGAGAAGTTGAGATGGGCTGTTCGAAGGCTGGGCTCCTGACTTCCTCGTGATGGGCGATCACAAAGAGGAGCCAACTCCTCTTCTATCCGGTCCCAGGAGAGGAGGTTTCTCCTAAGTAATCCAAGGGAGATTGGCATGGCAGGGCTGGTACTAGGTTTGTCGCTAGGTCTGGACAGTAGTCTGATCTCGTGGTGAAAACTGAAACCATTGTGTATTCTCTTTTGTCTTGGTAGTTGCTATGTAAATAATTTTTTATTATACAACTATAAGTAAGCTTATCCCTGTTATAGATTGTTTTGACTCTTCTGTTAATAATAGGCGCCAATACACAGTAATCCTTGATTGGTTTCACTTTATGCTAACTTCTGAAGTACCGAGTCTCTCATTTCCCGATTCACTAATAGTTTTTATTTGCGCATTCATCCCTTCTCCCCGCAAACCGTTGTGAGATAGATATCCTTGTAAGGGTTCGGCCAGACTGACAAGCGTGCGACCGAGCGCGTAAGCGACTGGGTGGCCAAACTGGCGAGCGTGTGAGCACGTGATTAGCAAATAGCTCTCAATAGTTGTTTACAAGGAGTTAAAGGTTCGAATCTTGACTCAGTGAACTGAGGGTGATTTTTGACAAGTGATTTATTGTTGCTGTTTTCTCATCATCTTTCCACGCTAATGGTGATTCTTATTTGTAAAGGCCTACTTTCATTATAATATTGAGGTATTTTAACATCTCAGTTTTACACACACACACACACACATATATATATATATATGTGTGTGTGTGTGTGTGTGTGTGTGTGTGTGTGTGTGTGTAAAACTGAGATGTTAAAATACCTCAATATTATAATGAAAGTAGGCCTTTACAAATAAGAATCACCATTACCATGATCTTGCCCATTAAATTAGGCCGTTAGTAGCAAGTGTGCCAAAACTATCGATAGTAATAAAAATGTCAAAATTATAAGTTTTCCTAACAATCAATGAACCAACATACAATAATATTGCTTAGCGCCTGTAAACTAGACTGTACCGGGTCAAATGCGAGTATTCAGAAGCTTGCTCCAGTCTGGCCACCTCTCATTACAACCAATGTGTTCTATTATTTATTTTAGTCGCTCGCTAAGTCTGGCCATCTCCTTGGGGGTTCGGCCAGACTGACAAGCGTGCGAGTGAGAACGTGATTAGCAAATAACTCTCGATAGTTGTTGACAAGGAGGCAAAGGTTTGAATCTTGGCTCAGTGAACTGAGGGTGGTTTTTGACAAAGGCTTTATTAAAAATATTCTCAAAGGAACGCTCAATACCAAAAAGATATATTGACAATCTTAAATCAAAAATTATGAAAAAGGAAAAATATAATTTAAAAAAAGTAAGTTGAAGATAAAAAATGAAGATGAAAATTGACGAAGACAACAGGAAATATTTATTCACTAAAAAATGCTATTAATAAGTGGTTAATACTTGAATGACCTTTAACGACATTTAGATGAAATACAGGCAATAAGGAGTCTAGATAAGAATAATGGTTAAACAATAAACATAAGGAGAAATTAAATTGGTACGTGGATAATATATAGGATTGTCAGAATAATCCGAAAATTGTTGATGAATATTAAAAATTAATTAAACACAAGTAAAGTCAAAGATAAAAGGAATAAAAAATACATGAAACATCATTAAAATTAAGACAGGATATTTTACAATGAATAACTAATATAATTTAAGGTTAAAGGTAAAAAAACACATTAAAATTAAGACAGAACTTATTACAATGAATTATCTAGTATAAATTTAAAGGTTAAAGGTCGAAAAAATGTTTATAAATTAACTTGCTGTCTCCGAGGGGATGTTAAAAGTCATAAACCAGAGGAAAGTAAACAGGGGAACAGAATTATGTCAGCCATAATTTGAATAACTTAAGTTATAAAAGATAGTCATAAAAGCTCAAATTTGTAAAAAGAGGCGAAAACACAGTAGATTGGAGGGATTATTAAATGCATATATATATTATTGAATAGTATAAACGTTCCTTAGCTGTAATTTGATTCCACACCTTAAACCACGAACGCCGATAGGCTGGTTGACTTGACTACATGTTTCGGCGCAAAAACACCATCTTCAGGTCTGAGAAAAACCAATGTAGAAAAATAACATTAGAGAAAATAAATAGAAACTAGAATTAAGTAATCCCAGAGAGTGAAAGTCAGAAATTAATTTAATTTTCTTGTGTCTAAGCCTATCAATAGTAATAAAAATGTCAAAATGAAAAGTTTTCCTAGCACTCAATGAATCAACATACAACAATATTGCCTAGCGCCTGTAAACTAGACTGTAACGTGTTGCGCACGCGCGCTTGAAAAATAAAACCAGTTCTATCTTTCAACCGCGCGCGCTCAGTCGCTTGCACGCTCCAGTCTGGCCACCTCTCATTACAACCTATGTGTTCTGTTTTATATTTTAGTCACTCGCCCAGTTTGTCCATCTCCTTACAGTTGCTTGTTTACTCAGTTGCGGATACAGCCGCATCTAAATATAATATTTTGTGAATTGAATCTTTTTAAATGAAATATTTATTTACACCATGGTGATAGTTTATAAACATTTCAATGGTTACAATAAAGATAAAATCATTCATTTAAAAGTCACTAGATTTATACTTTACAAACGTTTCAATGGTTACAATAAGATAAAATCATTCATTTAAAAGTCACTAGATTCATACACAGGCTACTTACATTTTTCGTATGTCATTTTAGGCCAGACTCCCCTACATTCAACATTTTAAGTTTTTTGTTTTTATTCAATACCTATTTGGTGAAATTATTGTTCTTTATTTTGAAATTAACAATAAAAGTTAGTTTACCACTGCAGGGATTTTTCATTAGTTAAATTAACCATCTTTAAAAGAGTTCCTTTGTCTAATAACACACGTACAGTAATCCCTCTACTTAAAATAGTTTAAATTTTTCTGTTTTGTGCACTATGGTGTAACTAATAATAACTCGTGCATGTACGCATTTTTCGACAATCTTTTTCATTGTAAGGAAATAAAATAGGCTCTCCACAAATCTTTTTTTATTATAACGGACGTATTAATGATTAATACTATACATAGTACATTGTACGCCTACATGTACTGTACAGTATTATTCTGTTTATGTAAGACAGTAAGAAAGCATAGGCGCCGATTTATGTAGATTATTGGAGGGAGGGGGAGAGGGGCTGGTTTCAATTTTATGCTAAAAATCTTAGGCTGCATTTTCAACGTCATGATGTAGAAATACACTTCATCTATATTTTAAAGTTTTGTGTTGCATTAAAAAAAAGCTACAAGTTTATAGAAGGTTACATAATAATGCCACCTAAAATTCTGGAGGGACATACATTTTATTACACAAACATATTCATAATAAAAAGAAAAAATAATACATTTGATATAATTTGAACTTGTCTTTTATTTATGAACTTATTTCGAAGAATAAAACTTTTGAATACTGCGGGATCTTAGAAAATGACTATGCAGGATCTTAATAAGTTGGGTTTTAAAAAATTAATTTACTAAAAAAGTCGTAATGAGAAACTTAAAATCCTGTTCAAAATGTATAAACCCCCATAAGGGTTGTAATACTATGGATTTATCGCGCCGCTCTTTTTGGGCGTCAATCGTAATAATATGGAATCATTCACCCATCTTTGGGCGTCGATTGAAACACTACGGATTAATTCCCTGATTTAATAATGATGTGATGATGTACAGGTTGTCTAAAGCTCCGTGATCGAGCGCCTATCATCACTGTACGGAAAAGATACCGTTTAATCAGCTGTTTATAGCTCCGTGGTTGAGCACTAATTAAATCGGTATATTGATATAATTGAAGAAAGAGAAATGTTGATGGTTGTTATTTCACACACGGTTTATTTAAATTACACCTGTTAATTACTTGTCCATATTTTAATTAAATATTTTATATCACTGTACACTTGTGATATTGATGTGATTTATTATACTGTGTTAGACCGACTTGTGCGTGAGCGTGATCTCGGTGTAGATGTTTGGATCCCAGAAATGCCTTCAACATACGCACAATGGTGTATATATAACATACCCCTTGCATTTTTCTCCCCTGGTCAACAATGTAAAAACTAACCAATAGAAAGAGCCCTGGCGACAGGTTTTGTGAAGGCTAGCTTCTTGTTGGTATAGATAAATGGCGTCTTCTGCCAAATACTATGAAGTTGTTCCTTTTCACAAGAATTGACGCAGTTATTTTGTTAACAAGAAAAATGGTATAAAAAATATATTTAAGGGGCGAAATCCTTTTCACATTGTTTCTGAGAAGCACATGTTTCTTCATGGAAGAATCTTAAAAGGATACTCTACCTATATTACTTTAAAGAAAAATTACCTTCATCCATGACTTTTTACATAATTTAGATTAATCTAAACCAATATCATTACAATTACCCCCCATTTGCTTATATCATAAATGAATTCAATGAATTTAATGAATTTTGATAGAAGCAAATCCCATACGGTGCAAGAGTTACGTCATATTTAACATTTGATCATCCTTAAAATTAAACATATATAATGTTGTGGAGTGTAAGTTACATAAATTGTACATGTGTATAAACATTGATTACAATTTACTTGTATAACAATACAAAAGTTATGATATATTATTTTTCCGTTGTCACATTTAATTATTTTTAATGTCCAGTCTTCTTGATGATTATTCCTGTTTCCTGTTTAATGTTTCATTTTTATTTTCTTTATATCACTGAAAGATTGTAGCACTTGTTTTGCTCTGTTCTTAAAATGTTATGTTCACATACAAATTTAAAAAAATTATAAATTGTTTTGGTTGAATATTCAACTTTATATTTGAGTTTAGGTAATTAAATTTAATAAATACAAGAATCATTTGAAAATCTTGAAAATTGATATAAATTTATAGCTGAAGTACCTCAAAGTATCTTAAATTCAATTTAAACCTTAAATCACTGTAATAAAATATAAGTATTGAAATTATTTTTATAAAATGTTTAATATAATCATCATTAAATCAATTATTTCTATCAAAACTCAAATCTTTATGTATGTTATTAATTATTCAATCAATCACTGTTTACCAAATTCTCTACGATAAACATTTGTAGTACAACATAGATTTAATTATAAATTTACTTAATTAAACTATTCTTATTAAAAATTAATTTGACATACTCTTAATACTCTTAGCTACCTTAAATATACTTGAAAAATGGGTCAAGTTTCTCACAAATATTTGTTTAACTTTTTATTGATTTGATTAATGATTATTTATTAATATGACCTCATTTAATTGATTACCATAGAACTATTAATTTCTTGCCATTGAGCAAGGCATATTACATTATTACACTTTAAGTCAATTAATATTAACCTTAGTTATTACATTATTACATTTTCAATCAACTAATATTAACATCAGTTATTACATAGTTAGTTACATTCTCAGTCAATTATTATTAAAATCAGTTCTTTTATAATAGTTTTTTGTTTGCGAGTCCTGGTTCTTTATTCAAGGTCAAAGTCAAAGTATCCTTTTACTTTCTTTACCTTGCTAGTGACACAGCTGTCAAACCCTTCTACCTTACCTTCTTTCTTTTTCTACTCTTTGTATTGTCAACCTGTTTTGGTGTGAGCTAAAGAATGTTCAATATTAACCTGACCTTATTTTGTTTAAAATAATTGAAATAGACATAAAACAATCTTGGATTCTGTAATGATATCGATTTTTCCTGTCTTTTTAATATTCGAGATCATATTTTAAAGTAAATATATTAATATTTCTTCTTTTCAAATTAATATAAAGTAAACTCATCTTTTCTAGACTACGGCCATGTTTCTTTTTCTTTTATTTTAACTGCACGTGTCAGAAACAAGGTTTTTACTTCCGTATTGTAATGCGCAGTAAATAAATAGCAGGTGCAGAGAAACGCGTCTGTTTTCTTAAATGCGTGCTAATTAAAAACTAACCCTATTGGTCGATGGAAAGAAAGCAAGGAGTGGTCTGGGTTCGAGGGTGTGAACTACGGGGTCCACACGGTTCGACTCGAGAGGACGCAAGCTTGGTAGAGGTCATTCTATTTTTCTACGGCAGACGAGAGAGATGTGTAATACCTTGCGCGTCCTCTCTACTCTTCTTCGGCAGACGAGAAAGATGTGTAATACATAGCAGCAGCAATCTCGTATAGTTTAATAATGTAGCTTGGTTGTGTTTATAATTACGGTCAAGGTGTTATCACCTAAAATGGTTTTCATTCTTTTTTCAAACAACAGTCATATGTAATATTATACCATTAAAGTTTATATAAAAGTATCTATTTTCAAAAACATTTATTTTTAATATAAATACTCTTCAAACCAAAGTGAAGTTAGTATATTAAAATGGCGCTCAACGTGAAGGCATTCCAGTGTACGTAACAATTGGCGTACTCAACGAGGGGCAGTATTTAAGGTTTTTACAATTGGCGTTCCAATGTGGGGCATCCAGCTTCAGTCTTTTACAATTCTTAAAGTACACTTGAAATTAGTATGAAATCATATGTCACACTACTGTGAAATATTGAAAATCATTTTCCCCATTCTAATTGAGTAATTATTTTCTCATTAGTGAAAAACATCTTTTAACTACATATATCTCTTGATCAAAACATTTGAATGTTGCCTATTTGCCTTAGTACTTAAATAAAATAAAATCATAATTGAAAATCTGTTACAATTCCATAATTAGGTACAACACCCTAATTATCTTTAATTATCCTGGTTGATACATCAATATTACATCAAACAATCACAGAATACCCTTTTAAACCTCATCATAATTTCCTCCATATCTATCAATTTTAATGTAGATTTTACCGTTGCATAATATTATATTTGTGGAAAACTTAGGTCTTTTCCTCATTATCATAATTGCTGACATCTCCCTGCGTTGTGCTAACTCTATGCTTGTGAATAACTGCTATCTGATTCTTGGTGGTTCGTTGACTCACCAGAAAAATGAATTTATTAATCATGGCTTGCCTATAGCTAAGCCCATGGATTAATATATCTTAACTTCTCAACTAATATATCTTAATTCTCGATGCTGCTAGATGCCCTCAGGTCATCATTACTCTCATTACGATGATTGCATATCTTAATACCTTATCTCTCTTAACTTCTCAACTAATACATCTTAATTCTCGAAGCTGCTAGATACCCTCAGGTCATCTTTAAACTCATTACGACGATTGCATATCTTAATACTTTATCTCCTCAATATACCTCAACGCCTTAACGTCTCTATCTGAAAAAAATGCTTTTAAACAAGACACTACTGGCCTCTTTTTTCCACTCACCTCAACTTACTGTAATACTGTACTCAAGTGCATATCTAAATTAATTTATTTAGATATCTTAAATCTTATCCTTTAGTTCATCAACTTATTCTGTGATTATTTTAATCAATATCATTGAATTTATTGAAATGTAATTAATTATATTGAAATAACCCCCTACACAAATATTAAGATTCATATCTTAATTATCATTGACAAAATTCAGCTTGGTGAAATAATATATTTATTCTGATTTACAAGATCGTCTATTAATTAATCAAACTTCCTAACGTAAATTTAAATTTATCATTTAAATTTATTCACATAAAACTTAACTAGTTGACAATATGTATCCAACCCCTCACCAACCTTTTATCTGGTCTTAATCTTTGCATGCTTCCCAAAGGACCATGCCCCCTCCTTATCTGTTCTCCTATTTTTATCTATATATAATTTCCTGTAACTATTTTAAATCGAAATTAAATTGATATGATTCGTACAGTATTTATATTTTAAAACTTGATTTCATGTTTGTATATATATATACCTGGTTTGACTCTTAGTCATAAAGAATCTGCGTCTCAAGTAACTGTCGTTGTCCTACTTACCCTCTCTTCTTTTGAACAATATTATTATGTTTACCTTTAAATCTCGCTTTGGAGTCGTAGAAAATAACAATAGATTTAGAAAAATAGTGTGCTGTACCTGTCAAAAATACAACCCTTCTACCTTTTTCACAAAAAAAAAATTAGTGTCACTCTTCATAGTGAGTTTTTTTTTTAACAACTACGTATTTCCTTACTTACCTTTCTGAGAAAAGACGCACTGCTGAATGTTTACTTAGAATTCGTACATTTAACATTTCTTACTACGTCTAAATAATTGTAGTTACCCTTATTTTACTTATTTAAGATTTAAATCTTTAATGAAACTTATTTCTAAATTTAAATGATCCGAAATTCAAACGCTTTACTGCTTCCTGGATCGAATATTTTATGTGAGACATACTCATTTAAATTTGATGTCCATGTCCCTGAAAATAGTAGCACAAAATTAAAATTTGGAAGTTGGTGTATTTTAATGGTTGTTAATCTGGGATGACCTGCATTATTATTGCCATTAATTTGCCTATCCCTCGACTTTATTTGCCTCAAAGGTCCTTGGTTCCTATCCTGTCGATACTCTATACTAGGATGTGGATATCTTCTATTTTGCTCTGGCGTTGGATAATTATTGTGATATCTCTGCCTATCTTGTCCATTATTAATTTCTATGATTTGAGGGTTAGACGATTGCCTAGGCCTATCAATATTATGCCTGTTTGATTGATCATTAATTTCCTGATTTCTTTGATGGTTTTCAACCACAAAATCAGTGAATTTTTTTATCTAATGTTTCTAGTGCCTTGTTAACGATCTCATCTATCTGTTCTTTAATTAAAATTTTATTCGTGTCTGGCTGAGAATCAAGTACTGATTTTACCTCATTTATTTATTTTTCAAGATTGTGTTGAACTACCTTAACATTAATTTGTGTGTGTTCTACCTGAAGGTCTAGACTCCCAACTTTAATTTATACTTCCTTTAACCCTTTAATTAATTCTTGTTCTTCTGTTTCTATTTCATTTTTATTAGCCGTAATCTGTTCCATTAATTTAAATTGTCCTGCTAAGTTTTGATGAACTGCCTCTAATTGTTCAAATTTTTGCTCTAAATGACCAAATTTCTCTTCACAATCCTCCTTACTTAACTCTATTTTAGAACTTAGTTCTTTATTGATTGGTTCAAGTTTAATGTGATTTGCATCTAATTTCTGATTCGTTGTATTTAATTTTTGCTTAATTTCTTGGCTCCATTTATCTATTTTTCGATTAGTTTCTTGGCTATTTTTATCTATTTTCTGATTAGTTTTTTCACTATTTGCTGACATTTGCTGTAACATTTTTATAATTTGATTTAAATCTACTATGGGTTGTTCCATTGTATGTTCCTTAATCTTTTCTCGCCCTTCCTCAACTACTAAAACATTTCTTTGTGTATCTTTTTCTATCCTATCTTCTCTCTCTCCCTCTGCAAATGACCCTTCATTGTCCTGCTCGCTTTCTTTGTCCTGCTCACTTTCTATTTTTTCCTCATCTGATTTTTCTAAAACTAACTGATTCCTAGGTCTATTTTCATATTCTATCTCATCAGAGTAGCTAGTAGCGTCAATATTATCATTTGAATCTGCCATTTTCACTTCCAAAATTTACTAAAATTAATTATTTTAAAATATTAAGACAAAGTTATTTAAATCTAATTAATTAAATTAAATTAAAAATAATATAAATTAATCTCAGGCTTATCTGACTAATTTGATGTCTTCGGTCAGCTTGTTCCGCCTCAGTTCGATGTTCGTCGCTGGTGTGACTTGTAGTGTGCCGTGCATGGAGTGTCTGTTTCACCACGGTTCTCAGATGGATGTTCGTCGTTGGTGTGCCTCGTAGGTGTGCCGTGCGTCCTTCAGTCGGTGGAGTATCTTTCTTATCTCGGGGATTCGAGGATTTGCGTCGCGGCTGGGCGCCAATTGTAATACTATCGATTTATCGCGCCGCTCTTTTTGGGCGTCAATCGTAATAATATGGAATCAATCACCCATATTTGGGCGTCGATTGAAACACTACGGATTAATTCCCTGATTTAATAATGATGTGATGATGTACAGGTTGTCTAAAGCTCCGTGATCGAGCGCCTATCATCAATGTACGGAAAAGATACCGTTTAACCAGCTGTTTATAGCTACGTGATCGAGCACTAATTAAATCGGTATATTGATATAATTGAAGAAAGAGAAATTTTGATGGCTCTTATTTCACACACGGTTTATTTAAACTACACCTGTTAATTACTTGTACATATTTTAATTAAATATTTTATATCACTGTACACTTGTGATATTGATGTGATTTATTATACTGTGTTAGACCGACTTGTGCGTGAGCGTGATCTCAGTGTAGATGTTTGGATCCCGGAGATGCCTTCAACATACCTCTTGCATTTTTCTCCCCTGGTCAACAATGTAAAACTAACCAATAGAAAGAATCCTGGCGACAGGTTTTGTGAAGGCTAGCTTCTTATTGGTATAGAGAAATGGCGTCTTCTGCCAAATACTATGAAGTTGTTGCTTTTCACAATAATTGACGCAGTTATTTTGTTAACAAGAAAGATGGTATAAAAAATATATTTTAGGGGCGAAATCCTTTTCACTTTGTTTCTGAGAAGCGCATGTTTCTTCATGGAAGAATCTTAAAAGGATACTCTACCTATATTACTTTAAAGAAAAATTATCTTCATCCATGACTTTTTACATAATTTAGATTAATCCAAACCAATACCATTACAAGGTTAACATAAAATCCATTAATATGGTTTGAACACTAATATACATTTTTTTATTCATAAAGCTACTACAATTTTGAGTTACTCTACTTTTTACAATAAAAATGTTCTACAATGAGTAAAATACAGTAATTATTATTTTCTAAAATATTAAAAGTGATTTTTTTAAATATAAAATATGGTAACAACTTGTTTTTGATTGACTAGGACACTACAATGTTAAACAAATTTTTATCACACTGTACAGACTGCTTACTATTGTATGGTTCTGAGATAAAGACAAAAATTTAGTTAAAACGTTGTTTTTGATTATTAAGAGAAATGGGACCAAAAAATGTTTAAAACAAAAGTGTAGAGTGAGCAAAATGGCATTGTAATATCCTTAGTACATTTGTATAGTTGGACATGAGAACCAAAATGGGTACAACAGTATGGAGAAAACCCACGCTTGCGAAGCAACCTTACAAAACGTGTCATGTTGCCAGCACTTGGTTTGTTTGGCGCTCAGGGAACACGTGCAAGTATGGGCGCGTCATTTAGAGTCAGGTGTTGCAGGTTTGTTTTCTGTATATTACAATAAGTTTTCTTACTCTCCTTTGAGCGAAAGCTTACCATAAAGTCCTATTTACGTTATAGACGGTGAGGATTTCTTCACACAGTAGTTTGGCCAAAATTAGCTACTTTATCTAAAATTTGCTGTCGTTTCATTGATTCCGTAACTAAGAACTATGGCACTATAAATAATATTTTTTTCGATGGATAAAATTCTGGACCCAATACTAAAGATCCATGTGGAAAAATCCCAACTGACCAGAACAGAGTCGTCAATCTATCACGTGAGGGCTTACGATCAGTTGTGGCTGGAGATGACACAGACTTGATTGTGTTACTGATTGCTTTTTCATAAATTACCTCAGATTTAGGCTAGTTTGTTCTAGGTTCACAAACGTGTCAAAGAAAATTATTCAGTAGGCTATAGGAGATGTCACTGGAAATATTATATTTCTTTATTGAATAACGGGATGAGTACTTTCAATTTTTTTTAAGAAGAAACCCATAAAAGAATTGCTTATTTTCAAAGAAAGGATATTCTCTGTTGACAATATTGCTTTTTTATTATTCGTATGTATGGTGGTAACTTCAACGATGGCATGGACAAGACAAGATACAAACTTTACTTTAGCACAATAGCAAAGTAGCCGATACGCACCGAGTTTGATTTATCATTCCCACCACCAACATCTGCTGCAGCAAGATAGCACAGCCTGCTAGCTTTCCACGAGTTCAGATCTGGTTTGGCGTGGTTCTCCCCCAATTATATGAGGTTGGGAAAATAAATATGGCTACCTTTTACCAGTACCAACCACATTACCACTTGTCCAAATGTTTGTTTCGACTTATATTTAAGGACCCTAGAAGCCAAGGGATACAAGTGACAAAAACTACCAATTGTGTACATTCAGTTCAAAGTTTGACTTCAACATTAATTGAACTAAATGATGTTGGAAATATTGTTGAGTTGCATATTGATTATTGTACTGTTATCTCATTGTCTGATAGAAAAAAAATGTTCTTTTGTGAACATTGAGTCTATAGCTTAATTAATAATACAAATCATCACTTATAGCACTTGGTTTCCAAGTAAAATGTGAAAGGTTATAACATAACAAATACAATTGGGTCAAAGAAAAAAATGTGATGCTTTATAGGAGTTTTTAATTTTTGCTCATATATTTTATCCAAACATTTAAAAGGAAAAAAAACAAACAAGATACACGAAAAAATTCTACAACATTACTGTTTTTCTAAGTTCAATAAATAACAGTTTTTGAATGAAAATGTTCAGTCTATAATGAGATTACAAAATAAAAAAATCTCTGGTATATTTAGAGAGAAAATGATAAAGAAACACTATGTCTAAAAATCTTTAATCCTCATTTGTGTCATATATATTGTCAGGTTCATCAACCTCATCATATGCATTAGGAGCGTTTAGTTGGAATTCCTGAGGTAAATTGTGTCCTAGTTGGTTGTGGTGAGGAAGACTTTGAAACAACCAGTGATAAACCGGAGGCACAAACTGTAATAGTTTATGTAGCAAACTTAACACACTTGATTTTAAGATTTTCAGCTGCTACTGGAAAATCAGGTTGAGATTCTTCCGGCACGGGTGGACTTTATCTCTAGCTTGTCGAACGATTTCAATTCACCTCCAGCAGTTGTCTTATAGAACAATGTGAGGGGACTTTCTTTCTTAAAACGCAACACTTGCATACTTCAAATTCCCTTGATTGATTTTAAGAAATAAGGTTCAAGAAACTTGAAGACAGTAAAATATTCATCCTGCAAACGCACCACAATGAACTTTCTACTTGTGGATGTCACCAGTTCTGCCAAGTGTTCAGGGAGATAAAGATCCCTTTTACTTTTTCTCTTTTTCTTAACTCTATGAGACCAAATTCTTGGTCACATTTATTATAAGAGTGCCTACATGTCAAAAAGCAATAATCAACAGTTTCGATTAGTGAATTTCTAATTATGTACATCCAGAATTTCACAGTGAAGTGACTTTTGTTCTGGACTCCACAATTGTCACTGAATGCTGTAATATGCTCGACATTAGGGGGAAGATTACGAACAAATTTAAAAAAAACATGACCCAATTGTCTTGAACCCACGAAATGCTTGTCCTTCATACCACATGTAAACGTTTGCAGTTACATTTACAGGATTATTTATTCCCAAATTGTATGTACAGAGTTACTTAATGTATTGCCTCAGTATTGGTTAAATGAGACGTTGGCATAGTTTTTTTAAAATTCAAAGCATATTGCAATTAAACTGTCACTATCCAAATTATGGCATCCATATTTGGCCAATCGTGAAGTCTTTGTTTTGCGAAGTTTTAGTTTCATATGGGTTTTTGCCTGTTTTTTCCCTTCAACATCACCATGGTCTATTTTGATTTGTAATTTCCCTACACGTATCACACGCATTAGTACTTGGCTGATGAAAATTTAGGTTGGACTGTGTGCCTTGTTAATATGATAATAATTATTACATATTAGTAATTTGAGTATTAAAATGAAATTGTAATGAACAAAATTCCAGATGGGCAATATTAGGAATAGCCTTAAACAAATCCATCAATTCAATGACTATAACATTAATTATCATATCATAATGCTATCTCAGGAATATAAATGTCAATATTTCACTGTCCAATAATATTTTCATTTAGGCAAATTGAAAATGAAAACAAAAGGAATTACAAAAACATACCATCAATCTCGAGGTTAAGAAGTCCTTCAGCTAATTGTCCTCCATTAAAAAACTTAAAACTGACTAAAACTTGACTTAAAGACACTAATAGTTAGTTCACATTCATAAATTAATATGAATAACTAAATAAAAACAGAGCCTGTCTTGTTTCGTACCCACAGAAAAAAGTCACCTACAGAGACATTAGCAGAACTACGTGTTTACTGTATCATCTAATCCAAACTGAGATAATACTTGGTGGTAAAGAAGTACAAGCCCACTTGGATCCCTTGAGCTCCAAACATTTCACAAGTGTTGGTAAGAGGTTAAGTGATATGCCACCAGATCTCAGCACAGGATGGATAAATCATTTATATCTCTTTACCTACAGACAGATTGGCACATTTTGAGATCACCCATGCACCTAACGAGTTTTTTTAATTAGTCACTTATAGCCCTTAGCTTCTAGGGTCCTCATTTGCAATTGTAAATCCAAATGTGAACGTAATTGTGAATGTCATCGTAATGGTCTCCCCTGCACCAGTATGTGTGGAATTTGTGGTGTAGAAGTGTGTAGTAACCGGAAAAAGACAACCGAAGTTAGTGTACGTGTTGTCATGGTCCTGGCGACCCGCTATGAGCGATGGGGTGGGTTTTTGGAAAAAATTTCCCACCGATAACCCATAGAACGCAAATATCAGCCCGCAAGGGCGCCATTACCATTCTTGTTGTGTTTGTACGTATCCCTATGTCGTGTTCCTTTATGTTTCTCGTGTTTTATTCATGTATTTATGTATATGTTTAAATGTTAAATAAAAACCAAACAAACAGTGTAAGAGCAGGACGTCGCCGCCAAAGCACTGTTGTGCCCACCAATGCGCATCCCACCCTCCAAGCACAACGCTCTTGTTGAATCATTCATTGGTTAATAATGCATTTCTCAATTTTTATAACATTATTTTGTATTTATGACGAGCTTCAGTAGCGAACAACTTAACTATAAGCTACGTGCTACGCCCTAATCGTCGCCAACTATATTCTGTTCGACCAGTCATTGACATAACTGAATTTGTTTACTTTGTTTCTGACACACTCCCCACACTCCAATACGTTCATAAATATAAGTATTTATACCTAATTTATAGCGATCTATAACTTTTATGTGAACCTATTCAATCCCAGCCCTTATAATAAAATAAAACAGCATTTCACAAAATATTTGTTAGGCTTTCCATTAGGTATAGTGTAACATTAAACTGACTATATATTGATGTAGTCACATAAAATGTTCACACCTTTCTATAATAGATTTATCAACAATATAAAATGCATTTAAAAAAAATCTAAACTGAGATAAGGTGTCAGTCAACCATAACAAAAATGCAACACAGTAATAGTAGTACAATTGATATGAGGCTTAAGACTGATTGTTTATATACGTAGTTAGTTCGTTAATATAATGACGTAAAAACAATAAGAACACACGGTGACTCCCATTTCGGGTTAAGATCAGCTAAAAGTCTCAAGAGTCGAGAATCTTAATTTGTAAATAAATTATGTCCACGCCAGTGAAGGATCCGTGGTACACCTATGTGCTATCTCTATAACACTTGATGAAACCAATGCAATGCTGAGCCTATAGACGCGTACTTCTGGGTGGCACGATGACATAAAACAATAATTAAATAAAAAAAAATCCAATCAGAGTATAATTTTTTTGAAGTAAATAATATTTAGACAGCCAAAACACCAACAGAGCCAAGGTCTAATAAATACCAGGAAACTTTGTTCAGTGTTGAGTGGCGCTACTTTTTCTTGTTTCTGTGAATAGGTAGTAAACTAGGCTAGGGTTCACCATCCTTGCTAACATAGAGCTCAGCTGCCCGGTATTCATTAATACGAATGCTCGCAAAGTTGGTCAAAAGTCAAAACAACTTTTCTGACAAAAAAATTACATCCTTTTTAATTCGATATAAATAGTTGTTCTACACTAGTACGAATATCAAATAAATATATTTCTATATTTAGCTATCAGTGTATATTTTAGAATGGCTAAGTCTTACTCTGAAGTTATTTTGAAGAATTTTCCGCCAAAAAGCTTCTGCCATTTTTTCTACGCCGGATTGTTTGGATTGTCGAGTAAACAGTGATTTCAAAACATTGTTTCGATCAAATGGAATGTTTTTTGAATTCTTGATTTTCATATTTGAAAATGTATATCAAACAGGTAACAAATATTTGATAAATTTATTGTCGTTCACCTTTGTTCGAATCGTTAAACTTGTTTCTTTTCACATAACCCCTCCGTGTTTGATGTCTCATTAAATTTACCTGTTTATTGGATTAAAAACATTGTAAACTTATATTCTACTATATTATTATTAATTAATCAACGTAAGTTTATTGCGTAAGTTTGTCTTTTCAAATTCTAATATAACTAAATAATTAAACATAAGATTTTCAGATCCATACCTATAACTTACAGCATATAAATATGATTTTCTTTGTTTTGTTATATTAATCTATTCACTTATCATTTTAGTACATAGTATACCGTACTCAATATATCTACCTGTTGATTAGGTATGGGAAATGGTTTATAGGCTTGCCTGTTCTCTTGATAAGAGCAGTTGATACTGTGCTGTGTACTAGACATGAATTAATTAATTATTCAAACCAGGAAATGGAAGATATGCACTTGATGTATGGACTTTCCGAATGTAATGCAGCAGAAGCAAGACATCTCTATGCGGTTTGTTTCCCTATTAGACATCTTTCCAACACAAAAACATTCAAGCAATTACACAAGCACCTACGAGATACAAGATAATTTACCACTGTAATATATAACAATGAAGCTGGATTCATCAGAGAGATAAGAGTCTTTAATTTTCATAACACTCATTGCTAGGCTGAAGAAAATTTATGTATTATTCATTAATCTCAAAACCAACAACAATTCGCTGTCAGTTTATAGGCAGACAATGTATGGGGGACAATTTAATCGGATCCGTTTAGCTTGATGGGAGATTAACAGGTCAATCTAATGTAAATTTCTTAAGAAATAATTTGAATGGACTATTGAAAGACATCCCACTCAAGGTTGTGCGTCACATGTGGTTTATGCATGACGGTGTACCAGTACGTTTTAACTGTATAGCCAGAAATTTATAATACGTCATCAACATTTACAAGAAATGCTGTCAAGATCCAGACAAACATACAATACTTTTGAAATAGTGCGACATCCTATGTTACGATGACTTCGAGCTTGCATTCATGCAGAAGGTGGCCATTTTGAGTACTTTCTATTTATCGATATACAACTGTACATTACTGAAGAATAACAAACATTACCATGGGTCAAATGGAACATATGTTTACTTTTTTCAATGCTTTTGTATCTCCTTCCCACTGCTGAAAGTGGATCCCACATGTTACAATACACCCTATATGTATAAATTATGGAAGGCTTGAAAGAAGTTTGCATCATAGTAATTACCTTAAACCTTAATGGGGATGTTAGACCTACTCATCATCAAACTTGCATAACTTATATGATTTTTTTTTCCCTAACCAAAATATCAATATCTATGACTATTTTTAGGAATGAAATAATAAGTTATAAACCGATTAATACAGATTAAAAAAAAAAAAAATTCAACAAATTAGCTCACCTAAAGAACAGGATATGGCTTGGCAATTTTTTGAGACATGTGGCACACTTGAAATTATTTCCCAAAGATTAATTATTTGTAACAGACATACAATTATCATCTACAATGACCACTTGTCACCTCTTTCAGTAGCAATTCCAACACTTGCGAACAAAATACAATTATATTTTTATCTGCACCTTTGTGGTCTAGTGATTAGAGTTTCTGGCTACAAATCCAGAGGTCCTGGGTTTGTTCCTAGCCACTTCCAGAATTTGTCTTAGTAGTGGGTCAGGAACAAGGTCACTTTACACCTCATGAGGACAAAGGAACTACTTGACTAAACAGGTAGTGGCTCTGATCAAGAAAACTGAGATTAACACCTAGAGGGTTATTGTGCATTATACTCTATATTCACAAGTGCTAGCACTATCATCGCTAACAGTGGTGGCTGCTCGGCTGGTATAGTTCTATCAGGGGCACATGCCATAAGGCTTTATTTTTTTTAAAGAAATATGAACATCTAGCTAATAATGAAATCACACGATTTAAACTCATGTAAGAACTGGTGGAAAATAAATCGGAAAACGATAAATAACAACGCTAGTGGCTATTAGATGATGTCACAAATATTAAATCTCCAAATTATTGTTTAAAACAATTATTTTAACTAATTTGGGAATGATTCTTAAGCACTTTATTATATACCATAATACCGGTACTCTGTATTTCACTTAAGATATTAAATCATTAAAAATTTAATATTATCATTATACTCACAAGGAAATGGTGAACCTAGTGATAGCTTACTAACTTTTAATTATTTTTACAACATTTAGACAATTCATTAACACTTAGGCTCCTTTCATATGTTCTGATTTTGTGATCAACCAGCGAACAGGTAGCAGTCGGATTGAACCTCGACTGCTGACCGATGACGGCCGGGTGCCACAGGGCAGTCACTCATTGTTTTAAATGGGCATGTTTACACAGGCCGGTATTTAATCATCCGACACCCTCTTGAGCAAACACATATGCTGTGTGGTTGGCGGTCGAATTGCATATGCAAATGAGTGATAATGATGTAGATACTGAATTATTGATTTCTCTGATTGAATCACAGCTTGTGTTGTAAGACAAAACTTTAGAAAGTTATAAGGACAGGCACAAGACAAAAATACATGGAGAGAACTTTGTGTACATCTAAAAGCAATTATTCCGTCTTATTTATCTAGTGATTTGATTATTAGGTTTTGAGAATAAGAACTTGCTTAAGGAGAAAGATAAAATCTATTAGGCATAAGGCCTATATAATTAGATAAGTTGTATTCATATTTGAGTTTGGAACTTAATGTTATACTTTTTCTTTATCATAAGGGTTAGAAACAATTTAATTTGGTACTCCTAAGTCTTTTACACAATTATCACATTTTACTATATTTTTTCGGATTGTCAAGAATGCATTCACTTGATTGCTGTAAATTTTAATTAATTTTCAGGTGATCATCCAAGGATTCAAGAGTTATCGAGAACAGACAATAGTTGAACCATTTGATCCTCGACATAATGTTGTAGGTCAGTAGTTCATGTTTGTATATAAAGCAATAGCTGCGGCCAATTTTGTGAGTTATAATAGAAATCACACACATTGTGGACAATCTTTTGGGTCTTGAATGCAAATCATTAGACTACTGTTAGAAAACAGTGCTGTCACAACAAAACCATTACCATTATTAATCTCAATAAACACAACATGTGTTAGGAAATATATACCAGGATTTTTTTTATAGGAAATCCACTTTTGATCAACATTGATTGAAAGTAAGTAAAATTTGACAATTATAAATATGTCTTAGTTAATTAATTGATTAATAAAAAAAAGTTCATCTAAAAGGTGATCAAACTTTTCCAATAATACCTCTGGATGACTGTATAATTTACCTTACATTACAAGCTAAATGGACTAAGAATATAAAATACAATTGTAATATTTTGATTTGTGCTATTATGACAACATGAGTTTCCAGTTTTCAAATAACAGGCTTCCTATGAAAATAAAACTCGACTATTATTGGTAGTTTCTTGTATTAGAAAATGATTACTCAACTAGTGTGTATAGTAAATACCTTGTTTAACTTCACATCATGTTTTACAACATTACCTTTCACACTTTCCATGAGCAACAATGTTCAAGGAAAAATAAATAAAATAATTTATAGTTTTAAATGTGGATTATAACATTATTACCCATCATGACCTTTGATAATATTTGATGCATGAGTTATTTGACACAACTCATTAAAGCTATCCACATGTTTACACTAATAGGGAAAGCAGAATTTAGAGGAAAGTTACCCATATTTATGTGGTAAATTTCTTAGGAAACACTAGCCTCGAATCACCTGAACAAGATTTAAACCTTATTTTCCCTCTCACTGACAATCTCTTGCGAGAGAGAAGCCAACTCCATGTGATATCCCAATTTGAGAACATTAAGTGTGCCCTTACATCTCAGATTTTCTTTATATCTTTTTCTTCTGTAGGTAAAGGCCCTATATACAAGTTGGAAAGCTAAATATTTTTTTCAGAATTTTCTGTGCCTTGTGTTCCCAAAGAGTTTCTTCAATTCAGGTCTTAACTGCTTAAAATATTCTTAACTACACTATTTATTAATAACCAATCTTGTTCATTTTGACGTCAAATAGAAGCATATGTTTAGTTCCTTAAAACACAATTAAAATAATTTAAACATGTATAGTTTTATTTTTACTAATACATATTTCTCATATGTTAGGTTATTTATGGCTTCTAAACCATAAACTCAAATTTTTTATATATTAAATATAATGCACACGTTGCATAAACTTTCTTGAAAAGATAAAAGAAAATAATGTTTTGTATGGTTTATGAATAAAAAAAATTATGATTTTTTAGAATACATTAACAGCTGGTGTGCTTGTGCTTAAGCCACTTGTAGGAAATGATCATATTTGTATCCTTAGTTGTACAATAGGATGATTATTTAAAATCATTTTTAGGTACAGTAGCTTGGTTGGAAGTGTGTATTTTAGAAAAATATATTGTGAAAATTTTGTTTTAAAAAACTAAATGTAGCACACCCTTCCACCTATTGACAGAAGCAAGAACTGGCCCTTGAAAAGGCCCCGGACTTTTAGTTCAACATTTGTCACTCTTGTTTCTTAACTAAAATTCTAGAGGAAATTTGTTGCCTATTTTGTGTGTGTGTATGGAAGGGAGGAGGGGGGGGGCAGGTGTTCCACTTTTGGCTTGAGTAACTATGGTCATCCTAGCTGTGTGAGAAAAATGTCAAATCAGCCCAAGCCAAAATCTTCAAAACTCTTCTGAATTTGTCAGTGATGGTTCATGGAGTTGCTAGGTGAAGCCAGAATTGCTCAATGGAAATTTACTGTGACACCGCATAAATTGTTTTGGCAAAAATGGCCAGCCAAATTCATGTACAATGGCTTCAAGGCTAACTATACTACTATTTAAAACACAACAGGTTACATGTCTAATGTATCTAATATTATTTAATAAAAATATGCAAACCATCATAGACTAATGCTGGAAATGTATGCCTAATACTGGTAAAAATATTCAAACCACCTTAGACCAAGCTAGGAAATATATGTCTAAGACTGTATGGTAAAAATATGCAAACCATCTTAGGCCAGTGTAAGAAATGTATTCTAGAACTGACTTTCCAGGCAATGTTTAAAGTGTGTAAATTTATACACCTTCAACAATAACAGGTCACACATGATATTAAACAATAGGGTGAATTCAACTTAAGGGAAATTCAGGCACCAAATATATTGTCAAGTGTCTCCTTTAACAAGTAACAACGTGGATTGATAGGCACCTAGCTCTGCTAGTCTGGTTTACTGATGATATCAGGATTCAAGTCTCAACTGTATGTAGTGGGCATCTTTTCCTAAATGGCTTTGCACTCCTCCTCCACGCAACTACAGGCACATTTCCTCTTAAGTTCTAACTCCCTCCTTCCTAACCCATCGTGTCAGTTAATGTGGGTAGCCCAGACTGACAGTAATAAATATCGTGAAAAAAATATGTTGGCAACATATCATGAGCTGCCAATGAGTAGTAGTTTTATTTAAAATCAAAAGTATGTCACTATATTACTCTGAAATATATATATACATATATTTTATATCTTATTATCAACTGGCAATTATATCCTTACCTTCTTTAAAAAATGGATTTAATATTAGCCTACCCATTTAAAATAAATATTATTTTATGGTTTAATGAACAAACACATTTTATAATAACAATTTATTTTTTCATGTGCCTCAGTTGGGAGGAATGGATCTGGCAAGAGTAACTTTTTCTATGGTAAGTACTGGTAACATTTATTATTATTTAACCTGGAATCTTTGGTATAGTACACCAATGCCTCTACCTCTAAGATTCAGAATTCGTTCAGTGTTCAGGGTTATTTATAACTCATATTTTAAAGCAGATTCGATGAGGAACTTAAAGCTATCAGAAACATTCAGCGTCAGCATTTATGCTGCCACCTGTAAACAACTTTAACGGTAGGCAATATGGTTGGAGGTGGACACAATTGATGGACTGTGTGGGCAGGGAAATGCTTTATCCAATAACTTTAAGCTTATATTAGAAAAATACAATTTTAACTTAAATTATTTTCCTCATAAACATTTTTACAAACTATGCACATTGAACACAATTTTAAATCTGAATTTTTTATAGTAGGTATACTAATAAATAATTTATTCAACTTCTTACACAATGTAAAATTATTTAAATAATATAAACAGTATAGGAAGTATTAATTATGTATTGGTGTTTAGTAAAATAGGCAACATTAATATAAATAATAGTTTTTATTGCTAAAATGTGAAAAAAATAATTATAATATAATAAAAGTTATGATAATCACACTCCTGTATAAAGGAAATACAGGTAATAATAATTTTGAGGCTATCAAAAACTCCCATAACTTGTAGAATATAACTCATAAGGTATTTCCCAGATGGTTTTTTTTAACTTTAATTTTGTTTGCATCAATTATTTAGTTAGTATAGAAAATATAAATATGGTAGTAAATAAATATCAACTTTTTTTGGCTATGAAGATGAATCACATTCATTTAAGTGATTAACATTGAATGGTTTTGGGTCTGATATTAGATTTCTGGTGCTAAAACAATAGTAGGGATTTAGCTCTACAAAAAAAAAATATCTAAATAAATAATTTTTTAGATCTCAAGCTTGAAATTATTATTAATCCCTGAATCTCCAAATATAATTGCAGAGATCTTAAATTTTGAAATTATTTTGAATCCCTGAATCTCCAAATATAATTTTTTGGATCTCAAATTTTAAATTATTTTTAATCCCTTAATCTCAAATATTCTAAAATATTCAAATATTTGAAGGACCAAACCTTATTTCAATACCTCTTTAAGTTATAAGGCCTATCTGGTCAAAGGAACTATTTTAGTTACACCTGTCAAAATTGTATCTAATTGAGTGTTGTTTCTGTACAGCTATCCAGTTCGTCCTTAGTGATGAGTTCTCCCATCTTCGTCCTGAGCAACGTCAGGCCCTCCTTCACGAGGGCACAGGACCTCGCGTCCTCAACGCCTATGTTGAGATCATATTTGACAACTCAGATGGGCGTCTTCCTGTAAGTGCAGTTATCTAGTTTGAATTTTTACTTGATGTCAAATTTATAGTTTCTGGGACTCAAAATGCCAGCCACTTTGATTGATTAAACCAAGCGTAAATTAATTTCACAAGTCTTAATGAATCTGGTCATTAGGATTAACTTAAACCTTAGGCCCGACAGCTTTGTGAATAAACTATTATACCAACTACTAATCATTATTAAAACTAGTTTCTTAAGTATATTATAATAATATATACCCTTCGCGAAGTGTACGGGGAAGTGGCTCACTTCCATAAATTTTACCCATCAAAACACATGATTTTTACCTGACAGAAAAAGAGTTCAGCTTAACACATTCTCTCGTCTGTGTAGCACACCTATCTATGTAGACCCACCAACCATTTTTCTACTTATAAACTCTTATCTGACAAATATTTTTGCTACTCACTTATTTTTTCATTTATGTTATATTCATAATCATAGCATAGCATTACGAGGGCTGTTCAAAAAGAAACCGAACTTTTGAAATCGCCCGCCAACTGGCAGAGGGAGCACGCTGCGGCTACTGAGTGCACGTAGCAGCACGTTTAGACAACCAACTGCCATTTGCCGCATTTCGCTCTAACCGTTAGTTGGCGAGTTACATCCGCTGAAGTGAGCACGTGCACAAGCTGTTCGTCGGATTAGTGCCAAAGTGACAATGAAAGAGCTTGAAGAACAACGTGTGTGTGTGAAATTTAGGAACAAACTTGGCAAAACTTTTACAGAGACATTTCAATCGCTTAGCCAAGCATACGGGGAGGACTGTATGAGTCGAACACAGTGCTATGAGTGGTTTAAGCGTTTTGAACATGGCAGAATGTCGGTCAGTGACGATTCCAAGCCTGGACGATCTTCCACATCAACAGATGACAACCATGTCGAGAAAGTTCGTGTTGTGATTTGTGGAAATCGTCGTTTAACTGTTCGAGAAGTTGCTGACGAAGTGGGCATCAGCGTAGGATCATGCCATCAAATTTTGAGTGACAAACTTGATATGCGTCGTGTCAATGCAAAACTCGTGCCGCGTTTGTTGACTGACGATCAGAAACAGACCCGTGTTGAAATCACCCAGGAACTGCTTGCCACTGCCAATGACAATGAAAACTTCCTTAAGTAGATCATAACAGGCAATGAGACGTGGGTTTATGGCTATGATATTGAAACGAAGGTGCAGTTGTTGCAGTGGGTTGGCAAAGGGTCTCTTCGTCCAAAAAAAAGCACGCATGAGTCGGTCAAAGATCAAGGTGATGTTGGTTGTGTTTCTTGACTTCAAAGGCATTGTCCATCAGGAATTTGTACCACGTGGTCAGATGGCAAACAAGGAAGTCTACCAGGGAATTCTAGCGCGTTTGAGGGATGCTGTGCGCAGGAAGAGGCCTGAATTGTGGGAAAACCAGACTTTGTGTGACAGTGCTTAAAATGTTGTACAATGAGCAATAAAGATGTTATAGCAAAAGTTCGGTTTCTTTTTGAACACCCCTCGTATACTGGTAGCCCCATCTATCAGCTTCAATATAAAGTATTCATACTGGCTAAAAGTACAGTGGTTCAACACCTGCACCAGGGAAATGGTTAAAACTTAAATCAACTATCTAAAAATATGTCCAATCGTTGAGAATTAGAGGCATTTGCATTTGGTCCTCAGATTCTCAGCACCATTCGTTTGAATTGTGCTTAGAGACTACAACATGAGGTGGATAAAAATTTATCTTGAGATTTTGTGTGTTGAAAAAAATATTACTACTGCTTCTTTTTGCATCGTCTTATATTTTATTTTCTTCTATTGCTTTTAATTGGAGGTCATGGTGGCTATTTTAAAACAGAAAACTAACAGACTTGATACACAACAACTACTAAAATTATTTAATATTATGTTAAAATTAGGGATGGGCTCTAGAATCCTTAAGGATATTCGATATTCGAGGAAATTTTGGGTTCGAGACTCAGATCCTTACCTCTCTCTCTCTCTATATATATATATATATATATATATATTATGAGAAGTATGACGACAGATTGTGTCCATTTAAGGGGAAAAGTTTCATTTTACAGGCTAATAATGTTAATAATGTTATATATAAATATATATATTTCAAGTGACATTTGATTTATAACTCTAATATTGGTTCAGAACAATTTATAATAACACAGGCCTGCGAGATTGAAGTTTTTGAAATATACAAGAGAAGTTTTCGCTGAGTTTTATGTTATTTAGTGTTCAAAATTTTTTGTAAAGTTTATATCGATATTTTTGCTAAAATCCTATTTGAAAAGTAATTCTCTTGAACAATTTTGCATGTATTATTTGGCAACAGTGGTTTTTATCCATTTAAAGCTATGTAAAATAATCGATTCTTGGTGAGGCAAATTGATTTTTCAGCAATCGATTAATTTTTATAGGTTTAAATGGATGAAAACCACTGTTGCCAGATCTCACGAGCCGCCTCTGGTCGAGAGAAAAACAAAAAGTTCCTCTGAGCTAAAACTTTTTACATCAAATTATGGTGCAATTTTTAGAAGAAAATCACCAACATACTATTTTAATTTGTTTTTATTAAGGTAACTTACATAAAATAGATGATTGACCAAGAGGAGCAAATATTATGCATGTGTACATGAAAGTTTGAAACAAATTTTAAACTGAGCAAAAAACAAAACAAAAAAAATTTCTATTTAACTACATACTCTTTTACCTTTGAAACTTCTTTTTGACATTCTTCTTTAATGTTCAATCTCAGGCCTATCTCGTGTTAACATCCAACAGTAGTCTGCAAGCATGTTCTTGTCCCATCTTCCTTGATATTTGCGCTCCATCTCTTTGATATCTTGTGGAACCTTTCACCCTGTTCTTCGCTGACAAATCCTAAATTTTCGGAGAAAAAGTCCACATGTGAGTGAAGGAAATGTATTTTGACACTCATGAAGCAACCCAATGCTTGAAATCTGTCCAGCATATTCATAACAATTGCTTTATAGTCAGGATCCTTGTAATTACCCAGAAATTTACTGACATCTTTGAAGGCAACCCAAGCCTCTTTTTCCTTTGTTGTCATGCTAGTCTCAAATTATTTATCCTTCATAAGCTTGCAGTAATCTGGACCAACAAAGATTCCCTCTTTCAACTTGGCTATGGATAAACCTGGAAGCTTTTTGCAAAGCTATTTGAAACAATCGCCTATTTTTGGAATAGCCTTGACAAACTGCTTCATTACACCTAATTTTATATGCAGAGGGGGTAACAATACTTTTTTTTTATATAAACTAAGCTGTTTCGAATCACATTCTTGGTGCCTGGTTCAAGATTTTGTCTTTTCGGCCACCCTTTTCTTATCACGGCTGTCCCACTCACAAATGAAACATGATAACTTTGTATATCCGCCTTGTTGACCAAGAAGCATGGAGATAACTTTCAAATCACCGCAAATGGTCCAACCGTGGTCAGCATATTTTATATTGTTGAGAACGAGGGCCAGGTTTTCATAGCATTCTTTTAAATGTGCACACCGAGTGTCCAACAGGTACAGATGCATACTGGCTTCCATAATGGACAGCTTTAAGGCTCCTTTTCGATGAGTCTATAAGCAACCTCCATCATTAAATTAGCACTTAACTGAATGTATATATGTTATAATGAATGGGGATGGACGGGAAGGACATTTTTATTGCAGGATGGGGAACGAGTCACAACATTGGGATTGAGACAAAAACAGGAAATTATAAAAATTACACTGAAGAATAATTTTAAATTATAAATATATATTGATTTCTTAACTAATTTAATATTGTAAGACTTGTAAAAACTAGAACATTACTAAACATAAAAATATAATATAAATAATAAAATAATATAATTAAGTAATTAAGGTGAAAAATTATTTGAGCAATGCAGTCATCCACTTGCCATGCACTTGTGTTGCATTTTTGCTGGTATTGTCTGTCACCTCTTAAGTTTACCCTCTTACCTAATCTTTTTCACTCTCATGTTTGTTACTCAGAAAGTGTTGACCTTGAAATCTACCTTATGCTCTCACTTGCGAGTGACATGTATGAATCACCACAGACTGTATTTTCAAACATTTGTTTTTCCCGAACCCGTAAACTACCCTCACTACCCCCTCCTTTCTACCTGACAATCCCTTCCCTATTGGCAAGAGATAGAATTGAACAAAATCAAGATTAAATTAGTGTACTGATATACTCACTCTTTTCAGAAAGTACATATTAAATAGCCCTTGTTAACAAAGCACATGAGTGAATATGTGTTATCTCATGATGATGTTCCTGTTCCTAGATTGACAAGGATGAGGTATTCTTGCGGCGTGTCATTGGCGCGAAGAAGGACCAGTATTTCCTCAACAAGAAGGTGGTTCCTCGCTCTGATGTGATGAACCTCTTGGAGTCTGCCGGCTTTTCTCGCTCCAACCCTTACTATATTGTCAAGCAGGGGAAGGTAAACTCTTTATACATATGAGCTGGAAGGACCGTTGACCCTTAACTGTGATAGTGACACAGTGATTTGAAGTTTACTTTAGAGTCAGGGTGTTCACACCCAGGAAGAATGTGTGCACTCCAGTTTGAAACACTTTAAAATGGCTTGAGGGTTAATTAGTACACTTCCTGGCTAGTTTTGGGGTAGAAATTGTTGACTGATGCAAACTAAAACACATTTTAAACATGAGCTCTCATCGCAACTGGAGATAAAATCCTCTTTCAGTCGTGGACTAGCAAAATCAAATGTTTCAAAACAAATTATTGTAAATAAGGTCAAATTCACTTCTCTTAGCTATGTTGTGAAAATACATTAGCCATGTTGAACCACCTTTTAAAGACTTTGATACAGGTTACCGGTGAATCAAAATTTTCCTTAAGTGTAGTTGATTCACTAATAACTAGGGGTCTGTAAGCTTAGGTTTTTTCATTCAAGTCGAACTTGTACCAAATATTTCAAAAAATTCCTGAGCTCGAGTCGAGTTCGAGTAAATTCATTATTTTAAAATGTTAATGTTTTAAAAGTAAAATAGTATATTTAAAATTTCACAAGTCACATCTTTAAAATTTGAGATTTTAAAAATATAAACACATTGTTCTTGAAATAAGAATGACATTCAATTTTATAAATATACTTTTGATAAAAAGTTTAGAAAATGAAAAGATTGTTTTTTAAATTAGAAATAACACTAGAAAAAAATAAGACTTTGATATTGCTCTTTTTTTTAAATATATTGATTCAAGTTACAATATTGATACAATTGATAAAATGATAGCAATTAAAATGAAAAATTAGATATGGTATGTTGAACGATATAGATTGGAAAAGAGCAATATGATGAAGGTGACCAGAAACACAAAGAAAGTAACAATTAAGGTTCTCAAACTTGATACCTCGATACCCTCAATTCTTACTGGTATCGAAAGAATCAAGAATCAATCTTAATATTACGATTCTTGCTACTTCGATTCTTTGCTCTCAATAAAACTGGCAACTAAGCAAAACAACAACATTCAGAATAGGTAATAATTGATTATCTCACATATTAGTTTAGTTGCCATTTTATTTAAATGCCGGCAAAGTGTAAATATACCATATTGGCCCGAATATAGTACAACCCCAAATATAATACGATTCTAACATTTTGAGGTGTTCTACATGAAAAATAAATTTTCTCGAATATAATATGATGTGACATGAATGACAGTAACAAGAGGTAGAAACTTAACAACTTTGACATACTTTTATTTTTGAAGCAAAAATTAAGTGAGATTGTCAGAATACATTGATCAATTATAAACAATTATGATTATGAAGCATGAAAAATCAAATTGAAAATTTTATAATCTAGTTATTGAGTTATTTAATGTGATCACATTGATTAATTTCAATTAGGACATGAACAAGTTATAGTAGAAAATAATGATGAAAATAAATTAAAAAGGAGATTATTTTATTAACTAACACAAGTGAGGCCGTGTAAAATTAATAAAATGTGTCATAAAATGGCTACCCATTTATTAACGAAATTATTAAAAGGGGATAGCAATTTTAAAATTATTGTTATGAGGATAAAAATGGCAGGGCTCCCCAAGACTGGGACGACTTTTAGGTCTGAGTTTGTAGGGGGCCCCATTATTGTACCCTCCAATTTTCAGTTTGTTATTTTGAATGCTCGGGTTTTTGAACAATAATCGACTAACAGTCCTTTACTACTGGAAATCACCATTACCTTTACTATAGTTGATGAATCGATAATTATTGTGGGTGAAAAGTCCAATATGGCAGGGAACAGAGAACAAGCAGTCATTCTTGGTGTTTATCGATGATCGCAGTGAACTAGCTTATCTACACAGACTAATGAAAATTTGTGTGTGAATATCTTAGGACACAAACCCCAGAATTAATACATGCTCAACCTACCAACAACCATTCTCACCCTAACCCTCAATTAGAACCTTTATATCCAATTTAATTATTAACCTACTTATGACAATAAACAAAGTATCTAAGACCCTAACTAGATATGTGATGCCTTCTCCGGGATGACCAACTTTAATCTTTGATTCTCAATCCATCCTGATAGATAGAAAAAAAGGGGGGTGCCATAGTGAGTTTGAATTCATTAAAATTGAAATCAAATGGTAAATGTTGAGGAATCAAAAATTGAAAATTCAAGGTAAACTTTAAAAGTTTGAACCAAGAAAAACATAAATCATGATAACTTGAATATTTAGTAAATGGCTTAATCCTTATTAAAGTGATGACTAAAAATCCACCTAAAATAAAACCTGTTGTATTGGTTGTTGCAGATCAACCAGATGGCCACAGCCCCCGACTCGTACAGACTGAAGCTACTGAGGGAGGTGGCAGGGACCAGGGTGTATGATGAGAGACGAGAAGAGTCTAAAGCCATTTTGAAAGGTACCGTACCATTACTAATAATGTAGTCTTGCATTTGGATTTATATTTTTAAAACCATACCAGTCCCTATATTTTTAATTTCTAAAACAACACAAATCTTTGTGCATTAGCTTAAATCAATTCCTACTCAAGAATCATGTATTGGAAAATTTCTTAACTGAATCTGAAAAACATATTTTGTAGTATATTGTTTTAAATCATATCTGAATCAAATAATGTATTATGTAATTTAAATTTAGGCAATTTATATACTTTTTTAACGAGGTTCAAAAAATTATTAGGGTCAAAAGCAGTGTTAGAGCAATGTACAATATGCACTTTTTATGATTAATCAAACATTGTAAGTTAATCTGTTAAAAAAAATTATATATGGGCACAGGACTTATCTAAAACGCTGGATTAAAATTAAAGATGGGTCGAATCCACTACTACTTGAATCCAAATCTACATTTTATTTTCAAAAATCAAATTCGAATTTTAGGAAATTGTTAAAAATTTTAATGATTTACAAATAGACCTACATTACACAATATAGACCCAAGTTGTACATTAAGATTTATTTCAATCATGTTTTCAATTTTAATCAACTCCAACCACCCCTCGCAAAATACTGGTTAAAATCCAGCCAAATTAAACAATCTAGGCTCATATTATTGTTTAGAAATCAAATTAATTAAAATTTGAGTGTCTTTAAGTTATTTTTAAAAGTGTTGATAGAATGATTATTATTATATATAGTATATGTAAAATATTAGGCATGTTAAATTTTCTACACCTAACAATTATTTAAAAAAATTATTCATGTTTATCTTTTTTGTCTGATAAAATAATGATTACGGATTAAGTTGTACTTTTAAAGTAGGCCTAACTTAGTAATTTTTGAATTAAAAAATTAAAATACTATGCTTTGTTTATGAGGTGAAAGATTCAACCATCAAAGCCAATAAAACACTGAATCCTCGAATCTCGAATACTTGTCAGGATTCGGTGGATTCGAAGATTTGAAGATTTGAGTGGCCAATTCTAGTTAAAATTGTTGCATATATTTCAATAACTGATCGATGTTAGTTTTTGTCAAATGTTAAATTTTTTTAAATCTACACTTTTAGATTAGAATTTCAAATCAAGTTTCTTCAAATCTTATTATAATTTTAACTAAGTCATATGTATTTTAATATCTTGAACAGGTTTAGAAAAAAGTAAAAAAAAATATAGTAAAATAATTAGGAGACAATTTGAATCTAACCTTTCTTCCAAAATTGTATTAAAATATCTAAAAATGTGAAGCTTGGAAAGAGATATTTATAAGTACTGTAAATGTTTGTGTTTTTGAATGTCCCAAATTTTAGGCACTAACTTAGACTTAGGTTTTGTACACCTATTGCTGGGCCCTAACTTTTTAATATAGTTTGAGGGTTTTCCTCTTTGGCAGAGACGGAAGGCAAGGTAGACAAGATTGAGGAGTTCTTGCGCACCATCGAGGAACGCCTCAAGACCCTAGAAGAGGAGAAGGAGGAACTAAAAGAGTATCAGAAGTGGGACAAGATGAGGCGTTCCCTAGAGTACACCATCCATGACCGTGAGCTCAAGGAGACCAGGAAGAAACTGGATGATGTGAGTGAACTACTCCCACTTGTTACTACAGTCAGAAGAAACTTTTTTTTTTTAATTTTCAAAAGTTATTCAAAAATCATTTTATGTATTTATTTGCCAAGTCATGTGGTCTACAACTGTCATTTTTGATAGATAATATCAAAACCTATAAAATAACACTAATAATGATAGAGATTTATAGACCATAATTTGTGGTAATTAGAATTATTGAATATTTTAAATAAAAATTTGAATTTTGATATAAAAAATTGATAAATAGAGTATTTCTTTTGGCTAAAAATAAACTAATAATTAACTAAAATTTAAGTGGCATATAGGGATATGAATAGAAACTTCACTAACCATTTCCAGCCTGTGACCGGGTCAGTTTAGTAAAACAATTTATTCATCTTCCTTTATCCTTCACCCTTCCTCCTTGTATAACTGCATCCATTCTTCTTCTTTCACTTGCACACTTTCTGCTATCTGCACCTCCCATCTCTTTCTTAGCCTTTGTTGCAGTCTTTTTCCTACATACTTCATTTCCATCATTTTATTTGGCATCCTCTTTTTTTCCATCCTCATTACATGCCCATATCCCCTCAGACCTGCTTCCTCTATTATCTCATGTACTCCCTATATCCCACTCTTCCTGAATAACTTCATTCCTAATCTTGTTTCTCCTCATGACAGCGAACACGCTCCTCACAAACTTCATTTCCATGGTCTCCACTTTCTGAATATTGCTTGCATTCAATGTCCATGTTATGCTGCATATGTGATAATGGGTACAAAGTACAGGAGAAACCACACGGGAAAAAACTTGCCGTTTGTGACTTATAACTTGCCTATGAGGGAAATAAGGGATACTATTATAAAAATTTGATGTTTGTAAAGGTTTTAACTCAAACAAATAAATACATTAATATATTTTAAACACATTTTTGTATCAAATATTAATTTTTTAGGACATAAAAATGATATTTTGTAACAAACACACTGATTACATTTTAGTTGTTAAAATTACAGAGTATTAGACCTAAGAATTTAAATATATGTTGGGATGTGCAGTACTGGTAAAATTGTAGGCTTATCACAGCTATAACTAGGAAAGATTTCATTTGATGAAAAATGTGCATATTACTTTTTTTATTATAGAAAAATTTATCTTGATCAATATAGATAGCAACTCTGTTTAACTTCAAATTAATGTTTAACTTGAGACATTCATGAAAACAGTCATTTAGCTTGTAGGAGGGGGGAAACTTTGTATGTAGATTACAGACCTAAAATAAGACAATCATAACACTGTAAATTTCCTCATTCATATACCTGATGCATGGCCTATAGCTGGATTACTCTTTGTTGCGCAAGTTGTGAAATATTTCACTTCCATTCTTAATCATAAGTTCAAACTTTCCTGTGAGCAGAGTAAGGCATACGATTATGAAATGATTGTGAAAACTCACAATTATTACTGTTAAGGTTCTAACTTATACAAATAAATACATATTTTTTCAGAACATTTTCGTATTATATATTAATTTTTTAGGGCTTTAAACATTGAATATTTAGTAACAAATGTACTGATTACATTTTAGTTGCTAAAATTACTCTGTATTTGACATAAAAATTAAAATATAGGATGGGAGCCCGGACTTTTGCTTTAAATATTAAATTATTAAGTTTCTTACAAAATTCTTTCAGTCTCCTTCAAAATACTCTCCATTAGATGTAATGCACTTGTCCAGTCTTTTTCACCACTGTTTGAAGCACCTTTGGAACTCTTTAACTCTGATATCGTCCAGTGCCCTCTGCGAAGTTGTTTTTACAGCCTCCACATCTTCCCTTTTAGATTTTTTTATTTTTTGGAAACAGAAAAAAGTCGCACGGGGCTAGGTCTGGCGAATACGGAGGGTGAGGAACGATAGTCTACCCTTGAGAGCCCAAATAGCGATTCACAGTCAAGGCCGTTTGTGTGGGGGCATTGTCATAGTGAAGGAACCAATCACCTGATTGTCATAGTTTCGGGTGTTTCCTTCGCACATCCTCCCTCAAATGTCTCAAAACTTCCAAATAAAAGTGTGATTAACAGTATAACCAGGAGGAACAATTTCCCTGTGCACTATTCCACGAACATCGAAAAAACAATGATTAACGTCTTAACATTCGACCTAACTTGTCTTGCTTTTTTTTGCTCGGGGGGAGTTGCAGGTCTTCCACTGGCTAAATCCTTGCTTGGTTTCGAGGTCATATCCGTACCACCATCTCTCATCACCTTTAATCACCTTGGTCAAAAAGTTTAGGTCACTTTCAATCTGATGTTTCAAGTCCTGGCTCAAATTCAGACGAATGGTTTTTTGATCCTGTGTGAGAGCAGACGAGGAACAAACTTAGTGGCAACACGTCTCATTTGCAAATCCTGGGTCAAAATCTACTGGCATGAGCTCCAACTCACTCCTGTCTGTTCTGAAATTTCATCGGTCGTGAAACAACAATCCTCATAGATTTTTTGGCCAATTTTTTTATAATGTTTTCGTCCTTTAGGTTTGAAACCCGTTAAAGTTTCTCTAGTTTAACAACTCTTTAGTCCCTACTATCTATTTGCCTCACTAACAACAAACTGAAGTTGCTCACTCATTGGTTAAACTTGGCAAGCTACTTTCTCTACCCTCACCCATTTCCTACAGGCATGAAACATGGTAGAGTATAATATATCCTATCTTTCTCTAAATCTTTCAAGCTTTCTCACTTGCTGAAACTAGTAAGTTGATATAAAAAGCACAATGAGTGATATATCTCCCACCTTGTTTTTCTCTGAACAAGCTACATGAAACATAAAACTTTGCTACCCATATGCCAGATTGGAGAAAAATATAATTCTAACTTCTAATTCTAAGACACTTTCTAGTTAAAGAATTCTCTCTTTTACAGCCATCTTTTGTTTGCTACCAGCAGCATTAAAATACTGCTCCCTCTACCCTCTTTTATTTGCTGTTAGGCAGGTAACGGCTGCTCACATACTGGTGATATTGGTATTTCCCTTCCTTAATATTAAAAAAGGCCAAATATATTTAATTCTTTAGTTACCAAGATTATTCGACTAACTGCTTGGTTCATGCCAACTGCAGGAGCATTGATTTAACATTATTTACAATAGGCTAACTTTGAGCCTCAACAAAAATGCTACATAATTTAGGTGCCGCTTAAGAGTAAAAAATATTATATTTGGCCATACAAGCTGTAGCTTTTTTTAAAAATCAAATTTGAATATTTTGCTGCATTTAGACCTGAACTTTCAGTGATTGTGTTCTTCGTTAATCAGATGGAGGCCGCTCGCAAGAACTCTGGTGAAGAACAAAAGAAGTACAGTGCTGAGCTTAAGGTGGCACAGGAGGCTATTCGGTCTGCAGCGCGCCGGCTCAAGGAGGCCAAGAAGAATGTCCAGGCACACAAGGAGGAACGAGATACGCTAAGCGCCGAGCAACAGCAGCTGCTCAAGGAGAAGACCAAGCTGGAACTGACTATCAAGGACCTCTCGGACGAGGTCATGGGCGACAACACCTCCAAGGTAAGCCCAGGATTAAAATATTAAGACTTGTTTCAGTGGCTGCATGGCCTAATGTGCTACTTTCGTGTTAGACTAGACTGCCAAAGATGGGGAGATCTGTGTTTGATCCCTGTTGGGTGCACTGAGGGTGGTTTCCCTAAATGGTTTTCCACTCTCCCCCCATGCTAATGCTGCCTCATTTGCTCTCAAACCTTCCTGATCCATAACCCAATAGTGTAACTTGTACATAGTGTATAACCCAAACAGGTATTAAGACGTGATGCTAAAAAAATATGTATTCTAAAGAAATTCTCCCAAAAATTATATACATTCAGAGTATCATGAAAAAAGGCTCAGGAAAGACGAGTATATGTGGATTGTCACGATTATTTGTAGACTATCATGCTCAATAAGTAGCAGATATTTGCATTAATGGTATACAATGGCAGGAAGAGTCTCAAACAACTATTTTTAAAATTGTATTATGTCAGAATCTTCATTGTGTAAGGCATCACTCTCACAATAGGCTGTACTGCAAGTCTGGGGAAGATTGAGGTTCAAATCTTGGTCAGGAGAGTTGAGGATTGTTTCTATAACTTATTTACCATTCTACTACCATGTAAATGTGAGTGCCTATAAGTGTAAATATAGGCTATGGATAGCTCAAACAAGTATTAAGGCGCAATGTCAAACATTGCTATGCAAAAGCTTACTGAGCTTTGATACTCACCATGGTAGTGACATTTTAATTTCTTTATTCTATATCCACCCATATGCACATCCTACCAAGTATTCTTCATTTGCATGTGTGGACAAACACAACAATCCATAGATGATTTATCAGTAACATTGATCAAAAATAAATAGAATATTAAACGTAATATGGCTAGTAGTTTGTACATATCTATTAACAAGGGTTGTTCGACAATGATTTAGGAGCGAGCAGAAAACGAGTTGAAGAAGCTCAAGGTGACAATAGCACAGAAGGAGGCGGACCTCGAGAAGATCACGCCCCAGTATGAGAACATGAAAAAGAAGGAAGAGGAGTGCACTAGAGAGTGAGTGTAAAGGATACCTTCTATTCACGTTAAACATCACAAATTACTAAGGTTGTGCAAAGCTTAAAAAATCTCAAAAAATATCTGAAATAAATATATTAATCTTGTTTGAAATATAGCGTTTTGTAAATTATATTTATTACCTAAATTTACATAGTTATGCAAAGTCTATTATTTTTATCTAACATCAAACTTTTTTTTTAATATTCTAACTTTGATTCGGGTTCGGGAATATCTCATATTATTTGATTCAACTTTGCTTCAAATTGAAAAAATGGACTTTGCACACTCTTAAAAATCACGCTCCTTTCTGTTGCAATTTTAAGTTTAAATACACTAAAATACATTTGAATAGCTCATACAGGTACAAAGATGCAGTGCTCACACAGAAAATAACCGGGTTAAATGTTAGTGGGTAGTAGCTAAGTAGGGTTCTGGTGTTAAAAAGCCTTGGTGGGTTGTACAATAATCATTTAAAAGAAATTACATATCCATATTGATCTTGAAACCAGCAATAGCTGTGTGTGTAATTGGCCTACACTTGTCAGAAACTGTTCTAATGTCTGGCATTTACCTCATAGCTTGCCAATCTTGGGGAGATCAGTAAGTTTTAACATCCACACATAATCACTGCCAGTCCTCAACCACCCTTATCTCACCAAAATATCCTCTCATGTGGCCAAACTAGGCAAAGGCTAGCGATTTAAATTTTAACACATACAATTGACATCCAGAGAGAATGGTAAAACTCCTTTTGTGCACTCAATCAGGATTTAAATTATTTGAAGTTTAATCTGGGTCAGGGAAAAACACACTTGTGCTGTGCTAATTTTATGGGTAGGGATTTATTTTAGAGTGAAACTCTCAAATCCTTAAGTATAAGGCTGGGCTGATGTCACTCTGATAATTGATCATCAGATTATTATGGCACATCAGTTAAATCTATTACAAGTATTTGGCTCACTGCTTCTTAAACTGTGTGTTCACTCAGGTAGTGGTGACTCATCAATATTAAGCTTTTAGTAGACAGTCTTGTCCAATGTTATCGTGCTAGAAGAAAGTTGAGGGGTGGCTTAGAGTGTACTTTAAGGACCAGTTTCATAGTCAGATCGAGTACACCTCAAGTGTGGCGTTATACTAAACCTACCTAGACCAGAATTGAATGGGTCATTTTTAGAGATGGGCCACTCGAATCTTCGAATCCACCGAATCCTGGCAAGTACTCGAGATTCGAGGATTCGGTGTTTTACTGGATTCGATGATCGAATCTTTCACCTCATAAACAAAGCATAATAGCTTGAGTTCAAAAATTACTTAGTTAGGCCTACTTGAAAAACACTACTTAATCCGTAATATTTATTTTGTTGGAGAAAAGAGATAATCATTAATAAAATATTCTCTAAAAAATAAAAATAATTGTTAAGTGTGGAAAATCTTACGTGCCTAGTACCCTACCCTCCCTCCTGTATGGGAAAATTGGACTCGACCGTTTCGGCACATGCTCACTTATAAACTTTCACCCCACGAACAATCTTGTAAATATTTAATGACCACATTAAAACACTTCAAAAACTGAAATTTAAAACTAGATTTACAAATAAACTCGAACTAAATAAAACAAATTACGGCTTTTTTAAAAAGAAATAAGAACACATTATGCATGATAGAAAGTCAGCCGCCATGACATACTATATTATGTTTACTAGCCCGAGTGATGATTAAAATAAAGATACTGTTACTTCTTACTAGCCGACTGGTTTAATTATCTACAACTACGGAAAGAACCCCTATTTATTGCATACGATCCTTAAGTTACACATTTTGTTGGGTTTCATGTAAAATAAATACTGTCAACAGTCAGACAGTGAGTGATAAAATTGTTTATTTATCTCTACTGGCCTACGTATCGTATCGTATATCGATTGTTTGTTTAAAATCGATTCAGGTAATATGATCACCTAGTAAGCACTCTCGAGTTTTAAGTATCAAATAACGACTTGCTAACCCATTATTGGTTTTTAAATTGATTTTAATTTAGAGTTTAATATTTTTTAAATATTATTGAAGTAATTGTAGAAATATTCAAACATAGTCCTGCCTTATAACATGGAAATGAACATATTGTAGTAGAAAATATGTTCGTGCTTTAAATAGAATGTATTCTCAGAAATCAATACATCGCAAGAATCGAATATATTTGTTTTCTACGCGAAAATAGATAATGGATGTATAAGAAGATAATAAAACAACTTAGGTATTATTGAGTTAACTATTCCCAAAGTATTTTTAGTTGTTAAACCTGTTTTAATCTTTATTAAAAATATCCGTTTGTATTTTTATTTTTGCTATCTTAATACAATAAAATATCCTTTAATGATGATTAAAGTTGATCAAATGATAACTAGGCCTAATCTGTTTATTTCACATGTTATTTTTATAAACTTAACTCATTCTAACAACACTTTTAAAATAACTAAGACACTCAAATTTTAATTTATTTGATTTTTAAACATTAATAAGAGTCTAGATTGTTTAATTTGGCTGGATTTTAACCTGTATTTTGTGAGGGGTGGTTGGGGTTGATTAAAATTGAAAGCAAAATTGAAATAAATCTCAATTCACAGTTTTGATCTCTATTGTGTAATGTAGGTCTATTTGTAAATAATTAAAATTTAAAACGATTTTCTAGGATTCGGATTCGAGATTCGAAAATAAAATGTAGCTTCGGATTCGAGAAATAGTGGATTCGACCCATCTCTAGTCATTTTCATATATTACATTTACAATTACATTTAACTTATTTTAATATTTAAAGTTTGATTCCTTTCTGATCAAATAGAAACTTCTAATTTTATTATCAAACTATTTATTTTAAATTGAAATACAGTACATATTAAGAATGTGCAAGACTCAAAAATATCTCAATCAGACGAGAGAAAAAAGTCTCGACCTTGTCTAGAAAGCTAAAAATAAATATCAAATATTCGAAAAATTTGAAAAAAAAGGCAAATAGCTCCTCTAAGAAATTTACAAACCAAACAAAGAATTTAATAAATATATTATTTTTAATAATACCATACAGACCCAAAAATAGGTAGCACTTTTTCCTCAAAACAGCCTTCATTAAGGAATATTTTGGTTATAAATATTGTTTTTCAATATCATACTTGACATTATAAATTGCTACACTACAAAATTAGATGATAAATTATATACATTGCAACTATCACAATTTGATTAATAATTGTGTTTAAAAGTGTATGAGTTACTCTTGACATGCAATCGGTGAGGTTATTTTTAGGAGAAAAGTGGTGTTATTTTTCTCAAAAAGTGATGATATAATATTCTGAAGTCTATTTTATTAGTTACAGAAATACGAGTCAAACTAGTATTCATTAAAAAAAATAGGATATAACTGTACATTTGTATTCATATTGTGTATTTAACTATTTATTTACATATTCGAAGAAAAATCAAATATAAATATGCACAAAAATGTCATGCTTAGTATTTTCAAACTCGACCTTCCAGTTTTACAAATAGCAATATGGGAATAAAAGATTATCAATTTATGTTTGGACCAAACAATGATATTGAAACATGAACTGTCATATAAGACTAAACAACTATCAAATAAGGAGAAGGGAATAAAAGTAAAGAAGATATAATTTTGCCAAACATGACTGACCGCCAGTAGCAAGGGCCATAATTATTAATGTCCTTGCTTGGACCAAGCATGACATCTTTTAAAAGATCAAAACAAAGAATCAATCTATTGGAATTTAAGTATTGAAATGTGTAAAATTAGAAATTGTGATTTTTAATGTTAACCTAAAAAAAACTAAATTCATGAAAATACTTGTAAATTCTTTGATCCCTTTTATACCTTTAAAATCAGCAAAAACTGATACTATCCTCATAAACGGAAGCCCTGGCATAGTGTTATCACCGGTGTTACCACATTGAACATTATTTTGGATGTCGTGGTATTTGCCCTAACTACAAAGAAATTGTGTTTATTTGGGGAAAAAACCTTAAAAAAATTTTTGTAGCAAATGCAAATTTTGCATGTCTCTAGTTATACTAAAGTCTTTGAATGAACTATAAGATAATTTAAAGTAAACACTAGCCCAAATGTCAAAAGGAACTCTATAAACTACTATATATTTACTTTAATAAACATAGTTTACATTTTTATATTTTCAAAGGAAGTTTTTTCATCTCAATATTTTTTCATATTATTGTCTGCATATTGTCTCGAAGTGGTTCTCGCACGTGCCTAATGAATATGAAAGTTAATTTTGGACTAATATAATAATTCCTAAAAATAAATATAAGCCTAAATTAGATAATTATTTTTCCTGTTCTTGTCTTGACCTTGAGGAAAATAACAATTAAAATGTCATACCTGCACAGGATTAATTTTTCTATATTTTCATCCCAAAATTAATACATTTTATATTAACAGATTTAAAAATAAAATTCTTATATAAAACTATCAGAAACTTAACCAAAAGAAAAGCGCAATCATTTTAACTCAAACTAATTATCTTTTAAATGTGGCCCTGACGTGCTTAAGGATATTCAAGATTCGAAGATTTGAGAGAATAAATGAGTCCACTTCAATGGTTGATTAGTCTAAGGCACCACACTCACAATAGACTTAACTGCCAGTGACTGAGATCTTGATTTGAATCTCTCAGGTGAAGGCTTACTGAGGGTTTAGGGTGTTGTTTTTTTTACTAATGGCTCCAGTCTCCTTCCTTGCAAAGGTGGTTGCACTTACTCTAAATGTATCTTTTTTTCATTTCCAACACATTAGCTAAATTAATTTATTTAATCTGAACGACTAGTAAAAGACACCGTGACAAGAAAAATAATTAAAATTTAACGGTCTTCTTGTTCACATTTTGAACTAGGATTTTATTTAGAGCTCTAATAAGTATTGGAAGTTCATTTTCAACGTAATTGAAGGTAGAAACCTTACAATCAAACCTCAGGCCATTAATTTACCCTTAACATGAATTGTGAATGTTACTATGAACACTAACCTAAAATGTACATTTTGTTACTATTTCTAATTTTTTACTAATGTCCATAATTTTTTCCAAGATTAGATTTTGAAATTCATATGCAAAACAAAGATTTAATTTCTTTTTGCTCATGTTGTTTGGCCTGCTCTTAAAATAAAAATATCTGGTATGTTCATAAGGTTGGCTCTTAAAGAACAGAAGAGGAAAGAGTTATACGCCAAGCAAGGGCGTGGCAGTCAGTTCACATCCAAGGAAGAACGAGACCTGTGGATACAAAAGGAACTAAAGTAAGTTGATTACAATTACTATACAAGTATATTTTATTATCATATGTGGAAGAAAATAGGCTACAAAGGAAAAGGTTGAAGCTTGTGCTGAACTTAAAAAGTGTTATCCTAATTTGTAATTTACTGAGATTCAAATTTTATTTGAAGTCTTAAATTTTAATATCGAAAAGATTTAGATTTGTTTCAAAATCTCAAATCTAAATAAATCCAAGATTTGGATTTGATGGGCTTAGTTCAAAATTAGAATATCTAATTCATAGTTGCTTAACAAATTAATATAATCGGACCAGAGAACAATTGTGTGATAAAATAAATAAAGAAATTAACTTGAGTTCTAGGCCGTTAAAGGAATCATGTTGGGGATAGTTGTTTGCGACAGTGAATATCTTGTGGTTTTAAAAAGTAGCTAGTCTCACCTTTTTGTAAATATTAATTGACCTTCTACATTATGATTCAAAAAAGTGGTGTGATCTTTTATTTGATGTTTCAGCATTTGAGATTAAGGCACTTAATTACATTATTATTTTTTTAGTGAACTTAAAATGTTAATAAAGTGATAATATATTTTTAGTTATTTTATTATTGGATTGGTTTCATAAACTTAGCATAGTAGAATATTAAACAGAAATTCAATTTAAAACACACTCATGGTAAGTATAAAATAAATTATTTCATTTTAATTCATTTTTTCGATTAAATATTTGATCCAATATATCAGAATTGATTAAAAAACACATTAGTTTAAGATTAAAGTCGAATCAAGCACGAAATTAATTTTAGCAATCAGATTCACTTTGATTTTAATTCGTTTTAAAACTCACAATCTTGGATCTGCACAAGCTTAGCAATTTCAAGTGTTTGTGACTAGTTGCTTTTCCACCCTCTCTCTATTCTTTTTTCCCACAGTGCTCCATCGAAATTGTATCTAGTCATTCTCATCCTTTCTTCTTTAGTATTCATTGGTCCACGGTAGCCAGTAAGTTCAGTAGAGCATCAAAGATCTCACCAGGGGTTTATCACTTGGGGGTGGGGTGAGGAAGTGCTGTCAGAAAAAAATAAAAAGTGTTACTGATGGAAGTTAAATTTGAAATATTTTAAGCAAATACAGTGGAAATTGTTTGAATATTTGACCCAATTATACTGTCAGAAATAACATTGTGAAATAAGTTCACCTTAGGGATGATGCACCATAATTAGAAACATGCAAAAGGTGAGGTTATTTTTATGGGAAAAGTGGTGTTATTTTTCTCAAAAAGCAATGATATTTTATGCTGAAAGCGATGTTATTATTTACGTATCTATGAGTTAGATTATTATTGATTAAGAAAAAAAAAGGGCATAAGTCCAAATAACGGTAGCACATTTATGGACACACAACAATTTATACACCAACATTATGTTACTAGCATATTATGGTGAACACAGTAATGTTTAATTTTATTTCGACACCGTATTCAAATGGTTCCTTTATTAATCAAAGCGGATCTATTGTATTCTGGACATGATTTAAAATGAGTACTATATTAACTATTTACTAATCCATGCTAAGTTAATTGTAAAATTAAAATTAAAATTTTCTTATGATCTCAAATGAAAATCTTTTGAGTCAACTTTTGTATATGGTAACTAAACTCCCTCCTCACATATCTTTTGTCGATTCTTATGACAAATCCCCATCCTTGACTTTATTCAACAAAATGATAACTTATACTTGGTGTTTGGTACTTCCCAGAATTTTAGACACTCTCTTTATGTTTTTCTGATTCATTGTGTTTCATGCAGGAATATCTGCAGTCCCATGATACAGTAATGTTACAGAACTCGCATTAAACTGTTTATATTTTTCATTCATATTGAGTATTTAACTATTTATTAACATATTCCGAGAGGAAACAAATATAAATACACACAACACATTTCACACTTAAAACTCGATATCTCAAAATCATTACTTTCTATTTTTATAAATAACAATATGAAAATAATCGATTGTCAATCTATGTATGTTTAAAGACTTAGTGCGAAATCTTTTAAAGGTTGAAAACAAAGAGTCAACCCATCAAAATTTAAGTATCATAAAGGATAAAAGTAGAAATTATGATTTTTAAGCCAGGTTATGTTTCTTCTCTATTGTATGTTTCCTACCCACCTTTCCTGTACCTTTTTCCAAATATATTACAAACTACTATTTAAAAAAAGTCTTCCTTAAAGAGATTTATTATAAATATTCACATCTAATGTCCATTTATTGTGTTTGCCCTTCATGTTATTTGTTCCTTTTACATGTGCTTATCATGTGTTGGATCATCCTTCGCCACTTTTCTTTTTCTCCCTTTTGTGTTTTTTGTTTCCTCTTTTAGGAAGTTGCATTGCACGTTTCACACTCCTTCCTTATGAGTTCCGATAGAATGAAACTTAGGTCGGGGGATTGGGCGGTAACGATCAATTTTCTTCAAGAGGCAACCATTACCTCTTTGTCCAGTGCCGACAATGTAAAGTATGAACTGGGTTTTCCTTTTCATTATAAAAGCTATATTGTGTTTGTTCCCTTTCATATATTTTCAATCCATTTTTCCTGTACGTTTTTCCAAATATTACAACCAACCTTAAAAAAGCGAATAGAGGTTTTACTTTAGGAGGTAATTATAGAATTGGTTAGAAAACCCACAAGGGTGGGCCTTTTTTTCTCTCCCATAACCTCATCTCAACAATTGCTGGTGGGAAAAAAACCTTAGAAAACGGTCACAAGTTTGATTAGCTCACGTGTTACTCGAGTTGTGTGTCATTCCACTTGCCTCATCCTTCCAGTTAAGAAACAAAAATTCCAAATACTAAGCGCTGTTTGTCTGGCGATTCTATGCCAAACCCCTCCTTTACTCTTTGAAGTCACACAAATTACTTAAAATAGAACTCAACTTCCAGGTAGAAACAAAATAAAACAAATCTCATGCTTTTGAGTAAAAAGTAAAAGTAATAAATTTAGACAAAGTTATATTCTAACAAAGGCTTTATAAGAATTAAAATACCATATTGAAAAGTTAAAGGCCTAAAAATTAAGTTAATGAATTGAAATCTAGAATGTATGTTGCATACAACTTTTATACTTAAAATTAGAATGGAACCCCACACATTCTTATAATTAAAAATCTTAGCTGTACAATTTAGTAATGATAAATATAGGTTAAATTAAGCCTTGAATAGACAATTACATAGTAGATGCTTGCTGATTCAATGACTTAGCTCAGTCAGTAGCATGTCTGCCTATTGAGCTAAGGATCTTGGGTTCAATTACCGGCTTTGCCGAAAATTTATTATTGGAGAAAATATGGGTATACCCTGTCACATTGATAAATTAACATCTGGAGACTGGATGTTGTGCCTATCCTAGTCTTAAGATAAGATTATAAGACATATGAAGCTACAACAGAACTAGCCAGCCAGTGGTGGAAAATATATAAATAACTGACCCAGGACATAGGCTGGAAACAGTAATGGTTGTAAGTATTTAGTGGATGCTGAAGGATATTTAGAGTACCATAGGTCTAACCGGTTAGATAAACCTTAGGAGCATGAATTGAGTAGAATGAAATATAAATTGCTCAAATGTTCTTGGATATTGTAACTGATGGGCACTTGCAAGCCTTTTTACATGAACAAGGAATTTAGTTTTTTTAAATAATAGTAATGGATTAGCAAAATAAACAATGATGAATAAATATAGATGTAATGGTGGAGAGCTAAGAGTCTAAAAACGTTGACCACCTTACATGTTCTTAACCAGAAGTGATTTTGAGAATTTTTAAGTAGTGTTTGTTTTAATCTTTAATGCAATCAATACGCATGATTTTTAGAAAAAGCAAAATCTTTTGACGGTTAATCATCCGACATCTGCCTTTTATACAGGTTGTCACAGACAAGTCTTATTAAGATTGTGAAATAATTTATTTAAAAACGTTATATTAATAGCATTGGTTTTTAACATTTTCTTATAACTCCTGAATGGATATTAATCTGTAGATAAAATATATTTTTTATTTGGCTGATAAGTTAAAACTGCATATTATTACTGCCAGATAGTTTATTGGCCAGATAAAATGCATTTATTCATTGGGAGGTTTAAGTTCCCAATAACTAGGGATGGACGAAAATGACATTTTTACTGCAGAACAGGAACAAAACGGAAAGTGATTAAAAAAATATCGAGATTGGGATGGAAACGTGAACTTATAAAAATGACGCTTCAGAATAGTCTTAAATTAATCATATATATTGTTTTTTAAACCAAAATGCTAAAATTTGTAAAATCTTTGACATTATTAAATGGATCAAGACAGTCCACAATCATGTTTGTAAGGACTTAAATTTCTCACGTCATATAATGTGAAGTCATTATTTAATGCTGGTAAAAAAACTCAACTATCTGGCGTTTCTTTTACTAAACTTGACAGAAAATAAAAAAAGAGTTAATTGCAACTCTTGTTCTTTATTAAAGTCTTGTAACGTTCCGCCGATAAGCCTTCACGTTGAGAGCCATTTGTAACGTACTTTTGGATGCTCCTAGTTGACACGTCAATTGTAACGTACTACCTTCACTGTGGTTTGAAGAATATATATATTACAAATAAATGTTGTAGAAGAGATACTTTTGTATAAACTTTAATGGTATAATGTATTACATATCACTGTCGTTTGAAAAAGAAGAATGAGAAACCATTTAGTTGAAAACACCTTTGCCGTGATTCCAAACCCAACCAACCTAACATTATCAAACTATACGAGGTTGATGCTGTAATGTACTACATATCTCTCTCGTCTGAGGAAGAAGAATGGACTTACGCGTCTACAAAGCTAGCGTCTTCTTGAGTCGAGAAGTGTGAACCCTGTATGTTCACACTCTCGAACCCAGACCACTCTTTGCTTTCTTTCCATCGACCAATGGGGTTAGTTTCTTTTAGCGCGCATATTAAGAAAAAAGACGAATTATTCTGCACCTGCTATTAAATTACTGCGTAATACAACCCAGAAACAAAACCATGCTTCTGACACGTGCAGCTAAATGAAAGAAAAAAAAGAAACATGACCGTAGTCTAGAATATATGAGTTTTACTTTATATTAACTGAAAAGAAGAAATATTAATATATTTACTTTAAAATATGATCTCGAATATTAAAAAAGACAGGAAAAATCGGTATCATTACAGTCTGAGCATAGTAACACAACATATATGGACAGGAATTTAATTCAACATTCAAATTCTTTTAAAGAGCTTAAATCTCTTCATGATGAATTTAAATTGGGTAAGACATGTACAAAGACGAATTTTGCAACAGTTAAACCTTTTTAAAAAAATACCACTTTTAATAAGTGGTAAAAAGGAATGCCAAACAGATGAAGATAAAAAATGCTATAGACTATCATCCATATAGTGTGGCAGATGAAAATGGCCTAATTGAAGTGTTGTTAGCTTTAGTGCGACCCCTATACACTTTGCCTTTGCTACACAGAACTAGTATTGCTATCTAGGTGATCGTCTCTCTGGTAACGAGAATAAACTTAATCGAATTATCTACTGACCTCGGGTACAAAGAGTACAGGACTTTTTCTTAAGAGCCCTCAATGAAACAAACTGAAAACATTATATTTGTCAAATAAAAGTAAAGTAAAGTATTCATGTGTACACAGAGTAGAAATATAAGTAAAATAAGTTGTTTAAAAATATAAGAAGGTATTTATTGTCATGTATAGAATTAAGATAGATAATAATATTAGCAGCATTTGGGAAAAGTGGAAATATCTCCTTGCTGGTGGGACAGGCTTTTATGGTATGATGAGCAGGTTATATTTTGAATGAATAAAGCTTGATTCACACGTTTACTGAAAATATAAAGCAGAATCAGCCTCAGAGGCACAGCAATCTAAAGTCTGTTCCCCGTAGGAATTGTTTTCTGAAAGGCCTTTTTCCCTACCAGAAATCTATTATATAGTCGGATATTGGTAGGAAAAAAGACCTTTCAGAGAGTAATTCCTACCGTGAATGGAGTATACATACTTTAAGTTGACCCATGATGCATTGCAATGCTAATGTAAAACATCTGACTATCAACAGATTTTATTTTCTAGTAGATAGACATATATTTTAGATCATTATCCTGATGGTTGTTTACAAAAATGAATTATAATGCTGTGTTGTGGCACATTCCAATTCATCAATACACACATTTTACATTAACGGCTTATTTCAAATCTCCTCGCAACGGCCAACAAAGCTATCTGCTAATTTCTGGCTGTAGAATGCATGCGTTATCAAATGTGCACTGATTTAAGGTGGTTGGTTCTGAGATTTGATTGGTTCTACTCTGCCTAACATCTTGAGCAGAGTGGACAAAGTAGAGAATAGTTGAACTTCAGCAAAACAGCTTGCGCTGATTAAACAGAAATCTTGTGATTGGCTTAGAGTGTGTCACATGACCGCATTTCTGTTCTGTATTAGATTTTCGGCGAACGTGTGAATCCACAGTAACTTATTTAATTCTGACTCAACCACACTGTATTTTCCTATTCACCTAGATACAGATACAATCATTTCCTTGCTGTATACCATCGGTTACTTTGCTAGATCCTTGGGGCTCCACTCCACATCCCAAACCGTGTTTTCCTGAATATGTCAGGTCTCCCATCCCTGGACAGCCGTATCCGAGAATTGGTGGTGACTTTTTTCAGTCGGGCACTAGCCATCTCCAATCAGATAATCTGGGGCATCAGTGATAACAACACTATTGCCTGTCTCTTTTGTTGTATCAGGGACAGTGTAGTGAACCCTTTTGTTGACATGGTAAGTTGACCGGGGAGTCAAATCTGAGAATTCGTGACCACCCCTTCTAGTTGTGTGAGACTGGGGGAGCAGCCAGCTAGCAGGCAATGCCCCCCGAGGTCTGTGAAGAGAGGTATTAGGCTGGTGTCTGGTTGTAGTTCCTGGCTGTAAGATGCCACGGCCAGCGGGGTGAGGCTGCCCATTGATTAAGAGTTCAAATGGTCAGTATGGTTAGTGTGGGAGGGAGATAATTCCCCATGATTAGGAAGATTTGTGCCCTAGTTTGGGATTGACTTTGAGTTTTTCATCTATTTACGGGCATATGGTTATAAACGAGAACCCCTAGGGGTTGGTGTTAGTCATTATTTTCTTTATGTATACAGTATTTTGGTTAAAAAATAAATTATTTGTTAAAAAAAATCCTTATAATTTAAAAGTGTATCTACCTACACCCTCCACCTTTTCAGCACCCATGAACCATCTGGGTTACTCATTCCCATAAACCCTCCTTCCCCTCAGTGCCCTAAAACCATCTTGACTGCTTGCTTCCTCATTATCCCCTTACTCGCTCCTCTATCTCGTTCTCCCCCTCCTATTTACACATAACCTCTACAACTCCACTTAAATCTCTTCCACGATTAAACAGAAGTCAACATCAAGGAACATCAATTCACTAACCTTGATGACCAAGAAAACAGGGATCAGGGAGCTTTCTTGGTCAGAGAAAAATCAGGGAATTTGATCAAATTTGGAATTTTTATAGATTCACTGAAAAATATACAAACTTTTATTTACAAAAGTAATAGTAACATATTTATTCCAGTTAATATTAAAACACTGTGCATCTTTTTAAACACCATTATCTTTGTTGAGCTTACTAATCTTAATTGTCTAAGTCAACATGGAAGTTTCATGTTGTCTTTATTTCCCTCTACCGGGCATCTTTAGCCAAAGTTGAGTCATGGCTATGAGCATGTTTGAGAATTTGAATACGCTATAGGAAGAAGAAATTAAAAATAATGTGTCTCACAACCATTTTAAACAGTACTAGTGCAAGGTTATCTTTTAATTCCTCAATATCATCTCACTGAAATCTAACTTAGATCGCATCACCCACTAGCCCACCATTTTTAGTTGAAATCCTTTCACCCCTTCAAGCAGTGACACAATTTTGGATGTGTATGTTTCTAAAAATGTCTAGATTAAGTTTTGATCTTAGTAAAATAATAATAATATTGTATAGTGGCTGGAAAAGTTAGAAATTGGCCCTGGAAACCTGGAAAATTTGGAATTTTAAAATGTAGTTTTGCTGGACACCCTGCCCTAATACACTGCTCTTCCCACTCTCCATCCAAAACTGCCAGTGAGCAGAGTAACATCTTCAGGGAAAATATTTCGTAGAATAATTATTCCAAATTTGTACAAAAACACAGTGAGCATTATAAACAATACATTTGTGTTTTTTTCTTATATTGATTGTTTGGGCTCATTTTCATTCACATTTGATATGTTGACTTTAAGATTGAACAGTTCATTTTTAGCCCTGACCATGCAGACCATGGAAAAAGATTTCTGCCTCCACATTGTGTGACTTGGCAGATATCTTTTTATTTGTGGACATACAGGGTTGGCTCTCTCTGAAATGTTAAATGAGTGCTTTTCAAAGTGTACATAAGAGAAGGATTTAATGAAGACAGTCCTGTTTACCTAATAGCTGATAATGCTTGAAATGTGAAATTAGCCATAGACAAATTAAATAATGTAACTCACTTGATGTTTTGCACATACATTGCATCTAATTCTCTCAAATGTTAGGAAAAGCACTTCAGGCATGCAAAAGATTCAAAAAAGGCCAGATAAATTGTAGGCCATTATAAACAAAGCTCAATGACTACAGAAAACCTTCGAAAGATTCAAAAATAATAATGGCATCTCTGGGTTACATTCTAAAGGTCATTTTATGGAAAGATTAGCCAGTACTACTAATATATCGCTGCCTAGAGGACGCCCAATTGTATAGATCGCACATCTTTTTTTAGAGAGGATAATGGTTTGAAGCCTTTCATATCTATTCCTGTAGTTAATTGGTCATAACTAAGGCTCATACTCATGAATGTTTCTTTACAAATAGTGTGATTCTTAAAACCTTGACATACTCTTTTAATATAGTACTAGGGGTGTGCGAAGTCCTCTTTTTCAACTTAGAGGTAATTTGAAGAGTATAAATGGAATATTCTTCAAGCCAAATCAAAGTTAAGATATTTTTGTTAATTATTCTATGCTTGAGAATATATATTGTGCCTATCTATGTAATTGTACACACTAAAATCACATAGAAAAATATTTTGCAGCACAATTGTTTGTAATATTTAATTAAAATATGGCAAATAAAGTTAAGATTTTTTCCTTATGTCTATTAATTTGTACATGACATCTCAGAATAGTAATAATTTAACATAAATAGAGTATGTTAGCTGTCAACATTTTTATTGGTGAACTTGGAATTTATTTTCAAAGCAAAGTCAAGTTGATGGAGACGGAAAATTGAAATATGTCTACCCAAAGAAACAACACTACACTTTGACCCAGTTTCTGCTTCTTTACCTAAATCCATTACAGATCATCAATATCGGCATCACCCTTATCAGCAAAAGGGTTGATCGGTCCAGATTATTTTTTAAATCAAGCACATTTTTTAATCAAAAATTTAGCCAATTTTAAGTCGCGTCATCATCATAAACTGTTTCTAGCTTATGATTGGGTCTGTCCCTTCCACCACTTTTCCTTCTTTATTTGCTTCCATTCTTTTCCTCTTACCACTTGCTGTTATCTGCTGCTCTCATCTTTTTCTTGGTTTCCCTTGTAGTATTCTACCTACATACTTAACCCATTCACTGGTCTGTGCTTAACACAACAAACTAATGCAGGCCTGGAAGCCATTTTTCTACCCTTATACTTTTCATTGTCATAGTATAGCGTTGAACTGGCAGCTCCATCTATCTGATTTAATATGAGGTATTTGGACTGGCTAAAAGTACAGTGGTTCAATGAAACGTCGATTCGCATCCAAGCCAGGAAACGTTTGAGCAAACAAAGATGTTAAACACCAGGGATTGGGTTAGTCTCCATCATTCCTCTTGAGATTATTTACTTTTCCAACCACATCACATGGCCATTCCATTTCACCTTTGCCTTTTCTATCTCATGATCTTATTTACTTTAAGTATATATTATAGTTCTGTAATTTTTGGCCCTGACTCCTGTTTACCACTTGTCATGCTAAAATCTAAAACTTTCTATCATAAAATATACTTCTTCTCTTCTTAACTTACACTTTTTTTTTATTTCCAACAGGTCCTTAAACAAGCAGATCAAAGACAAGAAGGACCACAGAGACAAACTGAATGAAGACATGAAGAAGGACGCAGAGAAGTTAGTGACACTAGAGAAGAAGATAGATGTAAGTGATTACTTGCTCTATGGCATTAGGAACTCAAAAGTTAATTGTCACACTTACAAAAGTATGCCACTTATCCTTATCTTGAGCTATTTCTAACCAGTACACCTCATTACACCCCATCTCTTTCAGGTTCATTTTAATGTTATCC
>CABEEJ010000251.1:47952-88180 GCA_901482245.1 Timema douglasi | reverse complement strand
CCCCCCCCGCAACTGTGTATAGTTCTTTCCATTAGGTTTGTCATTCAATACATTGAACGCAGTTATAGTTTCTTCCATTCACGTTTAATATTCTGCCCACCATAACTTTTGAGATTTGATTAATCTAACTATGTGTGGTGATGATTACCGAGTATGTAACCCATATTTATCTAACTTCCTCTGCTCTCTATTATCTTCATCCCTTTTTGGAGCAAATATTTGTACTAGGTACTTTGTTTCTAAACACCCTAAATTTCTTCTCATTATACAAGATGAGAAACCAGGTTTCACAGCCATATAGAACAGATAGTGAAACAATTATTTTGTATATTCTGAGTTTTACTTATCCTGAGAGTGTGTAATGATATGGATTTTTCCTGTCTTTTTTAATATTCGAGATCATACTTTAAAATAAATATATAAATATTTCTTCTTTTCAGTTAATATAAAGTAAACTCATCTTTTCTAGACTACAGCCGTGTTTCTTTTTTCTTTCGTTAAGCTGCACGTGTCAGAAGCATGGTTTTGTTTCCGGGCTGTATTACGCAGTAATTTAATAGCAGGTGCAGGGTAACGCATCTGTTTTCTTAATTTGCGCGCTCATAGAAACTACCCCTATTAGTCGATGGAAAGAAAGCAAAGAGTGGTCTGGGTTTGAGAGTATGAACTACAGGGTTCACACTCCTCGACTCAAGAAGATGTTAGTTTTGTAGACGCGTTGTTCTTCTTCAAACAGCTTCCCCGCTTGACGTATAGTGAAGTAGGTGTGCTTAGGAGGGTCATATTATAATGTTTGAATAAATGGGCATATTGTCCATTTGATGTCTATCATGTACAATAAACTCAATTATACTTTGAAATATATGTAAGTTTAGTATATACATACTAGTATCCACGCATACAACTTTAAATAAGGTGGAGTACAATTAAGAGTAACAACGTGAGATGTTACGAATGGCACACAACGTGGCAGCAGTTAAAATCAACAGTAGAGATACTACAAATGGCATCTCAACAAGGTAACAATTAGCGACAGTGATACGTAGTACCTTACAATTGGCGTCTCAACGTGGGGGCATAAAGACAGTACTTTACAAGTGGTTGGCTTTAACTAATGTTCTGTAGAGTGCCTTCTTGGTTCATACATTGCAAGCTCTACTCACAGCCCTAGTATTCCTTACTAAACTTCTAAGTCTTATCATACATCACACAATCAATCATCACTCCCGAATCTCCCTTTTATCATGTATACAAGTGAATATCTTTGTGCTTAAACCATGTGCTCGACACATATAAACCTTTTTTCCAAATACAGACTCAATACCTATTACCATTCTTGTCTACCCTGTTATCACCATATCTTCCTTCCAAAATCCAGCATCCTAAAAACCAAAAAATCATCTTTTACAAACAATCCATGTGACACTCATTCAATATCCATTTAGTTTTAAAATAACTAGAGATGGTCCACTCGAATCTTCGAATCCTCAAATCCACCGAATCCTGACAAGTATTAGAGATTTGAGGATTCGGTGTTTTACTGGATTTGATGGTCGAATCTTTCACCTCATAAACAAAGCATAATATTTTGAATTCAAAAATTACTTAGGCCTACTTGAAAAGCACAACTTAATCCGTAATCTTTAGTTTGTCAGACAAAATAGAAAAGCATGAATAAAACCATTATTAAAATTAAAAAAATTAGGTGTGGAAAATCTAACATTGTTAATTCTTACTACCCAACTGGTTTTAATTATCTAGAACTATACAAAGAACCCCAATTTATTTCATATTACGATCTTTAAGTTATATATTTTGTTGGGTTTCATGAAAAATAAATACTGTCAACAGTCAGACACCATTAAAACTGTTTATTTATGCCTACCAGCCTACAAACTTTATATCAATTATTTGTTTAAAATTGATTCAGGTAATCTGATCACTTAGTAAGCGCTATCGAGTTTTAAGAATCAAATAACGACTTGCTAACTCACAGTTTATTTTTAAATTGTTTTTAACTAAGAGTTTATTATTTTTTAAATATGTAATTGAAGTAATTGTAAAAATATTCAAACTTACTCCTGCCTAATAAAATAGGAATGAACATATCGCAAGAGTCGAAAATATGTTCTTGTTTTAATTAGAATGTATTCTCAGAAATTGATATATCACAAGAATCAAATATATTTCTTGTTTTCTACGCGAAGATAGATAATAGATATATATGAATATTTTTTTAAAAACTTTTGCTGTCTTATTAAAATAAATTATATTCCTTCAATGATGATTAAAGTTGATAAAAAAGTAACTAGGCCTAATACCTTTGTTTATTTCACATGGTTTTTCTATAAACTTATCTCATTCTATCAACACTTTTAAAAATAGCTAAAAGACACTCAACTTTTGATTTATTTGATTTCCAAACAATAATATGAGTCTAGTTTGTTTAATTTGGCTGGATTTCAACCTGTATTTTACAAGGGGGGGCCGTAGTTGATTAAAATTGAAAGCATGATTGAAATAAATCTTAAATTAGAACTTAGGTTTACATTATGTAATGTAAGTCTATTTGTAAATCATTAAAATTCTAACAATTTGTTAGGATTCAAATTCAAGATTCGAAAATAAAATTTAGAGTCAAATTTGAGAAATAGTGGATTCAACCCATCTCTAAAAATAGCCTTCTGGTAAGTAGTAAAAAATAAGTGAAAGCAATAAAGTGCTAATATACAAGCATGGTTTAGTTTGGATTATCTTCAATATACACATTAGTTTTGAAGCCTCTCTGTCAGTCTCCCTCACTATCTTGGTCTCTTTTACTTTGTATCTCTCACTCTCCCATCTTAACCACCTCCCTGTCTCAAACCCTACCACTCTTCCCCTACAACCTCTCTTACCTTCCCGCTCTCCTTTCCACCCTCTTTCATCTTACCAATCTCCACTTCACCCTCTCTCACTTAACCATTTTCCTATCTTACCCTCTCTCACCTTGTCACTCCCTCCTCCTCCTTTATCTCCTTAACATTCTACCCCATCTTCTCTCACCCTAAAATTATTCCCCACCTTTTCTCACCTTACCACTCTCCCCAACCCTCTCTCACCCTAACCCTACTGTTTAGTACATATTTCTTCATAATCTATTATTTTAATATTAATTTCATGATTGTTTACTTAACTAGCTATTTCTTATATAATTATCACATTTTTCTCTCTACCGCCCTTGTGTACTAACTTATTTTTATAAAGGTGATACATTTTGCCCTAGTATTTTTTTACACACATTTTTCTTTAGTCTGCAAAATGTTTCTTTCAAAGGTAGATATGCATCATCACGGGGCCACACAACTCCCTGTCACTCGTTTTAACAACCCATCATTCTTCAAGCTCATAAGTGCAACACCCAGATAGGCCTACTGGGAAAACAAAACTTCCAAGTGATTATCTCCACCAAATCAAATCGCTTCCCCTGGCTGCTTTCATTTTATAATACTCTTTAATTATATATTTATCTCTCGGTTCCCAAACACTTACTACTATCCTCCTTTCTCCATTTCATACCAATCCTTCTCCCCCTTCCCACATCTGTGATTCTTCTCCTCTCACTTGCACACTTTCTGTTGTCTGCTCCTCCCATCTCTTTTTTGGCCTCCCTTGCGGTCTTTTTACTACATACTTCAATACCAACATTTTCTTTGGCGTCCTCGTATGCCATATTTAAAAATTTCAAATTCAAGATTTGAAAAAAAAAATGTTCTTTTGATCTTTACAAGTGATTCAGCCCAACATGATTATATGACAAACCTATAAATCAAGATCAGATCGTTAATTGAATATTAATTCCAGATTAATACCAAATTAGTTATTATTTACTTTTTTTATTTGCCATAGCAACTTAGTAGTTAATGTGAACAAAACCAGAATTAAGAGAGAAAAAATCCTACCTTTATGGGAAAATTATCTTATCTTAATTTCATCAGGGTATTCAAGACTCAAATTTAAGAAAAGGTGGATTTGACTTGTCGTTAAATATACTGCTTGAAAATTTGTAAAACGTTTTACTGGAGAAGAATTGAATCCTATATTTCTCGAATCATCCTAATTTTCCTTTTGAATCTAAAACCCAAATTTGATTCTTCAAATCTTTAAAATGTTCAATTTTAATAAGATTGAAAATAAATAAAATTAACTGAAAAAATTTTGTTTGGTGCCTTTGACAAACTATATAATTTTGTTTGCCATGTTTATTAGATCATAAACAACACAGAAGAATTATTTACTAGATTAATTATATTTATATAATTTTATCCTTTTTTATTGTGATTTGTAATTGTTCTAGCTACATTATATAATTTTTTTACTAATTGCTTAAAATTATTACCTTTATCAACTCACGTTATTATATTTGATATATATATATATATATATAAAAATTTAGACTTTTATGAATCTTGAATCTCTACTACCATAGAATTCAAGAAATAGAAGATTTGAGCATCACATCTTTACTCACAACATAGACTAACTGATTTTTTTTTAATGTGTGTGTATGTGAAAAGAAATACCATAAGCATGTATACAAAATGTATGATACACGATTTCCCATATTATACATATATAATGAGGTTTGGTTTACTTGATGTCATGTTTGTTTGTGTTCTTATCAGGACCAAACTCATGAGATGGAACGTCAACGGTGCTACATTGACGAGCTGAACAAGCAGTATTATGAGCTGAAGAAGGCCAAGGACCAGTGTCAGAGCACAAGAAAGTGAGTTCAACCAAATAATTATATACACGCTTTTAATTCTACGCGACTCCATCATGCTATCCTGAGTTGCAGGGGATGGGGGAGGTTGAAACTTTAATCTTGGCCAGTTGTACTGAGGAGGGATTTCAAAATGTGATTTATCACTGTGGTGTTCCCATCCTCTCTCCACACTCGTGAGAATGCATTTCCTAACTCTTAAATTAAGGTATTAACCTTGAGTTGGACAAAACAATTAAAAATCAAAATTATAAATTTATATTCTATTGACAAACAAACTAGAGCTTGATTAAATCCACTTATTCTCTTATCTTGACCTCAAATCTGAATTTTAGAAAAAATTATATGTTTAAGAGATTAAATTTCACACTTTTAACTGATGATTTTCTCAACTTTGATTTCATTCACCCTAATTCCTAAATTGCTTTAGAAAATAGAATTACTTACTAAATGCAATAATTATTAGTTCTAAGAATTTTTTTATAACAGATAAATTTTAAACTAATGATGGGGGCTATATTTGTTGATTTTGTTGAGTAACTATGTTTGGCTAAACCACCAATAAGCAAATTAATATTGTTCTCAAACAAATTTCATTTCAAGATTTGGAAGAGAAAAAAAAAATTTATATATATTAGAGATGGGACACTCAAATCTTCGAATCCTCAATTCCACTGAATCCTGACAAGTATTCGAGATTCGGGTATTCAGTGTTTTACTGGATTCGATGGTCGAATCTTTCACCTCAAAAACAAACCATAGTATTTTGAATTAAAAAATTACTTAGTTAGGCCTAATTGAAAAGCACACCTTAATCCGTAATATTTATTTTGACGGACAAAAGAGATTAGCATGAATAAAATCATTAAAAAAATCATTGTTAGGTGTGGAATAACTTAACGTGCCCAGTACCTTACCCTCCCACACTCTATTAGAAACTTGGACTCAACCTTTTTGGCACATGCTCACTTCTACAACTTTCACCTCACAAACAATCTTGTAAATATTTTAATGAACACATTAAAACTTCAAAAACTGAAAATCAAAACTAGAATTACAAATAAACTCCAAATAAATAATACTAATTACGGCCTTTTTTTTTAACAGAAATAAGAACACATGATACAAAGTCAGCCGCCATTTACACAATACAAAGTTGCCACTATGACATATATTATGTTTACTCGCCAGAAGGATGAATAAAGATACCATTAATTCTTACCACCTAACTGGTTTTAATTATCTACAACTATGCAAAAAAACAAAACAATTTATTGCAAACAAAGCATGATTGAAATAAATCTTAATTACAGTTTAGGCCTATATGGTGTAATGTAGGTCTATTTGTAAATCATTAAAATTTCTGACAATTTGCTAGGATTTGGATTCGAGATTCGAAAATAAAATGTAGTTTCGGATTCGACCCATCTCATATATATATATATAAAATCTTAATTATTCAGGTTTTTAAGATTCAAAAGAGCTTTTCCTGCTATTAATAATGTTTTGTTCTTGACCCCACTATATTTTGCTACCCCTAATCCATAGATTTTGTTTAAAGTGAGCTGTGGCGAAAAGAAAACACCATTCAACAGACCCTCTCTTCCCTGAAGGAAGATCTTGCAAAAGCTGACCAATCCCTGCGCTCCATGGCAGGCAAGGTAAAAAAACCATCCCACTTGTATTGAAACTTGGAATTTTTCAACATGAATTTGGTTTTTTTCACATAATTAGCTTTAAATTAATATATTATTTCAACACAAGCTTGACTCGAGAGCTTCATGAGAAACTGACTCAAGATTGACTTGAATAAAAAACTTGAGCTTACAGTATAAAAGTGGGCAGATAAAATGTATAAAAAATTTCCGAACAAAGTGTTTTGTTTAATTTATTCATTTGAACTAGGAATGAACCTGAATTACTTTTTTATTTTGGGACGAGAAATTAGTCAAATTGTCGGGATTCAGGGCAAGAACAGGAAATTTTAAAATTATCTTTTAGAATAATCTTAAATTTAAAATACATTAATTTCTAAACTAATATGGTAAGACTTGTTAAAGTTATAATATTATTAAAACCCGCTTTGGTGGCTGCATGGTCTAAGGCACCACTCTCGCAATAGACTAGACTACGGATGATGGGGATATTTAGTTTGAATTTGGCCGGGTGCATTAGAGGGGGTTTTTCCTAAATGATTTCCAACTCTATCCATGCAAATGCAAGTACACCTCTAAATTCATTCTCCCTCAATCCTAACACACTATAGTAATTAGTACATAGGTGTATAATTTGAGTAAGTAATAAGACCCAGTGCTAAAAATTTGAGATTCGAGGATTCAGTGTTTTACTGGATTTGATTATCGAATCTTTCACCTCATAAACAAAGCATAATCATTTAATTCGAAAATTACTTATTTAGGCCTACTTGAAAAACACAACATAGTCCGTAATATTTATTTTGTCGGACAAAAGAGATTAGCATGAATAAAATCATTATTTATAAAAAAAAATTGTTAGATGTGGAAAATCTTACGTGCTTAGTACCCTACCCTCCCACTTCTATGGGAAACTTGGACTCGACCATTTCAGCACATGCTCAATTCTAAAACTTTCACCTCACGAACAATCTTGTAAATAGTTAAATGAATACATTAAAACTCTTCAAAAACTGAAAATCAAAACTACAACTACAAATAAACTCAAAATAAATTAAACGAATTACAGCTTTTTTTAACAGAAATAAGTCGGCCGCTATTACAAACGATATAAAGTCATCCACCATTACGTATATTATGTTTACTTGCTTGAATGATGATTAAAAGATACTGTTAATTATTACTACCCAACTGGTTTTAATTATCTACAACTATGCAAAGAACCCCAATTTATTGCATACAATCCTTAAGTTAGACATTTTGTTGGGTTTCATGAAAAATAAATATTGTCAACCATCAAACAGCGATAAAACTGTTTATTTAGCCCTACCGGGCTACGCATCGTATATCGATTGTTTGTTTGAAATTGATTCAGGTAATCCGATCACTTAGTAAACGCTCTTAAGTTTTAAGAGTCAAATAATGACTTGCTAATCCATTATTTGTTTTTAAATTGATATTAACTTAGAATTTATTATTTTTTTAAATATGTTATTGAAGTAATTGTAGAAATATTCAAACGTAGTCCCGCCTTATAGAATGGGAATGAACATATTGTAGTTGAAAATATGTTTGTGTTTTAAATAGAATGTATTCTCAGAAATAAATATAAATTATCGCAAGAATCGAATATATTTGTTTTCTATGCAAAAATAAATAAATAATGGATATATAATAATATAATAATAAAACATACTTAAGCATTATTGAGTTCACTATTTCCAATGTATGTTCAATTGTTAAGCATGTACCCATTCCCCGTTTTAGACTTTATTATAAATATCTGTTTGTATTTTTAATTTGGCTATCTTAAAACAATAAAATATCCTCTACTGAAGATTAAAGTTGATCAAAGGATAACTAGGCCTAATCTATTTATTTCACATGTTTTTTTAGAAACTTAACTCATTCTAACAACACTTTTAAAAATAACTAAAAAACACTCAAATTTTGATTGATTTGATTTTTAAACAACAATATGAGTTTAGATTGCTTAATTTGGCTGGATCTTAACCAGTATTTTGCGAGGGGCGGTTCGGGTTGATTAAAATAGAAAGCATGATTGAAATAAATCTTAATTCACAGTTTAGGCCTATATTCTGTAATGTAGGTCTATTTGTAAATCATTAAAATTTATAACGATTTGCTAGAATTCGGATTCGAGATTCAAGGTTCGAAAATATTTATTATTTATTTATTAGCACCGCGTCTTTACTACCCGTTCGGGTTATACGCTTTAAGTACTAATTACACTAATGGATTAGGAATTGGGAAGGATGAATTAGAGGAAGTGAACCTGCGTTTGCGTGGAGGGGGAGTGGAAAACCATTTTAGAAAAACCACCCCGGTTTTCCCGACTGAGATACGAACCTCGATCTTCCCGTCCTCAGCGGTTGAGCTCAACACGACTAGCGCGTTAGCCAACTGCACCACTGAGGCGGGTGATTCGAAAATAAAATGTAGATTCGGATTCGAGAAATAGTGGATTCGACCCATCTATACTTTATTTTTGGAATTTTTCAAATTAAATTTACTTTATAGCACTTATTGGTGGTTCAGAACCAATTATAATTATAGGATGGACTTAACAAACAGGCTCCAGACTAGTAATTTAACACGTGTATGAACGTTTAAATGAATTGTATACAAGAATGTGACATTTAGTTACTATATTTATTTTATATTATTTTTTTAATCTTTATTATTTATATTTCCTCTTGTGTTCATAACTTTTTCCAAGATTCGGACTCAGATTTAAGATTGAGATTCGAAGGTAAATTGGATATTCGGAATTTTAAAATAGTGGATTCGACCCAACTCTAATTTTAATTCAAACTTTGCAGCCAATCCTAAATGGCCGCGACAGTGTGCGCAAGGTCCTGGAGACATTTCGAGAGCGAGGCGGGGCGGCAGCAGATATTGCCAACTCCTACTATGGGCCTGTCATAGAGAACTTTGACTGTGAGAAGAGCATCTATACTGCCGTTGAGGTCACTGCAGGGAACAGGTAGGAAGTTAGGGCTCTCTGAATACTCGGATTTTAAGTTTATAGCTGAGCTCGTCATTAGAGCTCGGAATCAAGTGAAAGTTTTGTTGACTAATCATTTTCGAGCTTCCTCTTGATGTATGTACTAGGGCTCTCTAAGTACTTGTATTTCGATATCAAGCTTGTCGCTTAACCTTGAGATCGAGATCGAAAGTTTGGTAGGCTCGTCATTTTCGAGCTTCTACGTGATGTACTTAATATTCTATTTTTAAAACGCAATAGTCTATTTAATTGAGATGATATCAGCATTTTCACTTATAAATCATTTGGTTACTTAACATATTGTTAAAAATTAATTTCAATTTTCACATCATAATATATTAAAGCTTTAAAACTATTTTCGATCCGTAAATTTATTCAATATTGTTGTCCATTTTGAATTATACTCGATAGAAGTTGTTTCTTGTTTTTACCATGACAAAGCAATGAAAATAAAAATAGCTATAAAGATTACTAAATGATTGAATGATTCTTTTTATTACTTTTACCTGGTCTCTTTCTAAAATAATAATTTATATTAAATTAAAAATCTAGTTTCAAAAATATCTTATATTAAATGTTTTCAAACTTAAAGAAATTTTAAACTCGTATTAATTAATATGTTTAGCTACAAAACTAGCTTTAGTTGAGTAATTATTTAGTTAAAAAATTATGTTGGTTAACCTGTTTAAAATCAATGTTGCTCTTATTTATTGCAATACATATTTTACCAAACTTACCACATTTATATTAAAAAATCAGTTACTATCTCATATTGTTTGCTAGAAATATTATTTTTAATTTTAAATTATTCCCATTAACTTTTATAAGCATTAAAAACTGAAGTGGAGTAAATTTCCCAATAAAATAATGTCTAACGAGATCCCGTACAATGTGCATGTGCAATTGGGCATAGAGGACTGGAAATGGAACAGAAGATTTGATCAAGCACAATTACACTAAGGAATATAAACAAAATATGAAACAGAACTACTGACATTAGAGTATTAAATCTCAACATAACTCTATTACTGCCCGGTTTCGGTAGTTATTTTGCCTCATGAAAAGGGGTCACAAACAAAAAAAAAGTGAACCTTTGGTCTGGAGACTATCAATAGTGACAAAAGATTTGAGTGGGAAAAATATGACATTGATCTATTAGAGGCTTCGAGCAGTGTCAAGTACGCCAAATCGCTTTGACCAATCACATGGGGTTAGTTGGTCAGTTTGAATCCCAATCGAGTTGAGTTCTTTTAGTCCTAAATCTTAACTAGATGTGAATTAACGTGGGGTACAATTCAGAGCGCTATTATTCCTTAGATTGTGAAACCTGAAAAAATCATTTATACCACTATTTCACAAGCTTTGGTCAGTTGTGTACCCATTTTGGGGGTCATGGCCTAAAGGGCCGTCCTTAAATTAAGTAGGGATTTTGGGTGGGGAGGGAGGTTCAAAAACATACACATCTGTTGTCTTGCAAATTGTAAATGTTTTATCCAAATGTTAACAAAGCTCTAGCAGTAAATTAAATAAAACCTTAATAGATGAAAAGAAAGAAAGTCTAATAAATGCCATTACTTTATGTCAAAATCTGCTTTAGTTTGTCCATCAGACTTAAATACTGGGGTGAATTTTTTAAATGTGGTTAGTTAAATTTAGGAGTAAAATGTGTTGTATTTACATTCAAAAATCTTTAAAATTAATTTTTAAGTATTTTAATTATGCATAATTTACTTAAATACTGGGGAGATTGTTTTAAATATGGTTAATTAAATTTAGGAGTACTGTATGTTTTATTCACATTATATTTTATGATTCATAAAACTCAGTGTTACGTGGCGTTTCTATGGAGGTAAAAGTACCACAGTTTGGGTGGGAATCACTTCTCTATAGTCTAAGCCAGACGTTCCCAATGAGGTACCAAGGCACCCTACGGTGCAATGAGAAAATATGGAAAGTTAATAATTGAATCTATAAAAATATTCTTACTTTAGTTAATAATAATTTAATTTTTTTTGCAATACCTTTTTAACTACAAAAGAGTATTTTTATTTTTACTATGTCATCTACTGAGTGTTTCCTAAACTCAAAACAAATGCACATAAGGACGTTTCATATAAAAATTGTGTGAAATTTAGGGGATGTATCTTAATCTACTACCCTGATATAGATAGAGATGGAAAAACAATGCTTTATGCTCTTAAAATCGTGTGTGTGAAATTATTGTGTTGAGGAAAAATACTTTAGTTCAGGATGATACACAATGCTCTCATTCATATGTGACACAATTACCCATGCCCAAAGTTTCATAAACGTAAACATATAATTATGAACCTCCTATATCCATTCCCCGTTATATCGATAGAACATAAGACTACTAAAAATAAGTTCAAGTTTCCAACAAATTTAATACCTTTATGCCATATTATTTAGTTTTAATTTTAAATACATGTACATGGATGGACCTTATACTTTAAACATAAATATTCTGAATCAGAACATGACACACCCAAACATATTCATATATAATATAGAACACCTAGTTCCCCAGTCGTCAATGTATTACTATGTAGGTGGGAAAACCTAATTTCACCACAATAATAATTTCAGATATGCTGGGAATGAACACAAAGTCCACAATTCAGTAGGCAAACGTGCCATCATGAAATTAATAGTATAAATATTCATTTATTTATTTTAATTTAGTACTAGAGCCTATTCAATTTTTAAAATATCATTTATTTAACAATAGTTTACCATAAATAATTTAAATATAGTTGAAAATTACACCTATATGTGTGAAGAAAAAACCCGTATCAAGGTGTAATTTACATTATGTTCAAATACGTACCTGTGAAAGGACCTGGATACATCCCAATTAATAATTGCATTGTGCTAACTTGTAAGTTAGTTACAGAGCTTATTACATATAAATGTCATTCAGGCTAACTTTGATTCAAAAGTACATAGCTATAAAAAATTAGTTTCATCAATATAATATATTATTTCTCTTTATCCAAGCATTAAATTGGGAACCATTGTTTGGTAATAAAAAAAAGCTCCTTTTGTAGTTTCCATATTTATTAAACGTCCTAAGTAGTTTATATAGATTAGATGTCAATATCAAGTATAAAAACAGTTTTTTAATAATATTAATAATAATTTGATATTAATAAAATTATAGTCTAAGTTAAAATTTCTGCTATCTCTAATGGTTACTCTTATAAAATGTCTGATTAAATCATTCACATATGTTTAACTCTGAACAAAATTACTCGCTTGTTTCCAGACTTTTCCACCATATTGTGGACTCGGACAAGGTGGGAACTCAGATCTTGAAAGAGATGAACCGACAGAAGCTTCCTGGGGAGGTGACATTCATGCCGCTGAACAGACTCCACGTCAAGGAGCAGAACTACCCTAATACCAATGTATGAATACAACTTCCTCAGCTCAGTCAATAGGGCCTCTGTCTACTTGGTTAAGGATCCTGGGTTTGGTTCTAGCTATGGATGAAAAATGTGTTGTTAATGAGATTAATAATGAACAATCAGGAGACTGCTGTATCTCTAATATAGTTAAGCTAGTTTAAAAGTTGGGGTGGACATGATCGCCGATCTGGAAAAATGTTGGGAATTTATCCATTCCTGAGAGTCAGGTGGAGAAGACCCTTTCTTGGCAAGGGTTTGGCTGGGGAATAAAGTGTGTTTAATGCTCCAACAAATATTGCTGGCTCAAGCTTCGTCAATAAAAATAAAAACAACTAAAATACCCAATTTATGTTCAATTAATGAATGCCATTCTGAACTGTTTTGCACTTTACAAATTAATATTCATATGAAAAATAAATAATTAATTTAATTGTTAGTTGTGATAATATCCTGATTTGTCAGATTAACACAAACTATTACAAATAATGGCGCAATAAAATATTTTCTCAGTAATCTTAGTGAATTAAGTTTTATACATAACCACAATATATATAATATTTTTTCAAGTTTAAAATAGCTAAAAGAAAATAATCAAACTTCGATTCAGCTTCGAGAATATTTTATAAATTCGATTTGGGTTCACTTCGAATTGAAAATGTGGACTTCGCACACCTCAAACATATCAAAGTAACAAACACAATATGGCTTTTACAATGAAAAAAGAACACAGTTATATTATATATACATTATAAGTGAAGAGAAAAATGACGATTTGATGCTCAAATCAGAAATTTTCTTTAATAACCTGGATTCAAAGGATTCAAGGTCCCATCCCTAGTTTCATGCCTTCATGATATTTAAACTATTAATTTTATTTTATGTAATTACTGCACAAGGTTTATATTACAGCTGGAATATTATACTCTAGGGCCTAGGTGTACTTTGTTCAAACAATCTTACTTAATCATGATTATGACATACTAAGTTACTTAAAATAAATATTATTAGTGAGGCTAGATTAAAACTAAACGTGTTTTGTATAGAAACGGTTACTTTTAATTTTTAAACTTGTTCTTGTTATTCATATGAATATTGTTTTTTCTCAAATTTATCATGAAAAATAGTTTTTCCTTCCTGAGTTTCAGTGAAGTCCTTTTTCACAAAGTTCAGGATCCTGCAAAGGACCTCGGTATGCAGTTTATATTAAAAAATAAGCAACCATTAATAAGATTTGATTACACTGTTCTTTGTATTTATTTTGATTCAATCATCTGCATAGTGTAATCTTGCTAAATAACCAATTGCAATCATTTAAAAGATTCAGTCTCTAAGCTTTATATATTTAATATTGTAAAATGACTTTGGAATATTTTGTTTGGCTTATTTTCATTTTATTTAATGGAGAGTGTCCCGTCATTTTTGAGTATTTCCCCCTTTTTTGGGAGTTGGAACAACAGGAGGGAAAATAGTTTACCAATGATTAGGATACAGGTCGGCATAGGGTCATGCTAAAATAGGGTGTCTGCCACAATGGTTAGACCGGTAATCAGGTATTGTTACTTCTTCTAAAGTAACCTCACTCCTCGAAAAATCTTGAGTGTCCAGAGATGCCGCTGAATTAACCCCGTGTTTCCTATTCCTTCATACTCTAACTCAGCAAACCAAAAGGGTCGGTGAATCTCGAACTGGACAAGGCAAGCTAAGCAATAATTATTCATCTTTTATACAGTACTCTGCTCTTTGTTTTTTCATCTTATCGCATCGCTCTATAACTGGAACAAACAAAAAGTTATATTGAATAATAATTATTTTTAATCAAATTTAAAGTATTAGTATTTACATGGTATTTACAGGAAGATCTTACTTGAAGGTATTTAATAAAATAACTGACAAATTTAAAACAAGATATTTAACCACCATGCTAAATTGTTGAGTAGACTATTTAATCAATTATTATTAAGTTTGAAGTCCTACTCAATTTTATTTGTAGGTTAGCTTTAAAATAATAGCACTGGATTAATATTTGTTAATTCTTATTCATGTAATTTTTGTTATATAATTCTATAATAAAGGAAATTGATATAATTAAATAAAAAAGAAAAGTAAACTACTAAGGCTAAATTTTATGAATAAAGCCTGCCTAGCGAAAGAGGAAAAAGGAAGAAAGGTGGGCTTTCTTCATCACATTTACTCTTAGTAGTTTATTTTTCCTTTTTCTTTAGTTTTGTCATTTCCCTTTGTTATAAAATTATTTAGCCATTGGGCCAACTCATTTAAAAAAATTAATCTTGTTATATAATTCATAATTGTTTATAAAGCGATCTTGTATATTTATAATGTTGCTGTCTGTCTAACATGATGAGGGTTTTTTCTCCACCCTCCCCTCTGCTTCCATCATCCTTCACTCCCCATAGAAATTTTTGAATTTAACTGACAATACATTTTAAATTACTTTCTTCTGAATATATACCAGTGAGTTAACCAATTTATCTTGATATTTTATTAATTATTCCTATTTGATTCAAAAATATTCGTAATCAAAAAATCATCCGCACACCTTAATAGAAAGGCATCTTCTGGTAGGAGTAAGAACACAAATAGCTTTGTTCAAGACCATATCAAGTGCATGGTAGTGCAAAAGAGTAAAAAAAATAAATCTCTGGAATTTCCTAAAATGTTAAAACTTCTTTGAGTTAGATGTTTGGCATCAATTAAACAGTTCAACTTTAGATGGCCAGTGTTATTGACAGGGGTTTATAAAATACATTGCAAAATCTGCACACCCAAAACCAAACTTGTTTTCTTTATTATAACTCTTTTTTTAACTATAGACCTACTTAAAGAATATTTAATGGCATGATTATGTTTTTTGGCTACTATCACAATTTATTTTAGATTTTAAAGATACTATTTTTACATTAAAAAATGCAATTGTTAGTTTAAATGTAATATATTTTGTTTTAAATATGTGTGCTAGTGTATTTTAAAAGGTTATCTTTTAATTAGTTGGGTTTTAATTTACATAATTTTGTGTTAAAATTATATAAATTTCTCAATATAAGCTCAACTATGTGTTGTATTTACTTTCAAAAATCTTTAAAATTAATTTGTAGTTAGATTTGATACTCGGTAGCTTTTTGAGAATCTCACTCTTGATAAACTATATTTAAAAAAAATTAGCTTCCAGACCCCTAATGCTGACATACAGGCATACAGGTATATAAAACTTCCCTTCACACACACTTGCAAGTACAAACTGGACATATTCCCTTTGACACCATTCCCCAGATTGTGGATGCTTGCTTTGTAAGAACAAACATTTAACACCATGATATCACTGCCCAATCGTTTCCAGCTTCTTGTGTACCTGTGTTGCTGTCCTTCATTGTTTTTTTAAAACATGTTTCACTTCATAGCTCTGTCTATGATCAAGTGAATATGATTTACATCTGATGTGTGTATATGAATATTTCTGTGCAGTGCATGCATTGTTAAATAGAAAAAAAAAATGCTTCACTTTAAAAAAATTTCACTATAGGTACTTGCCTGGACCCATCGTTTACATTAATGTGGGGCAAGCCTGTAATTTCTTGATTCAGTAAGTGCATTCTAATTACCCAAAATATAAAATAATTTATTTCCCTTCTACTTTAAGGATGCCATTCCAATGGTGACCAAGCTGAACTACGAGCTTAAGTACGACAAAGCATTGCGCTATATTTTCGGAAAGACCTTGATCTGTCGCAATCTGGAAGTGGCCACCCATCTGGCCAAGACGAGTGGCCTGGACTGTGTAACTTTGGAGGGGGATCAGGTGAGAGCCACTCAACTTAGTTACGGAAATGTATAATTTTCATAATTTTTTATTTTATTTTCTGGGGTCTAGTTTTTAATAATTTTTTAAAATAAATATTTAAGTTAATGCTTTTGATTTCTAAATGGGAAATTTTTCAATTAAGTTAACTCCTATTTTTATACCAGCACACTTACTAATCTGTTTTAACTATTTGGATGTCACAATGCATACAAGGTCTAGACCAAGGTAGGGGAATCTGTTAACATTGGAAGGTTGCATGTCACTTCAAGGATACCTCATAAGGCCGCACACTAAACGTACAGTAAATTTTGGCAAAATTATAAAGACATACTTTAACCAAATAAAAGTTAATGTCTTTTTAGGAACCCATAAAGGAGCAAACAACTTTATATGCTACTTTTTTCCTTTTATCAAACAAGGACAAATTTATATTTCGTATATACTTACTATATATTCATAGATGCGAATATATAATGATATGACTCTATAAGGAAAACCTCTTCCAAATATAATATATATTCATAGAGAAACACTGTTTTGAAAAAAACTAGAGATGTGTTGAATCCACTATTTCTCGAATCCGAATACATTTTATTTTCGAATCCGAATCCTAGCAAATCATTTTTAATTATAATGATTTACAAATAGACCTACATTACACAATAAAGGCCTAAACTGTGAACTAAGATTCATTTCAATCATGTTTTCAATTTCAATCAACCTCAACCACCTCTCGCAAAATACAGGTTAAAATCCAGCCAAACTAAACAATCTAGACTCATATTAATGTTTAAAAATCAAATCAATCAAAATTTGAGTGTCGTTTAGTTATTTTTAAAAGTGTTGTTAGAATGAGTTAAGTTTATAAAAAACATCTGGAATAAACAGATTAGGCCTAGTTATCATCATTAAAGGATATTTTATTATATTAAGATAGCAAAAATAAAAATACAAAAGGATATTTAAAATAAAGACTAAAACAACATGCTTAACAACTAAACATACATTGGAAATAGTGACCTCAATAATGCCTAAATATGTTTTATTAATATTTTCTTATACATCCATTATATATTTTCGCGTAGAAAACAAATATATTCGATTCTTGCGATATATCGATTTCTAAGAATACATTCTATTTAAAACACGAACATATTTTCAACTACAATATATTCATTCCCATTTAATAAGGCAGGGATACGTTTGAATATTTCTACAATTACTTCAATAACATATTTTAAAAAATAATAAAAATTAAGTTAAAATCAATTTAAAAATAAAAAATTGATTAGCAAGTTATTTGATTCTTAAAACTCTAGAGCGCTTACTAAGTGATCAAATTACCTGAATTGGTTCTAAACCAACAATCGATATACGATACATAGGCTAGTAGGGATAAATAAACAGTTGTATTGCTCTCTGACTGTTGACAGTATTTATTTTTCATGAAACCCAACAAAATTTCCCCCTTAAGTTATCGTATGCAATGAATTGGGGTTCTTTGCATAGTTGTAGTTAATTAAAACCAGTTGGATAGTAAGAATTAACAGTATCTTTATTTTAATCATCACTTGGGCGAGTAAACATAATACACACCATGGCGGCTGACTTTATATCGTGTGTAATGGTGGTTGACTTTGTATCAACTGTAATGTGTTCTTATTTCTGTTTAAAAAAAGCCGTAATTTGTTTTACTTATTTCGAGTTTATTTGTAATTCAGCAATTCAGTAATTCAAGCAGACAGCTTTGTTGGCTGATGTGAGGAGATTTGAAACAACCTGTTAATGGAAAGCGTATGTATCGATGTATTGGATTGTGGCACGACGACACAATATAATTTGTAAACATCTGTTGGTAGAATGATATAAAAAATATGTTTATCCACTAGAAAATAAAATATCTTGATAATCAGCTCTTTTAAGTTAGTGTTGCAATGCAGCATGGGTCAACATACAACGTGTGACTTGCTGCACCACTCAGGCAGATTCTGCCCTCTATTTTCGGCAAACGTGTGAATCAACCTTTACAACAACACATAGCTCTACCTTATTACACTACCCTACCTTTAAATAGGTACTCAAATTGTATTTCAGTTGTTTTTTTATGTTTTATACTATCAATATTTCTTATAAATTTAAAGAAGAAGAAAAAATGTGTTTAGTCAAATATTAATGTGTTAATATAACCCTTGTAATAGGGATATGGTAGACTAAAAATTAAAAATAAATTTCGAAAATTTAAGAACATGTAAGAATCATAAACAATTAGAAATTTGAAGTGTTTCTTATTTCGTTTATTATTCCTTAGTGTAATTGTGCATTATCGTGTCTTCTGTTCCATTTCCATTCCTCTATGCCCAATTGCATATGCGCATTGTACAGGATCTTGTTAGACATTATTTTATTGGGAAATTTACTACACTTCAGTTTTTAATGGTTATAAAAGTTGATGCTGATACTCTAAAATTAAAAATAACATGACTAAAATAATATTTCTAGCAAACATTATTAAATAGTACATACATTTTTCATTTAAATGTGGATATTTCTATAACTAAATAGTAACTAAACCATCACCATTTTATGAATTGCATTTAAAAGGTGTATGAGCTATATCTTGAATGTTTGAATGAACTATAAGATAATCCAAAGCAAGCATCAGCCCAAATGTCAAAAGCAACTCTATAAACTATATGGTTATTTTAATAAACATAATTCATATTTTTATACTTAAAAAGGAAGTTTTCTAGTCTTGCTATTGTCTCGAATTGAAAAGGTGATTTTCACACTTCCCTACTTTGTGATATATTAAAAAAAACTAAATGGTTGGCATTTAGGATCTCCTACAAGTGCTGCCATCTATATTGTACAATCCAAATAATAAATCAAAATTAGCTATTGGTAGTCCACCTTGAAGTCCAAGAATTGCCGATCTTGAATTTTTGAGCCTCTAAATGTTCTCACATGTGAGGATCTATTGATGTGCAGGTGTCATCCAAGGGTTCCCTAACAGGGGGGTACTTCAATACATCCCGGTCCCGCCTAGAGATCCAGAAGACGCGCAGTGAGCTTAACGCTCAAATCCGTGAGAGTGAGGAGGAACTGGCCAAACTTCGAGAGAACCTCAGGGAGACTGAGAGCAAGATCAACCATATTGTGTCGGAGATGCAAAAGACTGAAACTAAGAACAGCAAGGCCAAGTGAGTACATGCAGGATTTTCATACACTAAAAAAACTGGGAACAAACAAGGAAATTTTTGTGCTAGAGTAAAACTAAATTTTATCTGAAAAAACCTTGCATATTGACAAATTTGGGACCTAGCTACAAATTTTAAATAATTGGCCTTTGCATAGAAAAATAGTAAATAAAAGAACTAAGCATTGTGATCAAACACAGGTTACATAACAAGTTTTTGATAGTTCGAGTTGAACAGTAGCAGGCACATCTTGAAATATCCAAAACTCAAATTACATTAAATATCTGGTGAAAATGAAAAGATTTGCATATTTTGTAAATGTAAAAAGTACTTAATATATAATGTAAAATTAATATAATGAATATTTACTTTGTTGTAATTAAGTTGTTAAAATTTATGTTTAAATGTGTGTTTGATTGAAGATAGAATAAATAAAGATGATGTCACATTTGGACATTGGATTCTTCCCAAATATGTCCACTTTCCTTAGTTGGGGTTTCTTCATTAAATTCACACTGATTTTTTTTATTTTTACATTGTTTTTATCACTTTCCATAAGCTTGTTGTTTTGCCTTTTAACCTCACATCGTTAATTCCTCTTAACCCTTTGAGTGCCAAGAGAAATGACAAAAAAATGTGCTTTAAGTGCCAAGCTATTTTGCTGAGAAATACAGGATTTTGTTTAAATTTTAATATATTATTATTCTTTTAACTTCTTGCACTCAAATTTTTACTTAAACTAGCTAACATGATTGCCAATCCAATTATATAATTATACATTTACTTATTTAATTTTCAAATATAACAAAATCACTAGCCAAGATATTTAAAAAAAGTTTTATTTAACATTAAGTTTTAAGCTTTGAAAATTTAAGTAGCTTGAAATAGAATAATTCATTGAAAAGAACATAAAAAACTGAGTAAATAACAAAGTTTGCAAAAAAAACTAACTTTAGATTTTACTCTAGACACTGTTTGAGTAACCATCAACTTTAGCAGGGTTATAGTAAAATAAAGTCTAAAATAAATAATTGGCTTGGAATCATAAGTGGGAGGGAGGTCTTCAAACCTGGTACTTCTGCATAAACATGAAAAGGTTGGGGTGGATTATCCTGACCTTCAAAATTTATTTCATCCCAATAGGAATCACGCAAATTCACACTCGCCTTATCAATGTCAACTGTCACTCCTACTTTTTCCGATCTTTCACTTTAACTATAATATAATTCCAGTTCAGTTTCATTATTTACAAATTCAGAATCACAGCTTTCATAATCACTAACAAATTTATCACTCTCGCTTGAGCTATCATTAATTATTGCAAGTATTTCTGTGTTTTGAATCACAGCTTTCCTCTTAGTAATTATGTTTACAAACAAGGCCAAAGTTAAAACTCATAAAATAAAAAGTTATAAAATAATTTTATGTTCGATATATCGAAACTCTTAAGTGCAAATATAAATAAAAGTAGCTTAGCTTTAACATACGAGAATGCAGGGGAAATAAAATTTACCCTATCTGTTGACAATACTAAACTAAGTGCTTGAAAACATGGTATCGCCGTGAGCGATGCTAGCAATTTTAGCAAATATTTCGCTCTGAGCGATGTTGGCACTCAAAGGGATAATGAAATTGATTAAATTTTTTCAAAATTTTTATAGTTCCTATTTTTTGTTATTTTTTGTATCCATTTACTTATATATTTTTATTTTAATAATTTTCTCTCTATCTCTCCACTCTACCCTTTGTTCAATGTTAGCATTCAGTCTAGAATTACTTCTTCTCTGGTGATTTTTTATTTTCGGTTTTGCTTAGTTAATCCCCTGTACTTATCCATGGGGAGTAGAATGCTTCTACAAGTCTTGAGATGACATCCACCCTCTTTTTTTTTTATAGAAGGCTGTTGAACAAAGCAAGGCAGTCATCATCTCGGTCACTTTGTTTGAAATCACAGATGGATATGGTGCTTAACCCTCCACGCTCTGAGAGATTTTCGCGAGTTGTACTAAATTAAGAAATATGAAGAAATGTGATTACCAATGCAAAATAAAGAAAAACCAGTACTTTAATCAGAATGTTTCCTTTATAGAATGTATTCATTTTCAAAAGAATAAAATCCATACAGCAGGGAATGACGAAGACAGGTAACCATGAAGTATGAATGCAAGATCCAGGTACATCCTATATGGCCGTCACGAGTAGGGTAGTATTCGGAATTGCCTCTTTATAATCAAAGTTTGTATTACATTGTTTCATCAATTTTCTTCTTAGATAAGTTGAACATATACCGAAGATCTGCAATGTAAGAAAACCGGTAACATGGGAGGCTACAATGTGTGGTGCTATGTATGGCATGGAATACTCAACAATTTTTATAAGACAATTAACTCGATAGAAATATGTTGATGTAAGGAGAATTTAAGAATGAGAATCATTATAAAGGCAAAATGTCATTCCTGCTAAGACCTACATAAAACAAGAACAAAAATATTTAAACTTTGATTCTCTTTTGATAATATTTCTTTGATTGAATTTAGCTTCTCTTCAGAGTTAAAAAGTAAATTTTGCATACTCTAAGTGTAAACACTTCTTTAAATTTCACCATTAAAGAGGCCAATCCCACCCCAAACTGATTTTGAGTAAATATTGTTTTTGCAAATATTTCAAATATATTATGAAGATAGTTATTAAAATAGTACTTTTACAAATTCATTGGTGTAAATAATAACAATCCCGTGTCAATGGGCATGCAGATCAAGTCGGCAACCCTGTATGGTCTAATTTGTCAGTGGTAAAGTGGTTGGTGTTTAAATCCTTGTTGTGTCTATTTTCCTAAATGAATTTCAACTCCCTTCCTGCATATATTTTGGTTTATTTCCTCTAAACTCAACCTTCGTTACCCATTTGTGTAAATATGCAGTTATCTTACATTGATAGTAATATTCTCAACCTAAATAAACAGAAACTGCCTTTGAACATATTGTTACATAAATGTCAAGATAACCAATGTTTTTGAAGTCTTGTGACACTGTGCTGTCTTATGTTGGCAGAGATATATTTGATAAGGTAAAAGCGGATATCCGTCTTATGAAGGAGGAACAGACCGGGATAGAGCGGTACAAACTGCCCAAGGAACGGTCATTAGAACAGTACGCTTCCAGTATGGAGGCCATGAAAACCACTAAGGATGGCCTAGAGTCCGAGTTACACCAGGTCAGTGGCTTAAATTGTGGGTAAAAGTAAAACTGGTCAAGGTTGTCAATTTATTGAGATGGTGTGCTTGAATTGAGTAGTACTCAAGATTCAAATGAATTGTAAAAAGATATATTTAATCTAAGGAGAGTTCCTTCAAATCTTTAAGAATAATCTTGATTCAAGATATTTTTTTTAAATCTCAAAGTTTTAATTTTTTTTTTTTTCCTCCCATGACTAAGAATGGACATGTATTTTTTGCATTATCATGGATCATGCTTTCACACATCAAACATATGAAAAATCATATTCTAAAGCTCAAAAACTTTTTAATAGCTATTTTTATGTGTTCTATGTCTTATTATAAACTAAATTTGATGTAGATAAAAATAAATATTTATTAGAAACATTTCAAGCTCAGGGTAAGTAAAGGGTTGTTCGCCTGCCTTCAAGCACCACCCTTTATAATATTTTGGGTAATGGTGGGTGCAAAGTCCCAAGAAGGACAGGCATAGCCTGGCCAAACCCATTTCTTTATTTAGCCTCCAAATTTACATATGAAAATATGTAGTCTCTTGGGTCTGGAGGTTGAGACCTCGGCGCTAAAATAGTGTGAGGTCAGGACGTTTCCCGATATTGCTAATGCTATAGGCCATCCCGCTGTCAAGGTGATGTTAACTCTGTGCAGCAAAATCGGTTTCGCTCCTTCTGGCAGTAATGGATAGTATAACATCATTCCCAGTATATGTCAAGCTTGATGCAGGTCATGTCTAAGAAGTAATTCAGCTCTTTTTGCCTTGGGTGCCAACGAATCAGAGGTCATCAACTTTCAGAAGGTTGGTGTCATGGAACCGAAGGGGTGTTCAAGCCTCCTTAGTGGGGTTTATTCCTCCCTGGAAGACCAATGATGCTGTCTGGGATGAGCAGTTCAAGGCTGCACTTGTCGGGGCAGTTGAAGCTCCTAGCCGGGTCTGCTGGAGGGCCCGAATAGTGACTTCATGGGATTGAAGTGACCCTAGAATTTCTTCCATAATTTTGTTGAGGTTTTGTGTTGCCATTATTATATCTTTCTCTTGGGTGGCAATCCTACTGTCTGCCTTGGCGTTCTCGCGGAAATCTTTACGGCGGGGTTGGAAAGTTCCTCTTGGTTCCCTGAGCTCTTCACGGGTGACAGAGCCAAAGTCTGGTTGCAGGGGTAGTAAGGGTGTACTTATCCTGCATGGTCTTCAGATTATACCTTGGACGGTGTAACTTTGTCATGAAAGAGCCTTCTTGGTGTAGACGGAGCTTTCCTGGTCTGAGCTATCAGGACACAGACAGTTATTTCTCCGTTGGGTCAGCTGGTTCTTAATGATGTTTAGTTTGCATATTGCTTCCCTCAGCTTCTAGTTCTCCCTCATCTCAGTTGTTGGGTCGTTTGCCTACCTCTAAAATATTCTCTTTTAATGAAAAAATCAAAATAATGAATGTAATTTGCTATATATATATATATATATATATATAGATATATTTATTTCTATCACTAAAAGTGAAGCCCAATATCTGGGAATAATAATAACTATTATGTAAGATAGCGATAGGGGCACAACATGGACCCATAGCAATAGACTTCGAAACATAGTGGCATAACAATTAGCGGCCCAACGTGGAACCAGCTAATTAGTAACATTACAATTGGCGTCCAAATGGGGAGCCTGTTACGGGAGTGCTACCAATGGCGCACACTGTTACGAGGGTGTTACAAATGGCGTCCAAATGTGGGGCCAGCTAGGAGATAGTTACAAGGCTAAAATAAATACTAAGATCAACAAATTCAAAGTTAAACTTTAAAAAATATATATAAATATTTGTAAATAGTCTAATGGTAAAAATATAAATTTACAATTTTATTTTTTAAAGAATTAATCCATTTCTTTTAGTTTGAATATAATAAATATTGAAATAATATTGAACATTGAAAATAAGATAGAAAGGTAAGGCATACACACTTACCAAAAAACTGTAAACCTCAAAATTCACAATTAAAAACACAATTATAAAATTTTTGTGGTACATCCCCCTTCTTCAGCAGAAGAGAGTAAAATACCAATTGGACTAGGGCAGCATGGCTAGAGGTAGATCATGGTCATTTAGATACTGGTGTTGGCTGTTTCTTCATTTTTTTTTTAATCCCTTTGGTTTTGTAGTTGCCTGTTCAAACTTGTGTCTTTACTCTTTGTAGAGCGGTAGAAGGTTGTATTTATATGATATATAATTATTGGATTGAATTATCATTTATTATTTATTATTATTGTCTATATAGAAATGACTGACTAGTGAGTAGGCCTACTTGAAATAAAAGAAGAGAAGGTTGTCTAAGGTTGAGCCCTCCACAAGACTTGTATTGCTTCACACTTCATAGGTGGGAACTTGCTCACCGATAAATAACCAAATCCAGGCATCCCCCTGGTCTCAACCAGACATTTTGATTGACTTTTGTTAAGAAATTAATATTATAAGGAACTTACTTGGTAGAATCACGATTGATTGATTGATTGATTGATTGATTGATACACTTCTTAAGTCAATTAATAACACATGTTATGAATATGAGGGATGGTTGTCACATAAACCAGTCTAGAGGCGGTATAAGCTCTTAAGGAGTGGAATCAAAATAACAGTTGAGAAACATCTCTTTAATACAACCTTTCAAGTAACATTATAAGTAACTTTTTTCATCTACACTTCTTATATAAAATCCAATATCTTATAGTTAAACGACTTATATTATTCAACTTATTATAACTATATTGATTGATCTGGATGACACATCTGTTACTACAACAATTTTGTTATTAATTCTCTCTTTTGTTTACACAAGTTTTTAACCTCTTGACCCAGATAACAAGTTCTAAATAATTCTATAATCACTTATTTTAACTTTGTGGATTATGTTATTAGATAAATTTTAATTCTAATATGTTTCATATGTAATTCAATTCTACAATTCTCAGATGTGAATGTGTCACAAACTAAGTACCTTTCAAATTACCCACTTACTATCAATCACCTTTTATTAATCTTATCAATTGTTTATAATTGCATAATTGCCCTTGTTTTACTGTTTCTTTGATTCTATTAAATTGATTATTCATGTAATTGTTAGTTGTTCCTCAATCTTTTAATAACAACTCCAATTCAGTCATTAACTATTTACAATTTTTGTTTTCAGTAAAAAAAGTATTGCTTTATAGAACCTTGCTCATCTACAGTTTTACCTATTTATTTATTTTAAATTCAATTTGCTCTTGAAAAATTTCTGAGGTGATTATGTATTTATAAGTGATTAAATTTCCTGACTTAACCTTTTTTTTTTCTTTGAATAATTAATTCTTTATCATTTCCATCCATTCATATTGTTAATTGACTTAGTAACTCCTTTCCTGATCTAAAAATCTCCCTTTTAATAAACCATCCCTCATATTCATAACTTGTTTTGTTAATTGATTTAAGAAGTGTATCAATCAATCAATCTTGTTTCTATCCACCTTTCCTGTACCTTCTTCCAAATATAATACAATTGCCTCATATAGCGAAAAGAGGTTTTCCTTATTGAGTTATATCATTATATATTCACATCCATGTCCTTTTCCTGTGTTTGTCCTTTTTGTTTTACCTTTTATTTTTTTGTTCCTATCTATGTGTTCTATTATTCTTTACCATTTTCTTTTTTTTCCTCTTTTGTGTTTTTTGGTTTTCTCTTTTAGGAAGTTGCGTTTCACACTCCTCCCTGATGAGTTCCGATAGAATGAAACCTAGGTTGGGGGATTGGGCGGTGATCGATCAATTTTCTTTAAGAGACATCCATTACCTCTTTGTCCATTGGCAGCAGTGTAAAGTGTGAACTATGTTCTTCTTTTCATTGTGAAGGCCATATTTTGTTTGTCCCCCCTTTTATTTGTTTCTATCCACCTTTCCTTTACCTTCTTCCAAATATAATTCAATCAATCAATCGTCATTCTACCAAGTATGTTCCTAATAAAAATAATTTCATACTTCTCCATACTACAAATTAAAATGAACTTAACTAATATTTGATAAGAAGCCAGACATTGTAGTCATACTTAGGTATGGGAAACCAGATATTTTAGCTGTGTTTAACTAAAAACTAAAGAATTAAAATCACAAACTGCTTTGTGAAAACTCGACTTTTGCAATATCTTGCTTGTGTCATGTCTTAGGAGCTGATGTCACAGCTCTCTGTATCAGACCAACTGGAGGTGGATAAGTTGAACGACGATATCCGACGCCTTACACAGGAAAACAAGGAAGCGTTCAGTCTGAGGATGAGGCTTGAGGCAGAAAAGAACAAACTAGAGAACCTCCTTACCAACAATCTCATGAGGCGTAAGGATGAGCTTGTCCAGGTTTGTGACTTAAGGCAGTAAATATTTGTAAATGATAATTGCCTTCAAGGTTATTCAGAATAAAGCACTAGTCTAATTTGAGGTTTGAATGAGGAAGGATAGTCAGTACATTTACTTTAATGATGCTAGAGTATAATTGTTTGGATAAATCATGACACTAATAAACACAACTATCTTTCACTTGCTCTTGGTTGGACTACAAGCATGCAACAACATTTCAACTCTGGATCTTTCAATGAAGCTAATCTTTAAGCTGTTCTTTTTTAGGGGTCTTCGAACTCAAATTTTTTTCATCCAAATTGAAGACAAGGGAGTTTGTTTGAAATACATATTTGATGTATATATACTACATTTGCTAGCGCTTGCTTTGCTTGTTTAAAAGATAAGATACAACTCATGAAATTTTAAATGTAATTAATATAATAGTGATTGTTACAATGCATGGTGTATACTATAACTAATTTATTTTTCTAGTGTAAGAGCTTATAATTTCAATGTTTAATAAGGTGAATTATTGCCTAATGGCCCAGCAATGTATAAGACCGTGTAGAAACACAGTGCAGTGATGTAAAGTAAGTGATAGTGAAGGAAGCCAACCTGAAAGGATAGTTAGGTTAGGCCTAGATAGGGACATACTTTTCTCTTCACTTATTCTTATACTTTACACTCTACTGAAGTTACACATTGTTTTAATTTTTGGAATTATTCCTTTTTCATACAAATAGACATACATAAAACATTAAATAATTTGTATGAAATAAAGTGCACTGAGCAAAAGCAATTTGTCAGAAATAAAATGATAGAATATTTTACAATAATTGTACAAGTGGCAGCATTAATCCAACTACCGAGTCAAAGGTGGCCGAGTTATCTGATAGCTCGTGATCTTAATAAAAATCACACATTTGTAACCAACGACTTCCGCACGTCCATCATAGACTCTGCCTTAAAATATGAGTGAAGAATGACCTTGGGCACAGGACAATTCCTGGATGGCTCAGTGGTTAGAGCATTGACGTACTAAGCCAAAGGTCTCAGGTTCGATTCCTGTGTCCAGGTGTAATTTTTCAATTTACGGAATATGATATCTAGATGGAGTAATCCTCACTAAAAGCATAATTAATAGCCTTGGCTATTTGATTCATAATAATATAAGTTGAGAACAAGGTTAGAACATTCTTTGTGGTGACGCGTTGTGTCCGCATAGCAACCAGAAGTGATGGGGCGCGTCCTTAGTAGCGAGCAAACCTGTTACTTTAATAACCTTGGTGTGGCAATGAATGTAATCGATTATTATTGATCTTGTTTAACTATCAATAGTTATTCAATATTTCATCAAAATGAACAATTTAAAATGTACAAGTTATTTATTAAGAGAGAATGAGAAAAAAATACTTAGCAAAACATTATTTTTTTAACAAAAGTAGTGTGATCGTCATTTATTAAAAATGGTCACTAATCCTGGTAGAACTATTGTGGAATAATAATTATGTTCGAGTCACAATCAACTAGTCGTTTCATAACTGTGTCCTTTTGTGTCAATTCATATATATTAAAAAATATTGAACTAATCGATCTTTAACCTATAAATCAATAGAGCCCATCTTTTGTAAGCTAAACAAATTAAAATAATAATTTGTATTATAAGCATGCACCGCATATATATATTAATAATCATTATTTTATAATTTAAAGATTTATCTGTTTAGATTGAGGTTATGTGGTATAGAGCACTAGCCTAAATCATGGTTTAAATTAGGAGGGATAACCAGCACACTTACCTAGGTGATATTGGAGTAGAAATTGTTTAGATATAACACTAAAAAACACATAAACACATTTTTAAGGACAAGCTTTCACTATCACAGACAACTTCATCAGGTCAGGAGAGTAATCTGATGCTTTTGGTTGAACTGTAAGGTTGACTGTTTTTCAGTTATGACATCACTGTATAGATAGCACTATGAATAATGTTATATTGAATGTAATCACTGTATAGATAGCAGGACTATAAATAATGTTATATTGAATCTAATAATAAGTGTGCTGGTAGGAAGGAGAGGAATTATCTTAGGTTGAGTTTGGGGGCTTGTCTGGATTTGATGATATATTGATGGGCCAGTTCCCATATCCTTTGTTGTGAAGGGTTGCATATTGCTTTGTTCGGGGATTTAACCACCTGTTTAGATTGGGAATTGCATGTGGTAAATATAAATATGATATATAAAATAACAGCTCAAAATTGCTAAAATTGAAAACACTTCTATTTTTTTCCAAAGCTTCGAATTTTTCTTCAGAGTATTTTCTTTTTTTGAAGGAGAATTCGAAGCTAATTAATATTTGATTTGACTTCAAAATTCTCGAAGCTTCGACACCCTTAATTACTATCAACAATTTCATCAAAACACTTTTAACAGAACAGCACACTTTATTTGACTTATGGATTGAAACTTGCAAATTTTGTAATAATAGATAATATTGTTTGAACATAGTTTTTATGTCATATATTTTATATTTGTTTCTATTCATACAAAATAAATACTAGTAGCTTAGCCTTGTGTACAATTTTAATTCGAAAGATTTTAGAAAGCATATTTTGTTTAGAATTTATTCAAGTTACCAAACAAAGATTCATATTTGATTCAAAGTTAAAATTCTTTGGTTTCCACAAACTTAAAGTTTTGAATTTAAATTAATAATACTCACTCATAATTATCCGTCATTGCTGTCGTTATTGTGTCTCATGTCATCCCGATTCTTTTGTTGTCAGGCTCTGCAAGAGATCTCCGTAGAAGACAGGAAAAGGCAGCTGGAGAACTGTAAGTCTGAGTTGATTGCCATCGAGAAACGCATAGACGAGGTCAACAAAGAGTTCAAAAACATGGAAAAGAAGGTGCAGGAAGCAATGAAGATGGTGAGTGTTAAATTCTCAGGTTTTGAACAATGGGAACAACTTTTTTTTGGCATTGTACAGGGATGTCAAACTTGATACCCTTAGTTCTTACTAGTATCGAAAGAATTGAGACTATCTTTGATCCACAATTTTCAATACCTTGCTTCCTAACTCTCAAATCCCGGTAAATGAACATTGTGACATATAAACCAAACAGCTCTGTTCAGAATTGGGTAATTTTTTATTATTATGTACATAGTTAAGTTTTTTTTCCAGTTTCCCTTTAGTACTAACAAATTATAAATGTACTTAAAATAACCTCTTAAATCAAACATTGAAAGTAGAATAGATAGGCAAGTCTTACACATTTATAATACATTCACGACCTTAGTTTACTTAGATGACAGGTGGCCTGGCGGTCTAGGGGTAAGGTGTCAGACTTCTATGCTGGCGGCCGGGGTTCAATCCTCGGTCCCGGCAAAGATTTATCTTTGTGAATGTGAGGAATGCCAGGCCTCCACCGTGGTTCGGATTCCACGTTAAACTGTAGGTCCTCCATTTCATCTCACAATCAACCTTAGATTACACATTAGCATAAGTGCGTATAACCCGAACGGGTAGTAAGACGCGGTGCTAATAATAATAATAATAATACTTAGATGACTGCTCAAAAGTTACTAGAAATAATCCTTAATATACCCCTACAATAACATGTCATCTGTCACTTTGGATAACTGAAATGACAACCTATGTTATTTTATGAATTTGATAGTTTACCACAGTAATTTAGGCCAATATTATTTATATATTTATTTGAGGTCAGACTCAAAGCTTATTTTCATTTTATTCCCCTTAAAAAAATTATTATTCACATCACTTTCACAAAAGATCTAATGAACATAGCTTCAAAAGGATGACCGACGAATTTAAACCATGTGATTGAATGTGACGAAAACAAGTTCTTTACAATATGGATAAAAATATTTTATTCAGTTAAACATTTCAAAATATAATAAAATAATCTATTTTATATATATGACAAGTATTTTCTTTTTTCTAAGTAAATATTATACCTATATTAAAAGGTATTAATGTATCTACTATATTACACATAATAGATAACATTCCAAAACAGAGAATAAGTACTTTTAATTATGTTTAAAATATTGTTTTGGATTGGGTAAAATGTTTAAAAATGAGCTAGTCCAATGGCTAAATAATTTTATAATAAAGAAAATTGATAGAACTGTTTTTCTTTAAATTCAAAATGGAGTAAGCAAATCTTTTTGTTATTTAAACTCTGTTCTTTCTTCTTTATGTTTGATAAAGGCAACAATGCCGAAATATTATTATTTTTGGGTTAAAATTTGTGTTTGACTACTTCTACTATAGACGACATTATAAAAGAAGAAGATGTAACCTTTGTGCATTAGATTCTTTCCACATTTTTCCTCTTTACCTAGGTGGGCTTTCTTCATCCAATTTACTCTTAGTAGTTTATTTTCCCTTTTTCTTTAGTTCTATCAATTTCCTTTATCATAGAATTGGGTGAAAAGAAATTATTAAAAGTTATGAAACAGTGTAATAAAACTTGAATTTACATTATTTTAAATGTAATATATAACATGTAATTAAAAAACTTAACATTTATTACAAAATAGTGATCTCTTACAAGTGTTGGCAACCCAAAACCTAAACATATGATTTTTGAACTGTCATCCAGGTAGAAACCTATCATGAACAGAATCTACCAGAAAACTGTAGGTTTTAAAGTTCACAATGAAATCACATAATTATGTTATTTTCTGGGTTCATCAGTCTATTTCATCAGCAGAAGAGAGTAAAATACATGGCAGCATGGCTACACTGGATTTGGATATTGGTGAGCAAGCTCCCACCTACGAAGCTGGGAAGCAATAGGCGTGTTTTCGCAGTTGACCTGGTATCAATGTTTAAGACCGAGATGATACCAGAGCTTTGTTTAGTAACGCCATAATTGACTAGACTTAACATTATGGTTACGACGAATTAGCAGAGAATTTGTGCCCCAATTTCAAAACATCTTCACTCATGTTAGATTTAAATGAGTATAACTTCATAATCAATTAATTTTAAGTTATAAAATAGATAAATTAAAATTAACAGTAATTACTATCTAGAAATACATGACAGTAAGTAAGTACTTACTTAAAAAACAGTTAAGTCAAGGATAAAAGAAAGTCAGTATTATTATATGACCTTGCCCTATATAATCAAACATATGTACTTTGTTTTCTATAGGCTATTTTTGAGAAGATAATGTTTTGCTTGATATGTTGTCTATCTATTAGGACTATTCAAAATGAGCACCAATCTAGCTAAGATTAAAATTAAATATTTCATTCTCCGTCAATTTGCAGTACATATAGGTTTACATAAATTAATCTACCAGCTGTTAGATCTACTCTACCCAAACCGTCATTTTTGTTTATGAAAAGCAACTCAAAGTCGTTTTCGCGCTCCACCTTGGTCAAAAACCCTCGATACTAAGACGTAACCAATTCATTTGTGAAAAGTTGCCTATTGCAACTATTGGGGAGGGCTTGTATAGCACTAGTACTATAGCATGAGCCAGAATCTGAATCATGTGTTTGGACATGAAGTGTTACTGGTTTGTCAGGCTCGTTGTGGTTGGTATCAAAACAGTGACCATTCGTTCGTTGTTTGGGTGTTCCTGTGGTGAGGCCAATGTATTCAGCAATGCAGTAGTACCATTGCAGCTGGTACATAAGATTCTTTGTGGAGCAGTCATAGTGGCTTTTCATGGGGTATTCAATTTGTGGGATTCTGCTGTTGATTGAGGTGGAAGGTTGGTGAATTCTACAGGTACCGCATCTTGGTTTGTTGCAGGGCTTGGCCTAATGTTTGTTGTTGTTTGCAGCTGGGTCGGGCAATTTAGGGTAAACCAGAATGTTGCGGAGATTAGCGGGTCGGAGAGCTTGTGTATGATTCTAAGAGCACTATTGTGAAGATTTTGTATGTCTGGTGATGAGGTTAGGATGTTGTAGCCTGTGTTTAAGATAAATCTGAGTTGGTTTAGTCCTTCATAATACTGGGTGGTAAGCATTATGTCATTGTAAGGTTGTTTCTTAATAGGCTCTTGATATATTTAACCAAAACTAAATATAGTCACCGCCCCTGGTCTCAATCTTAGATTACGTTCTCTCTTTTTCTTCTAAGCAGGTCTACTCACACCAGTCAGTTATTTTTAATACAAACAATATTAACAAATAATTTGAGTTGATAATTAAATACAATATAAATACAACATTCTATCCATTTACCAAGAGTAAAGATACAAGTTTGTGCAGACAACTGCAGAATCAACTCTAAACCTTTTTTGTGAATAAACAGGCAACAACAGTAACTCAAGTTACATGCTCTACCTATAGCCATGCTGCCATATAATCTAATCTGTGTTTATGCTCTTCTCCTGAAGAAGGGGACTGATGTACCCAGAAAATTACATAGCTATATGTTTTGTTGTGATTTCTTTATTCGTTTATTTAGCAACACGTTTTACTACCCGTTTGAGTTATACGTGTGTTGTGATTTCATTGTGAATTTTGAGAACTACAGTTTTCTGGTAAGTGTGTAGGCCTTGCCCTTATTATATCCTCCTTTTAATGTTTAATTTAAGACAGCCATTTGGCGTCATTTTTCCTTGGTTGACATAACCTTTGTGTTCTAATGATTTTGCACATACCAAACATGGCCTTTTTTTTTAGGTATTTTGTTATTTTTTTTGTTCAAAAACATTACATTATAATACAGTATATAAATAAAATATTTTAATGTGAAGTTGGATGCAAATTAAAAGATCAAGATTGTAATGTTGAGGAATGAGGAATCGAAAAATCAAGGTTAAAATTTTGGACTCAGAATCAAACACAACAGAAATAATCGTATCTATAGTTTCTTAATTTAAAATTTTAACACTTAGATTATACACTAAGTTACTTTGTGTGACATGTTTAGTAAAGTTGGGTCTATAAGATATTAATCCACATAAGATTACACAAATTGTTGGAGTCTGCAAAGCTACGATAATATCACAATCAATTCAAATTTTATATTATTCCATCAGTTAACTTAAATCAAAACAAACTAGAAAATATCTGTAATGTTGTAAATCTCACATTGTATATTAAATATGTTAGTATATTTTTAACTTGACAAAGTGAACTCTGGTTGCCACGAACATGTTGAAAAACTTAAACTTAAGCATGATAACTTTTGGTATTAAAGTAAAAACTAATCTAATATTTTTATAATGTGTTACTTTTTTATTTAAAATCACAATTTATTGGTTTTAAGTTTTAACTAAAAAATTATATAACTGTCTTAAATCATTTAAGACATTATATACAAAATATAAAATATTGGGAAAAAATCCTATTTTTTAAATAACCACTTTTGCAAACTTTTAAAAATGTCTATAAAAAAAGTGCTGTCAGTTTAAGAGGCTTGCCTCAATATCTTGATATTTTGTGTGAAAAGTCTTATCTTTTTGATTCCTACAAGTTACAAAAAGATGTTTTTTTAATTCTAAGCATTATTTCAATAACCTCAGATTAAACATCACTTTCATTACTACACCAATTAATTTCACCATATAGTAATAAAAAAAAACTACTTAATTTGTATTATTCAGTATTTGTAGAAACTTGGCTTTTCGATTAAAATAAAAGTGCTATTCACACCACTACCAACTGTGGTTCAAATATTTTTGTAAATTTTATTTTTCCTTTGTATGAAAGAGGTGATTGGTATTACTAAAAAATTTCTAAGCACCAAATTAAACTAGTACATGACTTATATAAATCACAAGAGGAATAATTTGAATACTTTCCAGGGTTGAAACAATCAAAAATTATCATGAAATTTTAAAATATTTATTTTTATACATGGTAGCGCTTAATGGTGGTTTATCCCAACATAAAATATGAGATAAACCAAAAAAAACGCAAACCTTGTAACATAAATTTACCCCTTAACTGAATGGGAATTCACACTATTACAAAGAATGTTATCATTTAATTATGATTTCTATTTTTAAAGCAACTTAATATTTATGAAATAAAGTGGCTTAAGTATAATAAATACCCTTAAATAACTATGAAAGAATTGTAGAAAATGTAGCACAAATAAAATAGAAATACCAACTCATATTTGCAAACACTTCAATATTTGGACAGTTAAGTTGGCATCCCCTCTTGGAAGATGCCATCTGACATCAAAATTTGAAGTTTTTGTAGTGTTTTATTTTTATTTGTGCTTTATTTTTGACTACCTTAGTCATTTATTAATAGTAACTTAAGAATTCTCTTGTGGTCACTGAATAATAGAATCCTACATCAACTCACATAAAATGTTGATTTTTGTGCAATGTTGTGCCTCACTCATGAACCGTTTGTTTTTATTTTCCATAGCAAAAAAGCGAGCAGCAGGCACAGGACAAAGGTAAGACAAAGGAGAAGGAGATCCAGGAGAAGATCCAGGAAGATGCCAAGGACCTGGAGAAGATGGCATCCAAGCAGAACACACTGCAGTCAAAGATCGCTGACTGCACCAAGAAGATCCAGGAGTTAGGATCCTTGCCTTCGCCAGAGATCTATGCCAAGTACCAGAACCTCAGTACTAAGAATGTAAGTTTGACGAGGTAGTTTCTTTACTACAGTTGTAATTTTATATCTAAAAGAAGGTACAAAAAACACTTATAAGAACATTTAGATAAATAATCGCACAGAATCTCAGATGTAATTCCAGAAACACAGCCTGGAAAATAATAATTGGTGGAATCGAGACTTCTCCTTTCATAATAATGAATTGATGGCTTGGAGACTGGATATTTTGTCTTTTGAAGTGTTAATTTATGGGTTTAACAATTATATAATTCATTATCATCATCATCATCTGTTTCCAGCTTTTGGCCGGGTCTGTTTATTAAAATGCCCCCATCTTCCTCTAACTTGAACACTTTCTGTTATCTGCTCCTCCTGTCTCTTTCTATGCCTCCCCTGTGGTCTTTTCCCCTATAGGCCTACTTCATTTCCAACATATATAATATAATTGGTGTGCTTAAATATTTATCTTAGAATACCCACAGTAATAATAAATAAAAACCCGCTTTGGTGGGCACATGTTCTTACGTCTTATTCTCACAGTGGACTAGATTGCCGATGACAGGGAGCTCGAGGTTCAAATCTCATTCGGGTGCACTAAGGGTATTTTTTCCAAAATGGTTTTCTTCTCTCCCTTCATGTAAATAGAGGTACACTTGCTATAAACATAACCTTATTAATCCCTAAAACCATTACCTTAAATAATACAAGTGTGTAAAACCCAAATGGGTAGTAAGATGCGGCACTAAAAAAAATTGAATAATAATTTTCCTTAAAGATTTAGTAAAATGTGCTATTTATTTATTCTATTTTCGAATATCAATTACTTAATGATTCACATTCCTACTTTAAGTATTAAATTATAAAAAATTTTGCACATTTTTGAATACCTAAAAACAGATATTAGTTAATTCAATTTTACCAAATATTTTTATATGTTAGCAATTATTATTTGAACCATTGGTACCTGGTGTCCAAAAATACAGTAGGTGCACATATAACAATGTTTTAAACAATTATTTAACCACAAAAAAAAATTAACTATCTTTTCCTATCACATTAACAATAATAATTATAAACTCAACAACTATTTATACAAAATTATTTTAGCTTGGTGGCAACACTTTAGTTAAACTCATATACTTCCAAAACAAATCCCCAAGATTACTATGAAGTTTTGCACCAGGTCACATGTTAAAGGGACACTTCTAAACTTGCTAGCCAAATCAAAAACTTCTCTTTTTTACAATGAGCATGCTCAAATGGTTGCATACACATATGACTGAAGAAGCTGTTAGGTGGAGCGCTGGCAGTCAGCTCACAATAGAATATTAAAAAGAATGATATATTGTTCATTCCAGTCAACAACCGTTAAAATAATCAGCAAAAGCAAGGAAAGTAGATTGTATTCAATATTAAAATTGAGACGAGAATAGCTTACCTCGTCCAATTTGAGGTTCGCCGACAATGGAGTGCTACCTTGTAGGTTGCTGGGTTAGAATGGGAAAGAAATGAGAAACAAGGGGATAATCCAGTGGCGTCTCTTGAATTCTTGTAATGGTTTCTTTATAAAAGAGGCCACTTTAGGGCCCATAACACACAACTCACACGTGGACAACAATTTGTGCAGCGATTAGTGCACCCATTATGGTAGTCACCCTATGTAAGATAAATACCTCGCTGGAGTGAACTACACACTATCCAAAACACCTTCCTTACCCTCCCCACTGCTCCCCTCCCTTTCAACTCTTAAAAACTGAGGGAAACCCTCAAAAACTGCGAGGCTCTCCACAATGGCGGAATTTGTCCAAAAAACAAATACAAAATCAATAAAATGGTTTAAATTATGAGGGATAGCCAGCACACTTACCTAGGTGATACTGGAGTAGAAATTAGTTAGATATAACACTAAAAAACACATAAACACATTTTTAAGGACAAGCTTTCACTGTCACAGACAGCTTCATCAGGTCAGGAGAGTAGACTGATGCTTTTAGTTGGACTGTAAGGTTGACTGTCCACAGCTGACGGTTTTTCAGTTATGACATCACTGTATAGATAGCAGCACTGATGTCATAACTGAAAAACAGTCAGCTGTGGACAGTCAACCTTACAGTTCAATCAAAAGCATCAGTCTACTCTCCTGACCTGATGAAGCTGTCTGTGACAGTGAAAGCTTGCCCTTAAAAATGTGTTTATGTGTTTTTTAGTGTTATATCTAAACAATTTCTACTCCAGTATTACCTAGGTAAGTGTGCCGGCAATCCCTCCTAAGTTAAACCATGATTTAGCCTAGTGTTCTATACCACATAAAATCAATAAAAATAAGTAACTATATCAAAGGAGCCAGGATAAACAAATCATTACACAAAAGCTACTTCACAATATTAAATATATATAGTTCAGAGACTGAACATACATACAAGCTTATAGCCAATATAATGAGGTCACACCTCAATGTACTGCAAGTGATATCTATATCATAATACTAATTAATTATGAAGTCTCATTATTTAAATAAAACTGTATCAAATATTATTTTTTAAACCTGTGCGAGTCCAAGATTTTCAATTTAGAATCAAATTGGAATCTTTGCTAACTGGCTCAAATCAGATTGAAACACTTTAATCGAATCTGATGCTTAAATAAAACTGGATTGAATATTTTATTTTAAAAATAAGTTCAAATCTTTTGTTTTGGACTTAATATGATCATGCTTTAAATCATATTTCTGTTGAATATTTTACTATACTAAGTTTTTTAAATCCAATCCAATCAAAAGAAAATCAAAAATGTTTGATAATTTTACTTTATAAACATTTTAGGTTCACAAAAAAAGAATATTATCAATAGCTCTAACTAAAGGTGAAACATTAAATAAAGATCATACCACTTATGTAATCTAGTGCAAGTTTAATAAATAATTGGAAAAATTTGGGTTTAGCAACTTTTTTAAAATACAAGATATTCACTGTCATAAATAACTATCCTGTACGTACATTTTAATTGATAAGAAAATGGACGTGTGAAGAGAGTATGAAGAAAGAAGTTTATTTTTTTCGCATGGACTGGAATGACATTTTTACTGTGGGATGGGAATGGGACCGGAAATGAGAAGAAATGGGAAATTATAAAAATAACACTTTAGAAATAAAAGTATTCTTGATCGTAGTTCAGACTTCGTTTTACTCACAAGTTGTTGACCTTGTAGTTGACTATGTAAAAGATATTTCTATCATTCCATCCCTCTTACACAAACACTATTCAATACTTTTATTTCACATTCAAACAAGCTTTTCCACTCAATAACGACCCCTATCCCCATCCTCCCATCCCCGGTATCACCCTTCCCTGCACCCCACTTTGCCACAGAACAAAGAAGAAAGCTGTCTACAAAATTGATAAACCTTTTTTTGGGCCATCAGTACCTGCTAGAACACAAGTGTTTTTTGTTCCCCTTCTCTTTCCCCTTCCCATTCCTCCACAAATAACTTTATGTAAATGGATAGATTCCAGACCTTTTTCTGAACATTTGAGATACCACCCACCCCTAATTTTCTCTTATCAAGGCCGAACCCAACTATCATTTTAGGTTGGTTCCCTTCCCTAAGACTTACTATAAAAAAGTTTACAGTATTTCATAAATTCTACGTAGATAAGTAGATATGGGATGGATCCTAATAATTTTTAAGCTGAATCTCAGAAAACATAATATATGTTTTAGATATTTGCAAAGCAGGTTTTTGAGTTCAAATTGAATCTCTAGTTAAAGCCAATATTATTTGTTAATTTTTAATAATTATTACATTAAATCATATCCTAGTTAAATTTGCTAAATTAAAAGAGCTACCCAATTTAAATAAAAACCATTAGATTAGTTTTGTATTCTAGTTCTATAAGTTCTTCAAAATGATCGTGCGGTAAAGATTATAATTAATAAGCCTTTACTTCACCTTACCAGAATTGTTATTAAAACTATATTAACATATTTTAGGTGCATTTTGGGATTTGTAATGGCCTGAAACCTTTTCGAATTTTTTCTAGTTTGGTTTTGATTTATCGGATTGAATAATATAAAATTCATATTGATATTGATATTATCGAAACTTCGTTTACCATAGTGCTTTTACATAAATCTTCAGTGTTTAACATTTTCACATCTTACAGCCCTCCCTCCGCCCCGC
>CABEEJ010000251.1:18585-47894 GCA_901482245.1 Timema douglasi | reverse complement strand
CCCCCCCCCCCTCTTAAATTCTGATTTTATTCACACTAAGTGGTAAGCTAATGCTTCGGGGTCTTGGTGTTAGTATTGTCTTATAATTATGTTTGGCTAAGTCATTGGTATGAATCATAATAATTCCAGAATGTTTAAAAATTAGGTGGCCCAATGGCTAAACAATTATATAATACTTTGTTCTTTCATCTTTATGTTTGATAAAGGCAAAAATGCTGAAATATAATTCAATTTTTATTATTTATTATTATTATTATTATTATTATTATTATTATTATTATTTTTTATTTATTTATTTATTTATTTATTTTTTATTTTTTTCCTTTTTCTTTAGTTCCATCAATAGTTCCAGAATATAATTCAGCTTCAAATTTTTTAAATATTTATTTTTTAGTTGGAAATTTCTTTGAATACTCGATTCTTAAATAATCATAAGGATTCAAAGGAGTCATCTCAAGCTCCAAGTTACTAAGCTGTTATTATATTGAAATACTCTGCAGAGCCAATTTCAGGATGTCCCACTATTAAGTGTATGTGATTATGTTACAGCTGTTTAAGGAAATGGAGAAGGCCAACAGTCATCTCAAGAAGTATAGTCATGTAAACAAAAAAGCTCTGGACCAGTTTATGAGTTTCTCAGACCAGAAGGAGAAACTGGTGAAGCGCAAAGAAGAACTTGATAGAGGGTGAGTCGGCAGTCGCCCTTCACAAACTCCTATCTTTTATGCCCATGGGTCTATTTGTGGAAAAGGTAGTGTCATACTCAGATAGTGTGTAGTGACGCAAACAAAGATCCTATATTATAGTAAAAATAAAAATACATTTTGTCAAATAAAAGGTCTTGTAGTATTTGATACATCATTCCCAAAACTTCTTCATTAATTTTGGTTGAGCTAATCTATGTTGGACCAATTAGGCGAACTTTAAAGTTTTGTAAAGTGTGAAAGTGTTCTTCTTTCCGTTATAAAATCCGCAATTTTTTTGTATCAATTTTGGGTTTATTTGAATTTTTTGTTTGCTTTATAGTTTTGAAGATTAGTGTGTCTAATAAATAAATATCTATAATATTGTGAGACTAAAGTTTCAAGCGAATATGTGTTGTAATGGTTGAGTCTTAAGTTTCCCATTGAGGGGGAGTAGGGTATCAGGCACGTTAGATATTCTATACAATGACAATTATTAAATATCTAGAAAATACAATTTTTGACAGGTTTTATGAAGGTTATCTCTTTTATTTGACAAATTTACAGTTTTATTTGCGACAGATGTTATAGACCTAAGCAAATATAATTCTACTCTTATTAATTTTTTTACAATTTAAAAATCAAGTGATGTTTACAATTAATATCTTGTTTGTTTACTTGCTACCATTATGGTACTTAAGTTTTATTTCTAATCTCATTGAATCAAAACAGTGCACTTTCATTTATTTTTCATTCATTTGGTGAATTGATAAGACTTGTGTTCTCAACAACTGTTTATTATACTTTTTTTTATTTTTTTTATTTAGAAATGTGTGATTCAATTTGAGGCTTTATTTGTAGTTAATAATATATGTTTATTATAATGTAATTTCTAATTACATATTTAATTGTATTGTTGTTGATTCAATTCTTATTAAAATTGATACTTTTCTTTGTTAAAATCTAAAAAAAAATATCTATGAACATTAAAGTTTTTTTTTAGTTTTTTTGGGTATTTCATAAAGTTGAATAGCAACATTTTCTTTATATTAGGTTGGATGCTTGAAAAAATAAAAATAAAAAGATTCAAGAATTGAGAATCGAAAAATCAAGCTTGAACTTAAGAATCAGAATTGAGAAAAAGAGGTATCGTGACATTTTTAATTTAGAATAAATATACCAGTTCAACTTACACAATAATTAACTAAATACTAGTCTACACTACACATTAAACTAGAAAAACTGAAATATTCACACAACACTATTTATAGCACACACTGACCTTCATGTAGTTTGTTTTCAAACTATCGCTGTTTCTATTTTCAAACTAAAAGTTGTTTGGTGACTGATAGCTTAACCTCACCCCTCTCCATCCCTCCTTAATCTATCCACACCCTCTCATTCTTATTTCTTTGCCGACTTATTTGCGAAGTGTTCACAGAACTACACTTTGAATTGTTCCCAGGTGAAAGGTTTTTGTTGTTTCTTAATAGCAAAGCTTTAACCACTCCCACAGTTCTCCTCATATTCACTAAATTATTTACAAATTTCTTGCCAGACTATTGAACACAAAACTATTTTTTATAAAAATATACTTTATCATTACAATGGTGGAGACAAGAAAAAAAACTTGTATTTTCTTTTTTTGAATAAATTCTAATACTACTATATTAATTTTGTTGGTCACATTTGGGGGGGAGATCCCCTCACCTCACCCCCCTCTGGCCTTGGTTGAATCTTATATTTATTGAATCTGAATCTAAATTGGCTTTTGGATATTAAATCTTTAAAAATGTACAATTTTTGCTAACGTGAATGAATTGAAAACTAAGCTTTTAAAAAAGTTTCTGATAGTATTTTTATTTTGTTTATTTGTCATATCTATTATATAATAAAGAATAATGAGGATATTTTATGAGTAAATTAATTATTTAATATCTCTTTGGTTTGGTCCTCGTTGATTTTGCTATAAAAAAATTGCTAAAATGCTGTGTCTTCCTATTGTATACTATCATTATTTCAACAAAATGCATAAATTAGTGATTTTAAGTAATTTCTCAAATACTATAGAAAGGAACGACACGAATTTAGGGAACAGAGGTCTACAATGGATTTATCTTTGCCACACAACAGCATATGGAAACAAGGTATAAATATCGGAATAACTTGGCAATGGTATCTATGGATTGGAAAAGTAATATGATAGCGTGTACAGAAATAAATTTTGGAAACCGAAGGAGGAGGCAAAAGTGAAAAGAGGAGTTGTAATGAAAGTGAAAAATGTGTGTGAGGATAACAGGAGTTGGGTTAAGACAGAGAATGTAAGGACAGACTGGTTCAAAATAAAAAAATGTAGGGAAGCAGGGTAGAGCTCTTTCACCATTACTATTTGTAATGGTAATGGAAATGGAAATGATCATGAACCAAGTGGCTGGAAAATTTGGCGAAGAAAGAATGAAAGCCATGATGTTTGTTGATGACTTTATTGAATGCGGGGAGAAGGAAAAGGAAATACAGGGACAACTACAAGAATGGAATGAAATTTAGCATGGCAGTGTGTGAAGTGATGGTAATGATGAGGAAGAGGGTAAGGCTTAATAAAGCTATAAGGTTGGATGGAGTAGAGCTGATAAAAGTACAGAACATAAAATATCTTGGAAGCGTGATTGAGGAGAAAGTTGGAAGTAGAGAGGATTTAATGAGAAGTGGACATCAGGGAGAATCGTTCTCTAGGTATTTAAGTGACCTTTTATGGAGAAGTGCCCTTGAAGTGCAAGGAAGTGTTGTACAGGGTGTACTTGGTACCCATTGTCACATATGCAGCAGAAACATAAGACATTGAATGCAAGAGAGACTAGGAAAATGGAGGCTATGGAATGAAGTTTGTAAGGATTATGTTAGCTTTAACGAAGAGAAACAAGATTAGGAATGAAGATATCCGGGAAAGAGTGGGGGTACAGTACATGAGATAGTAGAGGAAGCAAGATTGAGATGGTATGGGCATGTAATGAGGATGGAGAAGGAAAGGATGACAAATAAAATATTGGAAATGAAGTATGTAAGAAAAAGACTACAAAGGAAGCCATGAAATAAATGGGATGAGCAGATAACAGAATGTGTTGAAGTGAGAGAAGAATAATAAAAGTAATTAATGGATGAAGAATTGTGGAAGGCTAGAGAAAGATGGAGGCATTTTATTAAACTGACCCAGCCAAAGGCTGGGAACATTTGATGATTATAATTATGATCAATATGTTCAATTTCAAAATTAGTATTAGTTACTATTTAGTTAACTAATTATTTGGGTTGACATATCTAGAATCATTGGTGGTCACCATTATGTGTGACTCTCAACTTAGTGATTGATTCTCAAAGAGTTTGATATAGGCCCATTGATTGGTTTTTAATGCTGTCCCTGGAACCTCCTAGGATCAGCAGATTCTAACTAGTGTGTGTATTCTAGAGCAGGGCTCTGGACAGTTGGTTCCAAGAGTTGATTCTGAGAGTTGGTTCGAGGTAGTTGGTTTTAGACATGTTGTCAAAGTGTGTTGTTAAGATGAGTCTGTTTAGCGATGGCCTACCGCCAGCGCCATGGGTGCAACAATGGTTGAGACAGTGGTTATACAATAGTTAAGAGAGTGATTGGGATTCGAGAACAGGCAGTTGCCAAGTGTAGTAAAGAGCTTCTTAGGCTATGAACATGGGATATTGTGTTGACCAGATGTGGGTGAACCCGAAACTCGTCACGCTTACGACTCTGTACAATGGACTTTTTATCTAATAACCCTATCATAGTGTTACGTGCCTGAGTGTATTTAATTATCTTGGTTGAACTTCACACCTTACAGAAATATTTGCACTTGTCCTAAGACTTAGAAATTCAGCCGTGACAGGTTGATATCAGAAGAGGAATAATTTCGGATAGTCGACATTTTACTGTCAAAAATGTGATAATTATGTATGTTAGTTCGCTTTACCTTACATTTTGGTTCATAAATGGAATATTATGCTTCGATCACCTTACAATTGAAATAAATATTTTACCAAACTTACCACATTTAATTTTTTTTTATGTCTTACTGTTATAATGATATTCTATTTTTTGGCCCTGTGATGAGTGCCAATTATAGTGATTCCTGATTTTATTGATTATTATTATTATTATTATTATTATTACAATAATGTAGACCCATGTATGCCTTAGGATGAGCAGTAAGTATAATGATACCAGGTTTTATGATGATGACGACGACGCGTGCATGCCTTACTACGCACTTATCACATGACTATGAAAATCTAATTTTATGTAATTCGATTAAAATCAGTAAAATTTAATGTTTGTATGCAATTTATTGATTTGATTACACTTACACTGTTATAAAATTGACATTGATACAGTTCTTTGCTAATTTCCGAACTCACACGGAGAGTCAGATCGAGTGCTGTTCAAAATTTTGTTTTTCTGTGCGATAATACTAGGTTTCTGTGTCAAGATAACTATTTTTCTGTCTAGATTTATACGCACAATCTGCTTTTAATACACTACACCTTGCTTCTTGGACTCCTTGTCACCATTGTTAAAACTAATAGAAGAACTTCTGGCAACCTGATGTTGTGAAGGCTAGCTTCCTATTGGGTAAAGGCAGCCAGATCATCCATCACCTGATATTCAAATAGAACAGAGGGAGTTTTTTTAATAAAGAACGTTTTAAAATCCATTATATTAAAATTAATTCTGAAAACGGCTGTTTTTCCATGGATGAAGTATTAAAAGGAAACTTTAGATACAGTACGTTAAAGAAAAATACACTTTATCCATGACTTTTTGAATATATGAGAGGGGTCCAAAATAGTATCATTACACTGTCTACTAGAAATGTTATTTTAACTAGATTATTTTTCATTTTAAAGAATGAACATCAACTTTTATAATCATTATAAATTATATTGAAATAAATTTTGTTATAATATTTAGTTAAACCCAACATAAGGTGCATGTGGAACTGTGCAATGAGGAATGGAATTGGAACCGAAGAAGTAATCCTGTGCAATTATTACATTAAAAACTAATAAATGAAATGATGAACATTCCAAATTTCTAATTACTTAGGTTTCTTAATGTTATTTTTTAGGGTAATTATTGCCATAAAGGCTTATTTTTGGAAAATATTAGCTCAGTAAAATTCACTTTTTTAAGTTTTTTTCTCTAATGTAGTGTCTTAAAGAGATGAGTGATTGTAGTTATTTTAAAATTATGTTTTTTAAAAGTGTTATTTTTCATTTAAAGCCAATATTTTAATTTCTTAATATCTTTATTTCATTAGTATAATTTACTATTATTTTATAAAAATAAGTGTCAACCTTATTTTAAAAAAGTGGTTTTTACATTTTATAATAATTCTTTTGACTGGGTGATTTTTTTAATGTACCAGGTTACTTTTAAAATAAAATATACATTTTGACATTTTAAAATTATGAATGTACTCAAACTCGGGAGCTTTTTGAAATACTTGACTTTAGCTTGACTTAGATTAAAAACCTCAAGCTAGCAGAATCATATTTTCTAGTGAAAATAACTTAGATAAACTTTCAAAATTTAAAAAAAAAATCATTTTTATAATATTGATATGTTTTAAAATAATTTTTGATGATAAGTAAACAAAATTTAATCTAGGTCTAGATGGGAAGATTTAGCTTCTAGCCCACTTCCCATGGTTCTTACCTCTCTCCCCACTACTTTATCTTAACCCCAACTTATAACCACCATCCAAGCAAGTAAAAGTGAAGTGTACACAATATGACACGACACTCATTATAATACAAATAAGTAGCCTTGTAAAATGAGCTCAAAATTGCCAAGCCCATGCTCGAGTTAGAGGTTTGGTTGAATCAAAAATTTGAAAACAGGCAGATCCTTAGCACATTACTTTCTTACCTATTTCCTCCACTTTAACCATTGATATGTGTTGTAGGGATGAGAAGATCAAAGAACTCATGCTAGTCCTGGAGCAAAGGAAGTACGAGGCCATTGAGTTCACCTTTAAGCAGGTCTCCAAGTACTTCAGTGAAGTGTTCCACAAACTGGTTCCCTCGGGCCATGCCCAACTGGTCATGAGGAGGAATGAGGATGAGGCTGGGGGCTCGCAGGATGTAAGACCCCCTCTTCTTATGTATGCTTTTACACACCCATTCTCACTTTCTGACACCTTCTTAACACATGCTATATGTGAAAGAGGAATAGTTAAATGTAAAATGAGCAATCAACATAGATGTAAAGGTACAGTAATGTTGAGTATTAATGTGTGTTCTCTTTTTATGATAAAAGCTTTATTATTATTTATTATTATTATTCTTCCCTCTACCTTCCATTATATAAAAATAAAGTATCTCAAAAAGGGAAAATGGGTTTCCCTCAAAGATATAAATATCCTTACAACAATAGGAGAACTAATGAGTGAACAAGATTGCTTCAAACTTTGCCTGAACAGATCAGAGAAACTCGAAAGGTTTTAATCCCGATAGGATCAAGTTTTCAAATCAAATAGGTAATCATGGCTTACTATACAGAAATAAATAAGAAAATACAGGGAAAGAAAATGGAAGTAAGGTGGAGAGAGGAAAAGCAATGGACTTTATCTTTGTTATATAATGGTACAGTAGAGTCTCAGAAACTGGACATTTTGTGTAACTTGACATGCGCATGTGCACACATTTGTTGGCGCCAGTCATCGCAATCTAAGGTCATTCAACTGTATAAACTCTCAGTTGGTTTGCCTAACTCGAGTGGAACATTTGTGCTGTGGTGTTTTTACAAGTGCTGTGTTTGTTATCTTTCCAATTAAGAAACATGTTATTTGAATCAATACAATATTATTTGCACAATATTGTATTGCATTTCTGTATATTACTCTTAAGCATATACAGCATTATATTAACACGTAATATATTGTACTGGACGTATATTACTGTACTGTACAAAAGTACAGTACAGCTGTATCTATAATATCCAATACTGTACTGTGATTCATCCTTGTTTAGTAAACATGCATATTATGAAAGTTTATTCGTAAAACTCTACATTTAAATAACTCGGCACCATCTCAGTCCACATTAGGTTGAGTTTTCGAGATGCTACTGTAATTGTATTTTTGGACGAGGTGAGTGCATATGATGGTTTGGATATAAATAAAAGTCTGGAAAGATATGGAGGGGGCTAGAATGCATATAGGAGTTGGATTAAGAGTAAAGAGTATATACAAGGATAAGCTAAGTTGTGTTAGTATATCTCATTAAGTAAAACCTCGCTTTGCTTTTTGAGGCAGTTTGTAATATATATTTGAAAGAAGGTACAGGAAAGATGGATAGAAAACATATAAAAGCGAATAAACACAATATAGTTTTTACAATGAAAAGAGAACTTGGCTCACACTTAACATTGCTGCCACTGGACAAAGAGGTAATAACTGCCTCTTGAAAGACATTTGATTGTTACCACCCCATCCCAGTACATAGGTTTCATTCTATCAGAACACATCATGGAGAAGTGTGAAATACACAACTCGGCTTCCTAAAAGAGGAAAACAAAAAAATGAGAAAAACTAAATTGTTAAAGGATGATAGAAACATCATTTAAAGTAGAGTTTGGCCACTCGAATCCACCAAATCTTTCACCTCATAAACAAAGCATAATATTTTGAATTCAAAAATTACTTAGTTAGGCCTACTTGAAAAGCACAACTTAATCGGTAATCCTTATTTTGTAGGCCAAAGAGATTACAATGAATAAAATCATTATTTAAAAAAAAAATTGTTAGGCGTGGAAAATCTTAAGTGCCCAATACCCTACCCTCCCACTTATATGGGAAACTTGGACTCAACCGTTTCAGCACATGCTCACTTCTAAAACTTTCACCTCATGAACAATCTTGTAAATATTTTAATGAACACATTAAAACTCTTTAAAAGCTGAAAATCAAAACTAGAATTACCATAAACTCGAAATAAATAAAACAAATAAAGTTGTTTTTTTACAGAAATAAGAACACATTATACATGATACAAAGTCAGCCACCATTACACACAATATACAAAGTCGGCCGCTATGATGTATATTATGTTTACTAGCCAGAGTGATGATTAAAATAAATATACTGTTAATTCTTATTACCCAACTGGCTTTGATTATCTAAAACTATGCAAAGAACCCCAAATTATTGCATATGATCCTTAGGTTAGACATTTTGTTGGGTTTCATGAAAAATGAATATTGTTAACAGACACCGATAAAACTGTTTATTTATGCCTACCAGCCTACGTATTGTATTGTATATCGATTGTTTGTTTAAAATCGATTCAGGTAATCTGGCCACTTAGTAAGCGCCCTCGAGTTTTAAGACTCAAGTAACGAGTTGCTAATTCATAATTTGTTTTTAAATTGATTTTAACTAGGTGTTTATTTTTTTTTAAGTATGTTATTGAAGTAATGGTAAAAATATTCAAACATAAAATGGAAATGAACATATTGGAGTCAAAAATATGTTTGTGTTTTAAATAGAATGTATTCTTAGAAATCAATGTATCGCAAGAATCGAATATATTTCTTGTTTTCTACGTGAAGATAGATAATGGATATTTAAGTAAATAATAATAAAACATACTTAGGCATTATTGAGTACACTATTTCCAATGTACATTTAATTGTTAAACATGTTGTTTTAGTCTTTATTAAAGATATCTGTTTGTATTTTTATTTTTATTTCTTATTAAAATAAATTATAATCCTTCAATGATGAGTATTAGAAGTTACCATTCATACATATAATGTACTATGAGGGTACATTTTAACTTAACCTGATATCAGTTGATATGTTTAAGGGAGCGGATTCCAAAATTCGTTCTCCTTTCCTTATTAGCAATGTGCTTGTAAATAGAATAAGAATACTGAAGAAAAAAGTAAACTTCTCAATTCATTTATTCACTTCATACTTTCACATTTTCTTCCTTCCTCACTCTCTCCTTATAAATTAAGTCATTAATAACATTTATTCAAGTGCTCAATTAAACTTTAACTGTTTGTTTTGTTTGTGTGCTTACATTCAATACACATTTTGCCTCTGTGTGTTTGTTTGTCTAGGTTGAGTCGGACTCTGACAAGTTCACAGGCGTGGGGATCCGTGTGTCATTCACAGGGCGCAACGCCGAGATGAGGGAGATGAACCAACTCTCTGGCGGACAGAAGTCCCTGGTGGCCCTCGGGCTCATCTTCTCCATACAGAAGTGTGACCCTGCCCCTTTTTACCTCTTTGATGAAATAGACCAGGTGACAGAATAAAATTCATTATTATTGGGATCAGACTGACATCTGCCAACATAACATTTGCACTTACTTGGCAATAACTTTGCAGATAAAACCCCATTCACAGTTTAGCTTAACTGTTCAAAACTTATTTTCTTCACTTGTACACCAACTGTCAAGCACCTACAAATTTTAAAAATAAGATCACCCTTTCTAACAATTAGCTTTATGTTCCAAAAAATTAATATCTTATCATATTAACCAAAACTATTATTATTTAAAAGCTAAAATATTTATTTTGTTACATTTACAATTAGAATATCAGCAGCTGAATGCACCTCAAACCTAATTGACTACCATTAACAACTAATAGTTCAATCTCTTAACAAAATCACTTTTTCAAATAAGCATTCAAAAGTTCATATTTAAAACAACAAAACACATGACAGTAATTGTTCAGTCTTTATTGCAAATATAATATATATTTATATATTCCTGAGGAAGATGCTATAGTAACATTGAAATATTTAAGTGTGTATAAATATGTGTTAGTGTTTTTACTTTTATTTATGCTCTACTATTTTCATACTATTCTATCATTTTATTTATTATAATATATATTTTGTAATGTTTTATATTTTTGTTCAAGCTAGATTTGGTTAATTTGATTTTGAATTGTCATCTTTTCTCTTCTTGTCCAATAAGAGGGGCCTTCTTTCTCTTAATTGGCAAGGCTATCCTTTTTCCCCACCATTCCTTAAGGCTAGGACTTACATTTGGCATTGGGATCTCAAAGAAACAACAATATTACTGTGTATAGGCTTTAATTTTGGTTTTATTTTGGTTTTAGTTTTCACTAGGGCTGTGCAAGTAGGCACTTTTCATTTCGAGTTGAGTTGGAATGAAAACCAGTTTTTTCTGAGTTAGAGTAATACAGAGGAATATTTGTATAACAAATACCATAAGTTGAATTTCTGTAACCTATGTACAAACCAAAAATAAATACAAACATAATTTTTTTAGAACTAAATTCTTTTGTGAAAAAATGTATGGTCACACAAATTTGAATGTTTAGATAATTTAAATATATTCGTACAATTTCCTTTAATTAGACAAAAGCAACAAATGAGTGATAATTTGCTTTGAAATCATTATCGTCAACTGCTTTCCAGGTCAGTTTATTAAAATGCCTCCGTCTTCCTTGATCTTTACACCATTCTTTCTCCTTTAATTTCTTCCATTCTTCTCCTCTCATTTGAATATTTTCTATTATCTGCTCATCCCATTTCTTTCTTGGCATCCTCTTTTTTTCTATTCTCATTACATGCCCATACCATCTAAAGTATTATTTCCTCTACTATCTCATGTTCTCCCTGTACCCCTACACTTTCCCGAATAACTTCATTCCTAATCTTGTTTACCCTCATGACAGCTAACATGCTTATAGCAAATTTCATTACCATAGACTCCACTTTCCTAGTCGCTTTTACATTCATTGTCCTTGTTTCTGCTGAATATGTGACAATGGGTACAAAGTAAGCCCTGTATGGCATTTCCTTACACTTCAAGGGCACTTCTCTTCTCTTTAAATCCTCTCTACTTTCACCTTTCTCCTCAATCACTCTTCCAAGATATTTTACATTTTGGACTTTTCATTATCATTACTTCACACTTTGCCATGCTAAATTTCATTCCATTCTTGTCGTTGTTCCTGTACTCCCTCTTCCTTATCCCCCATACCATCAAGTCATCAGCAAAGGTCATGGCTTTTATTCTTTCCTCCTCAAGTTTTAATTACACTTTGTTCATTATCATTTCCAGGACCATTACAATTATTAATGGTGAAAGAGCACTCCCTTGCTTCACTCTATTTTTTATTTGGAACCATTCTGTCCTTTCACTTTGTCTTAACGCAACTCTTGTTATCCTCATACATGCTTTTCACTCTCATTACAACTCTTCTTTCCATCTCGGCCTCCTCTGTTGCTTGCCAAACTTTATTTCTATCCACGCCATCATATGCCTTCTCCACATTCATAAATACCTTTAGCATATTCATACCTTCTTTCCTTCAGCTCTCGAATGGCAAAGATAAAGTTTATTGTAGACCTCTGTTCCCTAAATCCGTGCTGTTCCTCTCTCCACCTTCCTTTAATTGTATTTCTTAATCTCTTTTCCAGTATCTTCTCATACATTTTTGTACAGCGGCACATCAACGCTATCCCCTTATAATTTGTAAACCTGTTCCGGTCTCCTTTTTTGAATACAGGTAAAATAACTTCCTTTTTCCAACCTTCGTTATAACTTACTTTACATTAATGTACAGTGTTTCTACACTGTATTATATTATATATTTATTTGTAATTTGTGAAATTATAAATAAATTATTAGAGATGAGAGTTGGGTTTGTCTGTGTCAGGCCCTGGACTCTCAGCACAGGATGGCTGTGGCCGATATGATTCATGAGCTATCCAGGGATGCTCAATTCATCACCACCACTTTCAGGCCTGAGCTGCTCGTTCATGCCAACAAGTTTTATGGAGTCAAGTTCAGAAACAAGGTGAAATATAATTTGTGACTACACCAAATCCAGGCAGGCTCTCAACACCTTAGTCTTAAGATGATTTCCTTGCAGTGGGAGTGTAGGGGAAGCAAGAAAAGGTCAGTGTTTTTGCTTCTTTTTTTTTATTACAACTTTTTTTTGCTCAAAATAAATCAAATATCTCTATATTAGAAATATTTAGTTTAATTTTCTTCACATGGTGATATCAACAGTTGTTGAATATTTGTCAAGGATATCTTGGGATTTAATGACAACTTTTTATCTTTATTTAAAAAGTTTGTCATATAATGCTGCCATGCACCTGACATATTGAACAACTATTGATATAACCATGTAAATAAATTTAACTATGTTTCTACTGGGGAAATATTTCATTTAGTTTGGCCAAAAAATTGTTTTGCCATAAAATCTGCAAAAACACTGGCCTTACCATACACTTCGACCTTAAGGTGTGTACAAAATCCACTTTTTTATTTTAAGTAAAGCTGAGTAGAATTTAATTTCATATTGCCAAGGCTAAATTGATGTTTGAATATTTTTAAACATGTTTATATTTGGAAAAAATATTATATTCAAATTTTTGTAAGCTTAGAAAATAAATATAATTTATATGTCTATTATAATTCAGGTTTTAACACCTTTCATCCTAAAGTCATGAATTAAGCTATAGAATCAATAACTTTAAATATAATTACTGCATATTTTTGTCACACAAACATTAATTTGTAATATATTATGTAACATCAAAAAGTCAATAATTGAGTATAGAGGTGTATTTTAACTATGAAAATGTTTACCGATAAAGCTTTGTAGTTATTATAACTAACAAATATTTTAAGTGAATTTGAATGTTTTGAAGTGTTGCACACCCCTAAATATCTCCTTTTCTCCTTCCCCCTCACCTCTCTCATCTTACTTCCATTGTTCTCAGAGGGAAGGACTTAGTATGCAAATAAGGGTGTCAGTCTTGTTTGTCAGAGTTAGTTAAGTCTGGGCTTTAGTCTCAGCTAGGGTATACTGAGGGTGTTTTTTATAATTGTTTTACAGTTACTTTTCATGCAAATGTGAGTATAGATTTAAGTCGTAACAATTTTAAACATTCAACCATTTGGAAATAATTAAGACTTATAATGAAAGGGTACATCCTACATTGGAGAGGTTGTCTTAATAATCTAATCTAGTTCAGTGTTACCCAACCTTTTTTAATTCAACACCTCTTTGCAAAATCTTTATTCATAACGCCCCCTTCAGATTAAGTATATATATATACACATACACACACACACATTAATGGTGTGAGAAGCTTTGAAAAGTCAAAGTCGAAAGTCAAATCTCGTTTCGACTTTGACATCTACAATAACCTTTGCATATTCGAAAAGTTTTAATGGAAGGATAAAACTTCGATAAATTATCAAACAATTTCATTTTATCTTACTAAATATTACATTTTTCAATATTTTATAGTTTTAAAACAGTTACTAAACAGAATTTTAACACTGACTAGTAATTTAACTAATACAACATAAGCATGGATCAAAAACGGGTAAGTAAATGTAAATATAATATATTCACTATCACCAACATAATTTTGTAAAAAATAAAAAACCTATAAAGAAATAACACTATGGTAAATGGTATGAAGCAGAGAAAGCTCTTTATTTGTGCTATCATCATAGCTCACGTCTAATGTTTGGTCCTTAATATTCTATCTCTTTGGATTTGGAATTATCTGTGACAAATTTACAAGTGCATTTTATCACAAAAGTTTTTCATAGCTTCCTTGCATTTTCTTTATTATTAAAAATGGCTGATACGGAAAGTAGGAAACGAAAACGAATTTTAATTTATAATTATTATCACAGAAATGCAGATAAAAAGACATGCAAATGTAAAGTTTGCAAAATGATCTTACTAACGAGTAACGCAACATTAATATCTAACGACCTGATGGAAGTGACGTCATCAGGAAGCGAGATCTCACTCTAGCTTGGGCATTGCGTTGTTTTTGGCTTCTAATTCTTTAAATACTTGCCTTGGGTGCCCAATATGGCCATTTTAGTAGCCAGTTTTAACACTTATTAAAGAAAGTCTTTGGTTGAGGGAAATAAACTTTCTTTTGAAAGAAAATTATATTGGTTCAGCTGGTACTTTTTTTTTATTATTCAAGTCTTAGAATGGCTGCTAATGTCAGCAATGTTTTATAATTTATTCGTGTTTAGATTTAAAAAGTGACCATAATTCACGTTTAAATGGCCAAATCATCAATTTCGCGAATAGATTTAATTTCGTTTTATTTTGCATCAATGTTTTCACTCAAAACTGCCACAATGATGTTTAATTATGTTTCTATGGCAATTTTAATGTGCTAAGTAAAAGTTTGTAAAAACACAACTCGCGAAATATTGGTGTCTCTAATCATGATTTGTTCTACCTTTATCCTTAAAGAAAGTAAAATCTTCTATGTTTACTTCAAACCAGTTTCTTTTTAATACCGCTTATATTCAATTAACAATATTTCAACCAAAAAATAATAAATTTAAAGTTCCATTTCCTACAAAAAATATTACATTTTGTGCAAACTTGTTAATTCTTTCTACATATGACTATTTAAATTAATTCTATTTTATGTCTGGCCAAGACTTAAATAGCACTTTTATTTTCCTATCACTATGTTTATGTTTATAATGCAAAGACAGCTATCCTTTGCTTGATGAGGATCATAGTCTAAGCCCTCAGCATGTGTGAATCCAAGATTACTGAATCTAAATCTTTTCTTACTAATCATCATCATCATCATCAACTGTTTCTAACCGGTGACTGGGTCACTTTAGTACACTGCCTCCATCTTCCTCTATTCTCCCACCATTCTTCCTCCTCTAATTTCTTCCATTCTTCTCCTTTCACTTGAACACTTTCTGCTGTCTGCTCCTCCCATATCTTTCTAGGCCTCCCTTGCTCTCTTTTCCCATCCTTATTACATGCCTGTACCATCTCAATCTTGCTTCCCCTACAATTTCATGCACTCCCGGTACCCTCACTATATTCTGAGTGACTTCATTCCTAATCTTGTTTCTCCCCGTAATAGCCAACATGCTCCTCACAAACTTCATTTTCATGGCCTCTACTTTCCTAGTCTCTCATAAATTCACTGTCCATGTTTCTGCTGCATATGTGACAATGGGTACAAAGTACCCCGTTACAACTCTTCCTTACACTTCAAGAGCACTTCTCTTCTTATAGCAGGTTTATTACAAACCTATAGAACAAATCTTACTGCTGCCCCCATTGAATCCTCTCTACTTCCACCTTTTGACTCATTCACGCTTCCAAGGTATCTTACATTCTGCACTTTTATCAGCTCTACACCATCCAACTTTGTAGTTTTATTAACTCTTATCCTCTTCCTGGCCATTACCATCACTTCACATTTTGCCCTGCCAAATATCTAGCATGATTTTTTATATTTCTAGGTGAGTCATGTGGAATGTGTCTCCAGAGAAGAAGCGGCAGATTTTGTTGAGGATGACACAACTCATGGTTGAGGGAAATAAACCTTGGTTTCATTGTTTATTTGTTATATTTTAACATGTACAAAAAATGATGTTCTAATCTCTGAAAGTGAGTTTAGTGACTTTTTTGATTATTTTATATCTATTTATATAAAAAAAACTTCATCTAAACATTTTTAAGATTAAAAGTTTGTTACTGTTCTAGAAGATTAAATATTAGATTGTTTAGCAAAGTTTTAATAGTAATAAAAATAATTTATTATGAATAGAATTTTAATGACTCAAAGAAAATCACAATTTTTTAATGTCCATAAATTTATTACCAGGCCATCGCCAGCCCCTATTTATTATATTCATAGTAGGACTTTGCAAGTACTCAGCATTGAACCGAGCTCATCATTAAAGCTCGGGCTCAAGATCAAAAATTGTGTATGGTTGTCATTTTTGAGCTTCCTCTTGATGTACATACATATTCATTTTTAAAATGAAATGGTAAGTATAGGCTATTTTATTTAAATGATATTGGCACTTTCACCTATAAATCATTCGGTAACAGTTACAATTAATTTCAAATTTCACAATAACATTATAGAGCTCTAAAACTTCTTTTGACTGGTAAACTAATTTAACCTTTTTGTCCCTTTTGAAATATTAGTCTTGATTGAAGTTGCATTTCATCACAAGGCAATGAATGTAAAAATAGCAGAATAGTTGAATAATTATTATTTTTACTACCTTTACATAATCCCTTTTTTAGAATTATAATTTCCTTTTGTTAATAAATTTAACATCGAAGATAGAGGCTGTTTGTTTTCGGTCTTAAGATATTTAAAACTTGTATTAATACGTTCATCTACAAAACTAGCATTTGTTACTATTTTGTTATAGAAATATGTTGGCTAGCCTGTCTAAGATCAGTGTTTATCAACATTGCAATAAATACTATACAAATCTACCATACTTACTTTTAAAAAGCATTTACTATTTCATATTGTCTACTATATTATATTTTGAAGAAAGTACAGGAAAGGTGAATGGAAACATACACAGTTAACTCTCAATTATTTGCGGTAATGGAGGAACGAGTGCCGCGGATAATCCGAAAATTTAGTAAAACAAGAGATTGTTACACATTCACTTCACGCTAGTACTCACCTATTGTAATTGCTTTTATGAACACATTATATTTCACACCCTTAGATAATAAAAAAAGACCTCTTTAAATCAATGTACAGTATACTCAACATGGACACATCCCTTAAAAAGGTTGAACTAATTTTCTGCTTCATTGCAGCTTCTTCCTTTTTCCTTATCCCACTATGTATTTTCCATAACATCAGCTGGTTATGAGTCCATTCCAGTGCTGTCCCCCTTGCATAAATGTTTTGTCTCTCTGGCCATTATCTCTTACCTAAGGATTTAATGAGTACAACAATCGGTAGCCCTGTATTTTCCATCAACGCGGCGTTTTCATAAATGTATCCCCTGGTGTTGGCAATGCCGCGAATAATCCGCCCGCAGTTAATCAAGAGTATACTGTAAAAGGAACAATCACAATATGGCTTTTACAATTAAGGGAATAACACAGTTCACACTTTACACTGCTGCCATTAGAAAAAGAGATAATGGCTGCCTTTTAAAGAAAATCGATTGTTACCTCCTAATTCCTCGATCTAGGTTTCATTCAATCAGAACTCATCAGGGGGTAGTTCGAACGAAACCTAGGTATTGGGATTGGGCAGTAACAATAGATTTTCTTCAAGAGGCAGCCAATACCCCTCTGTCCAATGGCAGCAATGTACAGTATGAATTGTGGTATTCTTTATCGTAAAATTCATATTGTGTACGCTCCTTTTATATGTTTTTATTCATCTTTCCTGTAACTTCTTCCAAATATAATATGATTACCTCATACAGCGAAAAGAGGTTTTCCTTATAGAGAAATATTGTCTACTATAAAATTATTTTAATCATATTAGTTTTTATTTTAAAGTGTGAACATCAACTTTTATAAGTATTAAAAATTGAATTGAAATACATTTCTTCATAAGATACATTCTATTGAGAGCTCATATAAGGTGCAAGAGAAACTGCACGAAAAGAAATGGAATTGGAACAGAAAAAGTGATTATGTGTGATTACTACATTAACTAAGGACTAATAAACAAAATATGGAACATCACAAATTTTTAACTGCTTGTGTTTCTTATGTTTTCTCGTTGGGTGATTAAAGTTATGGAGGCTATTTTGGGGAAATATTAGCTCATTAAACATCATTACTATGAACAAAGTGTTACTTATAATATAAAAACCAATGTTTCGGTTTTTAAACTTTTTTCAAAGGTATTTACTATTATCATTCTTATTTTAAGAACATGTTTGGTTTTTATATACTTTTAAAATAAACAAATATATACTCAACTCGAACTTTGTTAGTACAAACAAACAAAAACCAAGCTAGCAGAACCCTGATTCTTAGTTATATCTTTTTTTTGTAGAGGTTCATTTAATTGTTAAAATAGACCATAAATACTAGAGATGGGTGAAACAGTAATTTTATGATATTAGTGAATACAGTGACTGTGATTTTAAAATATCGGTGATTTATACCAGTGATTTTTCACTGTGACCTGTATTCTCAGTGTCTTGATGGATCGATATTTTTTCACTTTCCAACCACAGTCAAAGCTAGTATTTAGCTGCTGTCTGAGTAGGTGAGTCCATTTGAGTATCGAGTAAAGAGTATTTATGAGTATTGAGTACTGGGTATTTAGTATTGACTCGACTAGTCACGTTAGTATCAGTTGGAAGAAAACTAATCACTTGGGTGTTTGGCGGCTTGCAATGAAATTCGATACTTAAAGGCCTAAAATAAACTCTTCCTGTCGGCACTGACATTAACAATCGACATACAGCTACCTAATCGTTCAAGGTTTCACTGGGTTTCATGTTGCCTGACTAATGTACAGTCAATACAAAAGTATTTTAAGATGTTTCATACAGTTGATAAAAAGAGAAACAAAAAAATGTTATTTAATATTTTATAGTGAAATGTTGTGTAATTTTGGCGAAATTAGTCGTTCAACAAACATTATGTTAAACTTGAATACCAATATTAAAACATATTTGACATATTATGATAAACTCTTGTAATTGTGTAATTTATTTAGTGATCTGTTTTACTATAGTTAAAATTTATGTGACATTAGAAATGAACATAAAATAATGGTGATTGGTTTAGAAAATGTTTGGAGTGCAGGTCATATATTATATTATATTATTGTAGTGTTATTTTATTTTAAATGCCGTACATCTAATAGTAGATGAACTATACATATATTAGAAGCAAATAAACTTTAGATTAGACTATAGGATGATTAAGATCATCAACGCATAGAAAATATAAAGGTTTATTTATATATCTTCTATTTTGTTACTTTTGTTTAATTTATTATTTGCGCTTTTGGGGATAAGATCGCCGAACAAAAGAATAAATCATATTTTTTTTCATAGCCTACTTTTAAAAATAATCCGAAATGTGATTTGCTTAGTAAGCAAGCTTTTTGATTTTGTTCTTAACAACAAATATTTTGTATTGAAAACGCATGTGAATGAAACATTTAAACCATCAAAGTCATTTTTACATAGCAATCTGATATCGTTTTTGAAAAATGAGTTCTACGAGATCAAGTGTTTTAAATAGAAATAACACGTAAAACATGCCAGTCAATAAGGTTGATTCTCAATTAGCTGGTAGAAAACAAAAAAATAACAAGGGTCGCGAAGCGAGTATTTACTTGGGTGTCTGTAGCATGGTTGCTGTTTGCCTCTACCATGAGTTTAAAAACCTGGCTGTATATTATAAACAGGATGTTTCACTACTTATTTTAAACACACACCACCAAACTGTCCTACAACACCAGTGTGATTACCTTATGATTTTGATTGCCTTTAAAAAGCTCATGCACTTAAATATTTATGTATATGGCAAATGCCCAGATTTTAAGTTGCATATTTAATTGTAAAAAACTGCAATACACAAGTAAATATAATAGTGTCACATCTTGATACCTTTTTTTCTGATGTTGTAGTCACTAATGGGGTTCTTAATGACATATAACATATTTTTAGCTGTGCCCATTTAAACAAGGGTTTTTGGTTGCGCAAAAAAAAAATTCAATATGATAATTTTTGTTGCTACAAAATGACTTGTGATATTTAAAATTATTTTATGGATTTTTTTCTAAAAGTGTGTTGTGAAAATCTATATCTTGAATTAATGCTATTTAAGCTTACAATTTTCATAAACGACAGTTATTTTTAAGAGAAAATTAAAATTTTGTAATTTGTTAGTAAGATTTTTATTTTCTCTGTAGAGGGACACCAAGAAGCCTCTAGTGACTAAACTTGCAGAAGCCTGTTTATTTTCTTGTGTTGATTTCAAAAATAATTCTATTTTTACATGATTAGTTTGTTTTTTCTACATTTTGTGTGAGCCAGTTTAAATATGTATCTACATATAACCTGAAGGAGAAGTGAGACAGTGAGAAAAAAAGTCTTCGATATTGTGGGAAACTACATTTGGTCCTCTTCATCTTCTTTAGATGTGTAATCTCCTGAGATTCAACTTACTGTAAGTAAATTAAAATACTCATATTACTTTTTTTGTATGCCCCACCGCCCCCTATTTCCTGGGGTTCATTTAAAATTTAAAATGTTCAGACTCTTATGGTTATTTGGCCTATTCCCTTTATTTTCCTTCTGAATTTCAGTTTTTTATCACACTGGGAATTAGTTGTTTCTATTAGTTTTAGATGGTTATTTGCTACTATTAGTTTTGGGAAATGTAAACTCCCACCCCCATTTTTTTTAACTACAATTTCTAAATTACAATGTTTAGGACATATTTGGTAATCAGTTATTTGTAGTTGTCCTCCTTCTATGCCAAACTTAAATTTTCTACCACACCTAAAAGGTTTTTTTTTGTGATTTTTTTATATCTATAGTCCCATACCTATTTCCCAGGGCCCCACTTAAAAATGAAAATTTTCAGACTTTTATAATAATTTGGAGTGGTCCTTTTAGATGCCTGACAAATTTCACTTGTCTACCTTTTTTTTCACATATTACTATTTCCACCATGTGGCCCGGGCTAGTTTTTTTACTCAGGCCTTATATTTTCCACTACCGGCTTGCTAGGCCTGTCGTAGCTTCATATGCCTTATAATCTAACTTAAGACTAATAGATAGGCACATCATCCAGTCTCTGGACGTCAGTTTATCATTGTGAATGGGTAAACCCATATTTCACCAATGATAAATTTTCCTGCCATGCCTGGAATCGAACCCGGGACTCTTATTTCAATAAACAGACACGCTACTGACCGAGTAAAGGTGTCGGATTTTTCTACTGCACTGGTAAATATACTACATTCACGGTAGGAATTACTCTCTGAAAGGTCTTTTTTCCTACCAATATCCTATATAATAGCTTTCTGGTAGAGAAAAAAGGCCTTTCAGAAAACAATTCCTATGGTGAACGGACTTTAGTTATTTATATTAGTTTGGAAAGTTTTGAACGTCTCATCACCTCTTCTACAATGCACTTCAGGACCCATCATGTGAGTGCCATACACAAATTAATTCTCAGCCAATTTTACAAAGAAACCGTCATTTTAAATTCTAAAGCTCTATTTCTGCAGGTTCAAACAATACATCAGTGAATTTTGAAAACTTTCAACTGCTCTTTTTCGCTCCTTAGAGGTTGAATTGTTCAAAACCTTGTTTTATCTATTGCCTAGGGCCTAAAAGGAAACTTACCGCAATATTTCAAGTTTCCAGGCCCAGGGATTGGGGAAGTAGGGTGAGAAGTGAGGGAGTCACTCGGTGAGTGAGCTTTTCATTTATGTATATAGATAAATTTGTATGCCGAAAAATAAATTTTACTTATTGGGCTCAATTTATTCACACATATCGTCAAGAATGCACATAATTTTTATACTTGGTTTTGAATTCGAGGCCACATAAAACATCAAAATTCATCATAATCTCAAAAGCAAAAATATCTACTATTACATTTGTTTCTTTATACAAAAAAGGAAGAAGGAAAATTAATTTACCTAGGTGAAAAGGTGAACACACTTCAAAACAAATGAAAGACATGTATCTATCTTCAGGTAAAATGTTTTGTTCACTTTGACTTCCCTTCCAAAAGGTGTGAGTTTGGACGATTCTGGTGTTTCCGTGATGTTTTGAATTCAGGTCAGGTGTACTGTGATGTTTTTATCTAAATTGTTTCCCACTCTTCCTTCACAAAAATATGGGTGCATTTCCTTCCTGTTTCATAACCCATTAGTGTAAATAACTAAATATAGTTTCTCTCCTTTTTTTTTATCTAAAATAAAACTATTAGAAACTATTATAGTTGATTCATCGTAACTTTGGCCTTTCCATGAAGATGGTAATTAATCTAAAGCACAGTTTATTATTTGTCTGTCTTGCAAATATGTCATCACTTTGAAAAATTTAGTCACAATACATACTATCCAATTGAATTAATTTGAAACTTTTTTTTAGTAATTTTTCGAACTGTATAAAATGGCAAGCTTACATAGCTCTGTATCTAGGTCTTGTATTTTGTATTTTGAAAATACTTTCATTTTAAGAAGATTGCACAAATTCTAAAAAAATGTAGATATTTAATACTCACTTAGATTCAAAATTAGATAAAATATATATGTACATGTACAATATACACTGTTACTTATTATAATATAATATATTACAAACACAATAATTTGTTACCTGATTTTTAAATTATTGCTATATAATAATTTAATTATATATTAATATAAATAAATCATAATCCTACTGACAAAAATATAACTTAACATTAGTAATACATGAACCCCCATTTTATTTTTTGAACTTATAAAATGGGGATTCATGGTTATTTATATAATATATTAACATATTAGTAATATATATAAATATTTTAAAATACATACCTACTGATTTATTTGACTATAAGTATTTATATTAAATATAATTTTACTTATTTTAAATTATTTTTATTTACTAAATAGAATCAAGTATGTTTTATCATGTGACGTTAACATTGATAGGGCTCATCTAGCTGATGTAGCTTTGGATCCAGTCGAGGTAGTAAGCAACCTCTGTGTATATCCCAGGTAACTGCTCCTGGGCACAGCCGTCCCCCGCTGACACAATCCCACACAGGACTGTTGAGCTAATGCACGTTAAAGGACCGCCTGAGTCACCCTAGTAAAAAAAAAATACACACACACGTCATTATATATCTTGTATATAAATGTGTCATATCCCTATTTTTTATTTTGAATTTTGAGTTTACTCAAATTCATATTCAAATCTAAAATTATAAATATATATTTTAAATTGAAGTACTTAACCTACACTTTCCGGACGTACCAAATATATTAGCACTCTAACTTATAAATTAATTAAATTCCAGGACAGACACTAAATCCTATCCTTTGGCCATTAATAATTCATCATTGAGAAAGGAAAGACCCAAATTTTACCAATAATACATTTTTCACCAAGGCTGGGAATCTAACCTGGGAACCTTAACTCATTAAACATATATACCTCATTATTTTTGAAAACTTTCTAAAGTAGTTTAAAGTAAGGAGTGGTAATAATTAAAGTTAAGACTTAGATAGAAAACTCAGGAATAGCTTTAACAAAATATATATAGATTTTCAATTTAATGAATTAGATAGTTTTAAAATTGGTGAGTTTCCGTCTCTCAGTCGTAACAACACTTTGTGTCTCGCACAACGACTTTGTGTCCTTGATTTTGGTATTTTATATACCGAAACATGTCGGAAGAATATAAATCAGCATCCTTCTAATGGCTCATCACAAGGCGTAATGGGACTGGAACAAGATAAGGCTTAGATTTTATACATAATCTTAAAAATTAGAATTATTATATTTTTCAAATTATTTTAACAAGAACATTTCATTACTTTATTAAACTCCATTGGGAAATGCAAACCTACCAATTCAATTTTATAACCTAATTTATAACACTATTGATCTTTAAACTTTGTTTCTGTCCTTAATTTATTGTATCCAAGTTTTGTAAATAAATTTTAATATGTTATAATATGTGTATTTTAGACTTGTCGTCAACCTATGTTTTAATTCAGTTGATGTTATATCAATCTTTTTAATATTAAAATCCCTTAACTCATCTACCAATTTTAAAAATATCTAAGTCCTTAAATTGAAAATCTATATATTTTGTTATAACTATTCCTGAGTTTTCTATCTAAGTCTTAACTTTAATATATACTACAGACTGGGATAAAATGCTACACTTCTTTATACATTTAGTTTTTCTGTGTTAAACTATTGTTTTGGGGGTTTGGTTGTTAAGGTTATCCAAAATTTTAGGAAAAACCACTTGTAAACATCATATTAACTTCAAAACCCATTTCAATTAAAGATTTTTATTTTTAAAATAAAGCATCTCTAATCTAATATTATTTTGAATCTTCAAAGATTTTAGTAATCCATCCCTAATATCTTTCACCCCCTCTTAAAAATAATTGTCATTAAGATTCCTTTTCCAATTTTTATTTGATTAGAAAGTAAAAATACTGATACAAATGAATTCTCTCACCCACCTGACAAGCGTCCTTATTTCCAGTGTCATAGCCTGCACAGATCATACCTTCTTTCATGTCGTCACCATAGTAATCATAACACTTGTCGAACTGTATGATGGGTACGGTAACTTTAATCAGGTTTTGGGAGAGCGGCCCACCCTCCACTGTGGCTCCCCAGCCGCTCACTACAGCATCACCTGCCATGAAATATTAATACTTAGTCATTGGGCTAGCCTTATTTTATTACCAAATTACTTTAATTTCAAAGGTTTGCTCTTACTAACTGAAAATTTACAAATAAGTTGGTAACCCGGTGTGTGTGCCTAAAAATTGAATATAAACATTTGGCTACACTCGCCAAACCCTTTAACTTAGGTATCTGGGATTGGTCTGTGTTCATGGACATACATCTTTGGTGTAAATAAAGTTAAAAAAAACTGTACTGATGCTGGATTCGAAAAGCATAGAAAGGAGGATAGAAGGAAAGGGTTTGAAAGGGCCTAAAGAAATGAGGGGAAGGAACCTTTAATGTAATGGGATATGGAAATTCTTTTAAATGTAAAATTTTAGATACTAAACAATTCATAAAAAAAAATTATAACTTAATTGTATATATAAAAAAAGTTCCCTTAATTGGATCATTGATAATTTAATAAAATTAATTTAACTCTTTGTACAGAAGGTACTTTTTTTTCAGGCATATTATTGGTTTTATTGCCCTTACATGTTGAAACACCTGCATTAGTGGGGAGAGGAAATAGAAAAACCATAGTGATAAATCACATGTATAATCACCTACCTTCCCATTATACCCAGCCAAGATTTGAACCTCAATCTTCCTTACAAGCAATGACCCTGTGTGGCACAAGTCTAACACCTTAGATTGCTCACCTGCCAGTTAGAGTGATTAAAAAATGTTCTCTAAAAACTCATCATTCTGTTGACTCTTTAGGAACACTTTAAATGTTAATACCCACATGAATAATAATTGCTCTTGAACAAGGATTATTTTCTAAACACAGTGATGTTTCCTCTCCTTACTTCGGGTGAGTGAATATTTATTTGTCCATCTGCTCCAAGTCATTTTCCCTTGGATTAGATTTTGTAAGCTGCTAGATAGTCACACCCTAGCTACAGACTTAAATCACTTATGACACTAGGAGCCCTCACCAGAAGCTTTGTAACCTTTGCTGGGCAATCCAATGCTGGCAACATTTTGGTTCAAGGTGAAACCATTCAATAGCTGAAGCAAAGCCACGTCATATTCATACGATGACTGCATCCTATTGGGACAATGAAAATAAACAGGTTTAATCTTGTTTGTAATAAATTTTTAAGAGTTAAAATGTTTTATATTTATGGCTTGCATATTCTAGTTGTTCACTATTGCATAACATATCAAATATCCTTATGCTACATACACATAGGCGATGTTTTGATACTTTATGCTAGGAATGGGCCCTTGAATCTTTTAAGGATATTTAAATTCTGAGGATTTGAGAAAAACTCAGATTCAAGACTCAAATATTTAATATAAAAAAAATTATTTTAAAGCTCTAATACTGCTTATTGGTGGCTTAGTTAGCTAACGCCCTAGTTTTGTGTTGAGCTAGACTGCCAAAGAAGAGGAGATCTAGGTTCAAATCCTGCTTGGGTGAACTGGGGTGGTTTTTCCTATATAGTTTTACACTCTCCTTCCACACAAATATGGGTTCAAATGCTCTACATTCAACCTTCTCAATTCCTAACTCATAGGTGTAATTAGTGCTTAAGCTTTTAACCCGAACAGGTATTAAGGTGCGGTGCTAAATAAATTTTAAAAAATCCTAGGATGAACTTAACCAGGCCCCAGACCAGCAATTTTACCTTTAACTGAATGTATAACAGAGAATATTGACATCTAATTACTATATTTGTATTTTATAATAGTCTATTATATTTATATTTACTCTTATATTCATAATTTTTTCCAAGATTCAGATTTAGGATTTGAAAGTAAATTGGAGATCTAGATTTATAAAATTATAAATATTGAATATCCATGGACTACATTTAAATTAAATTAAATTACTTCCATCAAACTTATTTCAAAACCAATATGTTTTGTTTTAACTGATGTTTGAAAGACAAGGAAATCACTGTTCAATTGGCCAATGTAAGACAACTTTTGTCTCTCTTGCACATACACTTTTAATTAAACATCACTGAAAACAAGGACTTATGCAAATACTAAAAATTACACCCAATTTTCCTTAATAGCTATTTGTTTTGTTATTAGTCATCATTATAGTTGGTCACTCACACGGTAATAGTTTACTTGTACCGAACTATGTATGGGGCACTAAGATACTTTATTTCATACAAAATAAAATAAAAATCCACCTCATTTTAGTCACATTTCACTGAAAAAGGCTTTAACTTGCATTTATCCAAACTTGTATTTAAGTTTATTCTCAGTTTGCCTTTGTGATAGCTTTTTCATAACATCTAAAACTCAGTTCAAGTAATCTAAGATTTGCTGCTTCTGTTAAGGTGTTCAATCACTGCTGATATTTAAATTAACCCAGTTAAGGTTTAAATTTCAGTTTAGTTAATTATTTGCCTTATTATTCATTTATATATTTGAATAGTTTCAATCTTTATTACAGTAAAACCCCAGTAGTCCAAAATTCTCGATAATCTGAACACACTTTTCAGAAAAAGGGTAAAAGAAAATTAAGTCAAATGAAATATACTTTATTGGTTAACAAGCTCAAAGTTAATAGAGAATTGTAAGAAACAGTGATATCTGATAATAAATACTTATTTACATGCTGTAGTCAACACTATGTCTTTTCCTTTAACTAAAAATAATTACTGTAAATATTACCTTTTATACATCAGTTAAATAAATGAAAATTTGATTAAACACATTCAACTGTAATTTAAAATTTGTACAGATATTGATTTCTCACTTGATTCAAAATTTTGCAAATCCGATTAACAAGGTTCTATTGTACTTAAATTTATTTATTTTCTCCTTGTTCATAATTCTTGATTAGTTCAAAATTAATTTTCCTTTTGTGTTGGAAAATATTAGTTTGTAAGTTCTATTCTAATATATCAGTTATAAAGTGCATGCTAAATACCCTAAATAAATAGTTCTATCATCAAACCCCCATTTTTCCCATTGTTCTAAAAAAAGGTTGACCGCCTGCCTCCTCGCTACTTACGAGACATATTTGCTGTGTTGAATTATTTTGGCCACCCCTGAGGTCTGCTTGTAAGATCCTGGGGAAGTGAAAGATACGAAGCCAGCCACAACCTGCCAAGGGATCAACCCCCTGTTAGTCTTTCATTCAGGACATAATAATAGATAAAGGATGCAAGGAGGATACACACTTGAGGAGGGTCATTATCATGTGAACACACAACTTTAAACATCTTTAATTTCTGGTGGTTGAACGATCTACAGCATCACTTTTGCAACAAGCTGGATATCCGTTCATAGAAAGGTTAGAATTTGGCTCACAGCTGAATGTATAGAGAGATTTTTTTCTTAATGGTTTTCCACTTTATTTCCCCATTAACGAGGGTAAATTTACACTAAATTATACCTTCCTTGTCAACACCACAAGGGATGAATGAAGAAGGTAGAATTTAGAGGAAGTGTACCTAGTGGAAAACTAATGAGGAAAAACCACCTTCGATACACCTGAACAAGATTCAAACCCCAACCTCCCTGTTACCAGCAATTCAGTATATTGCAAGATTGTTGCCTTTGCCCATTTGACTACCAATGTGATTCTTAATCTAATTTAAATGCAATAAACTTATTTGACCAACAAACTATTTTATCGTAACAATAATGCTTATACTGTTTAATAAAGAGTAGCCTATTTATTATTTTATTTCAGTTTTCAAAATGTCTTTGATTATTTTTCAGATCCTAAAACCTCAGCCTATTATCAACTTCAATAAGCTGCCATACATTGCACAATCTAAGGTGTCAGGCTCACAATAGACTGATTTCCATGGATGGGGAAGTCACTGTTTTAATCCCAGCCAAGTGCACTGAAAGCGGTTTTCCACATGTGACTTTCCCTTCCGCTTTCTATGTAAATGAAGGTATATTTTCTCTTAACTTCACTTCACATGGCAGTTTCATGGACAGAGCTATTAAATAACCCTTGTGTTGAAACGTTGGATCTAAAAAAATCTTTATTTAGTTTATCTTAAAAATGAGTGAACTGTGTATCTGATCCTATTTAAAAGCTGGATATTACTGTAAGTTTTGATATAGGCGGGTCGTAAGCGAAGCAATGGGCAGCCGTGAGGATCCAACTTGCTCCCAGGATTGATCCCCCGCACAGATGCTGGTTATTGTTCTGTATGGACACCTGCCATGGAATTTCACCTACAACAAACATGACTGAGATTCAGACTATGACCAAGGTGTCAACCTTAAAGTGGGATTGACAGTCAATAAATGATTCACCACCAGTAAGATGGAATAGAAGTCACATTGGGCTAAGATAGCATCAAGTCAGTGGCGGAAGAACATTTTAGGGGGAGGGGGGGTAAAAATGTCTAAATAAAAATTGTAATTTTCTTAGATACCCC
>CABEEJ010000251.1:8006-18292 GCA_901482245.1 Timema douglasi | reverse complement strand
CCCCCCCCCACACACACACACACACACACATAAAACATCCTAAACTAAACGAAGATGATATATGTAGCATATTTATAGTACTAAGACATATTTACAAAAATTAATACTCTAAATAAGCTAAAAAAAAAAATTTAAACATATAGAACCATTCTTAATGAAAATAAACACTTGTCCACTAAAATGTAAAATATATTTTTATTACAAATTATATTATTTTACATTATACACACATTTATTAATTTAATAGCATACATATATTGAAGAAAGTACAGAGGCCTACATATATTGAAATAAAGTAATTATCTTTCAAAGCTCTCACAAACTGTTAATTGTTACTCCAGTCTCCAATTATTACATTATGTATTTGTTGGTATGCCAAATACTCTCACGCAGTAAATGTTACCCCTTGGGAACTAGTCTCACAGTGTGTTGATGTTATGTAGTTTTTCCATCTTCACTCCACCACCTCCACACAAACGCAAATTCACTTCCTTCTAACTGCCTGCATCATCCCTATCCCATTAGATTAAACCCATGTGCTAATAAACCTAACAATTAATGGAAAAAAACTAGGCCTGACAAAGTGCTGTAATTTAACATGCAATACATTATTTGAGGCAATCAACCAAGACACTGTGGCCGTCAAATATTTTTTGTTGATATGGGTCCAAACAAACATCAGGTAAATTGTCCAAGCTGATTTAGTCCCAAGAACATTAACCCGTCTAGCAAGTGACAGAATAGGGTAGGTGAAAATACACGATCAAACTCTCAGCACCCTAATTTGGAACTTTTCTACTATGTTGTATGTAGACAACTCAACTGTGACATTACTTGTGAAGAGCGTGGTACCTGCCTCGTCGCGAGAAGCAATGCTATGAGAACTCTTGACTCTACCTAGTGGCAACCAGGTGGAATTAGTATTACGCTTGGAGGAAAAGGGAGGTTGCGGGTGTGTGGTTCTCTTCCGCGGAGAACAAGGCGAAGGTATATGTGTCAAAAGGTTCACAGACTTTTAGGATCCTGATTTATCATGTTTGTAAACTTTTGGAAAATGGATTAAAATTGTATCCTTTAGTGTAGGATTTACTTAAAGCAATTGTGATCCTAAGTTTGTGTCGACATTTATTTGGGCGGGATCGGTTGTCTTTTCCAATTAATTATTTCTCTTTCGCCTCACTGACATCATGCCTAGAAATGAGTCCCTTTTGTGTGACTTTTTCCGCCCCACTCTTGCTTTGACCTTTTTAGAGGAATGTAGTTCCTCATGAGCTCTGATCTCTTTTTCCGTTCTTTATTTTATTATTAATATTATTATTATTAAACATGTAATTTCCTTAGGGTGGATTTATCATCCTTTTGCTGTCGTGTTCTGTCATGGTCTCTTCCTTTAGTTATTTTTTATTAATATGTTAACAACCATTTAATTTCTGATTATTATGTTTTACTCTCTACTACGCACATGGGGGATAGGGGGGAACTAGAGTTTTCTGTGTTCATCCTGCACTTATTGTCGTCCTGGAAGAGACTGAAGGTCTTCTCGCACATATACTTCGTAGCTAGCCGTACTCTTTATGTTAAAAACCAAGTTAACCAACACACTATCACACTTAGTAAAATGAGACCACAGTCAGCGAGGTCTGTAACCAATTGCTTTGCACATGCTCAATCACAATGATTTTAATGCAATAAAGTTTTGCTGTAACGTTCTGCATGGCGCACGCAACAACTATGAGTCAGCTCATAGTTTAAGCAATACTTCATCTATGACTTCGCTAAAATTGTCTCAACTCTAGTATAAAAACATTTAAAATATTTTTTCGATTTTCCACCATTTATTTAGGCCATATTGGAATCTTTATAGAACATATCAAAAAAGGGGTCCCCTCTTCTATCAAGGGGCTATGCTCCCTGTAACCCCCCTCCCCCGTTTCGCCGCCCTGGTGTGAGTTAAAGAGGCTACCCCATATTAAGCTATATTCCAAAGCAAAGTTATATTGATCATAAATAGAGCTCAGGTTTTTATGTAGTATTAACTTACAAAATGTGTAAATAAATATGTAGCAAAACAAGTAAAAATAAGTAACATTTTATAAACTTTCTTTCCCCGCGTTAAAATAAGACATAATCATATTATTGAAACAAAATATAATTTAATGGCTGCAAATTTCTGAAAAAAGTAATAGAAAAGAAATTTTCTAAATGTATTTATACATACACACACTTTTTTTAACTAGGTTTGCAATATTAGTTGGTTCTACACCACTTAAATTTACATTAATTAAAGTATTCGAATAAATTGCATTATATAACTGATCTTTTAGATATAATCAAAAATTCTACAAACTGTGAATGAAACCTCCACTGTTGCCAGCTTTTTTGAAAACAAGGGAAACGCCTGACCCCTAGAGATTTTTATGATTAACTAATTATATTAATATTACACCTATACGTATGGACATGGTTGGTCTTATTTGCTTTTCAAAATACCATTCTACATGCTAAATTATTGGGACCAACTTCAAATTACATTTCTTTAATTGATCTGCATTCTGTTTTCTTCATTTATTTTGTCTTGACATATTATATTAGTTTCTTATGTTTACAAACTGACACGCTGCACGAGAGATGTGCTGCTGAGGCTACTTTCTGGCGACGCCGCATTCTCTCCCTTTCACATCAGGCTCAAAGCTATGTTACGACAACTGTAATCCTCACTGACTAGCTAGCATACCTGTCTTTGAATTCGCACACTGCCATCCCTTAACTGAATATATTATTTATGTAAGTATAGGTGGCCTGAAAGTTAGTGAAACATCATTTAAAAGTATTTTCCCCAAGAAAGACATAAAAATTATATCGCAACAAAAAAATATGTATTTTTATGTAATAATTTTGAAAATATGTGAAATCAAAATTGAAAAAATGGCCCTAAACAACCTAATTCGCCGACATTTTACTGTTAACATGTCTAACTGGCAGAATTAAAATATGTAATTACATAAAAATCCGGGCTACAGTCATAAATAACAACATTGGAAGAAAGGCTGGTGTGTTAAGAGTCCTTTTTCTGTAGGAGTGTGAGTAACTGACAGCTAGAAAAGCTACCAGATCAACTCTCATGTATCCACTTGACAAACCATGTGATCTGTAATTATACACTTGTTAAAATGGTGCAATACAATTCTATAATCATTGATCAATTAAACTTAAATGCAAGACCAAGTGTAGAACTGTTGTCACTTTTGGCAGTCAAAACTTTCACAACAAACATTTTGGAAACTGTGGAAGTAACCGGTTGGATTTTTTTTTTTCTAAGTAATTTCTGAATTTCGCTTGGAAATGCTTTAAAACGATTTCTAAAAGGCTGCCTTCTATTCATAGATTAAGATGGCAAACCAAGCGAAAAAAAGGGTGGTGGTTGATGATGTCATACAAACCGTGTTTGGTTGCCTGTGTGCATATGTTTACAAAATAAAAACGTTTTTATTTTCAATCTAGTATGGCTCTTTCTCTTTAAGTTATAATTGTATGAATACTTTTTAATTTATTATCTCATGCAGTATAATGTTGTTGCCACAAAACAAAAAACCTGATGGTTTTATTAATATTATTTGTTCTTTCACTAAGTTACATAAATCCACTTATACAGTAATATTTAGTGAAGTATTATTAGAAGTTTTTATTAACACTTTTAATTGATTATTTAGAATAACAGAGAAAATAACTACTTGACCCACTTCGGCGGCCACATGGTCTAAAGCACTACTGTCTCAGTTTACTTAGACTGCTTATGATGAGAAGATCGAAGTTTAAATCTCGGTTGGGTGTACTGAGGGTTTTACCATGATCATTTTCCACGCTTCCTCCATGCTAATGGGGGTGCATATCCTATAAATACAACTTTACTCATCCCTAAAACCATTTATGTAATTAGTACATAAGTGTCTAACTCAAACAGATAGGAAGACGTGGTGCTAAAAAAAACTTTTTACACGTTAGTAACTTTCTTGCTTGCAATCAAAATCTTCTGCTAGCTGTCAGTTACCACCACTCCTATTATGAATGGATTGTAGCTTACCTAATGCCACTGTTACGCCTCCGATGATTCGAGGGGCATAGTGACGCTGTGACGTGTTGGTCATCAGACATGAAGATCCTTCTGAAATTTAACAAATCACATTTACAGGCAGGATCTGACACCTCATATCATGTTTAATACTAAACAAGGCCTATAATTGCTCACTATGAAATGCAATATATTCTCTAATGTTGGATGGTACATAACTGTTTTGGGTCTTGTCCTATAATAAAGTTTGAATAAGCCAACAATAGCCTTTGCTGACATTAATTAATATAACATGAGCAGAATTAACTTGTTTGACTTGAAACAGGTAGGCTGAAAGGTTCACTAGCAACTAAATGCACTTGATTGTTTTCACAATATACAGCAGTAGAAATAAACCATAGCCTGCAAATCTCATTGTCACACCTAACGCCTACTTACCCTAACCAATTTACATGGCATAACTAAGAGATAGGTATGGTTTATTTCTACCGCTGATAGTTTTATATCCTCTCCAAAGGTGGAAGCCTTCAATCATTTCCTTTACATTAGATAACTCAAAGCCTCTAATTAAAGTACCTACAACTTTACATCCATTACTGTTTCCAGCTTGGGTCAGTTTGTTTTGTTAGAGCCACATATTTACCACTACCAGCTTGCTAGGCCTTTTGTAGCTTCTTAAGCCTTACAATCTTACTTAAGACTAAGACAGGCACAACACCCAGTCCCTGGCTGTTAATTTATCACTGTGAAAGGGTAAACTCACATTTCACCAATAATACAGTTTTTGGCCATGCCAGGAATCAAACCTGGTACCCGTAGCTCACTCAGTAGGCATACACATAACCGACTGAGCTAAGGTGTCGGATCCTCTAATAAGTAGCTACAAATCAGCCCAAAATGCACCTGCCCTCCATTTATTGCATTTGTAACAACCTGATCTAAGGCATCAGACTGACATTTGAATGGTTGTTGCTAAACAGTGATTTTCCAATTGTGATGTGTCTTTTTGTTTTTGTTATATACTGTGGGTGCACTTACTCTAATCTACTCTGCTCATCCATAACACTCAAGCTTTTCCTATCTCGTATGTTGGAACATAATATTAATACAGGATAATAATAAAGTAGTGATAAAGTAATAAAATTATATCTTGTTCATGAAGGTTATCAAGCAAGGCCGGTATATGTATTACAAGAATAGTATTTTTTTATTTTATTTTCTACATTCTCACATATGATGATACATATTTTCCAATGATATTTACACTAGAGTTCAGATTATCCAAAAACTCTTAGATAGTGGAAAAACTGTTTTGAGGTGTTGAAACAAATCTCAAATGTAAGTCCATTATATGTATGAAATCATGCTTACTAATAATATTACTCTATAGTGCAACTAAGATAATAGAGTACAGAACTATTATTTGATGAAACACACTTCAATATGGTAAACTAAACAAATGATTTCAAATTAATTAGATGTCGGCATTTATTAAAGTGTAGGAACAGCAGTATTTGATGCACTGACACAAGTAGTGGGAGTGGGCAAAATAGAGTGCTTTAATGCATAGCACATCACTAAACTGCACATTGTATGGCTATGTTAGATAAAAGAAGGTTGAATAATCAGGATGCAAATGTGTATCAATCAGAAGAATGAGATAATTCATAATAGTTTTATTTAGCACTGTCTCTTACTACCATACACCAATGTACTAATTGCATGGGCTAGGGATGGGAAAGGTTAAATTTAGAGGAAATGTATCTGCATTTGTATGGAAATAAGGGGTAACCATTTAGGAAAAACCACCGTTACATTATTTGTCATATTCTAAGTTTGAGTAAGTAATATAATTTTTCTGCGGGTTTTTTAATTTCGTAATGAAGTCTTGTGAACTGGTTTGTATGAATTTGTAGACACCATATAGCAAGACTGGCGGGGGGAGAAAAAAAAAATTGAGACTTTGTGGCTAATATGTTGATAATTATCGGAGAAACTTTGAGTATAAAACTGAACTCTTTGATTTACATTTTGATTATTTTTACTTAATAGTATTGTAAAAAATTATAATATAAAGAGAAAAAACAATTGTTGAAAGCCTTTTTATATACAAGGTACATCGGTGGGCAGGCGAAACTGGAACCAAGCGTGTCTAATCTGGTTTTCCCCTGGCAGGAAAGATGGCTTAAATCTCGCTTGAGCACACTGATGATGGTTACAATCATATGTTGTATCTAATCTTTCATATATGTCTACTTTATCATGTAAAAAGGTTGGTTATGGAGTGAGGAACCTTAGTTGTGTGTAAATAAAGTGTGCTATAGGTTTGCCAGCCCTGCCCCATAGTGATAATAATAATCTGACTTTAGCAACTGAGCATTCCTATATTCCATGTAAGTACCTAATAAATCAATTGTGATAAGAACATTTCTGTGAAGTTTGCCAGTAGTAACATCCGTCCTAACATTTTCTGAGGTAATTGTAGGCTTTTGTCATTTTTTGTCTTAAATAAATCAACAATGTACTTATCACAGTGATAAGATACTTGCTAGTGATATCTTTTGTGGATCAGGGTGTCAATATAACACGTATTTATAATCTTTTAATGTGGGCCTATATTTTAAATTAGTTATGAATAGAAAGTTGGTGACACTGGTTAGAACATTAACGTTTCTGAAAAAGTTTGTTTTATCCATCTTGTTTTATATCAATGGGGTCCATGATGACAGTTTGAACGGATAATTGATTGCGGTTTGAGGTACTGCCCTGCAGTGTAACCTCACTGTGTGCTGATATCAACCTCACAGCTGAGATCTTATTGTGTATGGTGGTGTACTCATTGAGTGACCCATCTGGTAGGGAAAGGGGTGTAAAGTGGGGCACTTGTCCCTGACCCTCCTCCCCCAAGGCCTAAATAATTTGTATTAATATATTTATTTATTTTAATTCCAAGCGAGCTGTACAGACCAAGCAGCCACCATATGTTGGCAAAGATTGTTCCAACATTTGTGGATAGAGGGTGTCATGTGGTCAGCCCAATGAACTCGCTGGCCAAGTCTGTAATCGAGGGGAGGGGTTTTGGAGGTTCAACAGCCCCCACCCCCAACCAAAATTTTAGGAACAAAATATATATGGCTTTATTTATGGTTCAAACACTATCAAAATTAAGGTTCAAGTACAAATTATGGGGCTGTGTGAGCATTAAAAGCACTCTAGAGAGCTTCTAGAGGTGTTAAGTATTTAGAATTTTTCCTAGCCTTTTACAATTATGGTGTTATGTTGACATAAAAACACACTTCAAATAGCTTCTATAGGTGTTTAATATTCAGACTTTTCCCTAGGCTTCGGCAGTTAGGGAGACAGGTTGTCATAAAAAAAACACTTCAGATAGCTTCTAGAGATGTTTAATATCTAGAATTTTTCCTTGCCCTCAACAGTTAGGGGGTTATGTTGCTATAAAAATACTTTAGATAGCTTCTAGAGGTGTTTAAATATATAGATTTTTGCTAGCCTCCGGCCGTTAGGGAGATATGTTAACATAAAAAACACTTAAGATAGTTGTTAGAGGTGTTTAATATTCATAATTTTTGCTAGCTTTTGGCAGTTAAGGCGTTATGTTTCCATAAAATAAAAATTCAGATGACTTCTACAACTGTTTAACATTTAGAATTTTTTTCAAGCCTCCAGCAATTGGGATATGTGCCCATCAAACCCCCTCCCCAGCCGAAATTATTGGCTGGCTGCAGCCTTGCTTCTGGCCATTAATCTCAGTTTTCTAGTCCCGTGCTTATACTTCTTTATTCAAGTAACTTTTCATTTGCCCTCACGAAAGTTTGACCCTGTTCTGCCGGACCTAAAATTCTGGAAGCGTTGAGAATTGAACTCAGGATCATAGGATCTGTAGACATGAACTTTAACCACTAGACCACAAAGGCAGTCAGAGCTAAACTAAAATTTAAAATTCAGGCAAACACAATTATATAAAAAGTTCTGCCTTTATTTTATACTCATTAAAAATGCACCTAAAATTTCAATTCAGGGAAAATAAAGTTACAAGAGCTTCAATAGATTGTATGTCACCTCCCAAATTAAATTTTTGTTTGCGCCATCCTGTAGGGATTTAAGTAAGAATCTTGCTAGGCTTCAAACATATCTACTCTTGGCATAAGTGAAATCTTTAGTAAAATCTCAGCCTCGGGGCCGTCTTGGTTGGGGGGTGGACAAACACCAATATTGGCCGGTGCTTTGTCCCCCACTATAAGCTAAATGGGGCGATGATAGTGGTAGAATCTAGATGAAATATACTTGCATTTGTTTGGAGGGAGATTGCCAAAACATTTTGGGAAAACCGTGCACTCCGCACACCCTACCGAGATTTGAACACCAATATTACCGGTAGTTCGGTCGTATGTGTGCTCGATTCCTTGGATAGTGTGGCCACCGCTGCTATGAACAACTTACTGTAGAGCAGGCACTACACTCATTTCCCCAGTCATAATTTCTTCACTTTGAAAGGAGGAAGTCCTGATGGCAAATGTTTCATTCTTTCAGAAAATCAAACCCGGGAACCTAAATGCGATAGACAGACGCCAAACTGTTTAGTTCCGGACTCACACTACTTAACCCAGCCATATATCAAGATTTTGGTGTGGTATGCCAATAAAAAATATCAACATACAGAGGAACATTAAAAATACAAGGATTATTGCTTTAGTCAATTTTAAATTTAGTGTCAAATTCCTTCAATATACAATTTTAATATTTTTTCCCTATGGGTCTTGCTACCCATTTAGGTTATACGCAAATAAATACCTGTTATTATGCTAATGGGCAAGGAATGAGTAGGATAGAATTGAGAGAAAATGCAACTATATTTTTTGGTGGGAGAGTGAAAACCCTTTTAGGAAAAACCACCGACATTCTAGCCCCATAACTTGTTACTGTCGATCTATTCTATTGCGAGAGTAACTTATTAGATTATTTTACCATTAATGCCGTTTTAAGGGAATCTAAAGTGTACTTTCTGAAATGACTAATAAAATCTGCATGCAACAACACTTCACTAAGCCATCTTGGCTGTTAATTAATCATTGTTAAGGGCAAATCCTAATTTCGCCAATAGTATTTTTTTTTTCCATGTCATGAATTGAACCCAGGACCTTTAGATCAGTAGTATACCCACTGAACTAAGGTGTCTAACTTTTGGCGCCCTCAGAAATGTTGTTCCTCTTAGTAAAAATTAGTGTTGCCCATGACTCATGCAAAAGGCGATTTTATTGGGAACAGCTTTGATCTTAACTAAAGACTAAGTGGGTGTCCCCGAGCAAGCCCCTGTGTAGCCCATCTTAATTTATAGGATGGCTAGAAACTCCTTCCGACCTTAACTAAGACCCTGTCGCTAAAGGAATGCTGATGTTTCTCTTGGTTAGGGATGGATGTGGTATTGAAAGAAAAGTATCGATACTGTATTCATTAAAATTATCGGAAGAAAAATATGGACACCAGACTAGTATCGAACGAAAAGTATTGGTATTGAAATTTTAATTTGGAAAAAGGTATTTTCATCTAGTAATTATAATTTCAACTTTTTCATCATAATTGTATTCTCATATTTATTTAAACACTGAAAATTATAATGATTTTTAATATTTTATAACTAATTTTAAAATATGCTTTTTACCTATCCAACTTCTTAATTAACTTGCATAATTCCCTTCTGGGAGATGCCATTTTTAACTTCATTCGTTGTTTATATACTCTCTCAATATAGACTATTAACTACTGACAAACACTAAAAGAAAGAATGCCCTGTCCTGCTTCGTATCCTTAAACTACACACATAAACTTTTCTACTTCGTCTGCTTGGGACACCCTTAAGTTGATTGAGTTCATTGAGGTCTACTAAAGCTTATTTTGTTTTGTTTGTGATGACTGTGGTCATTAATAAATAAAGGAAGGTGTAGTAGACTTGTCGCCATTTGCCCTGTTGCCTTGTCAGACATTAGGCTGTATTTGATAAATAAAGATGAAATAACAGCCAAGAATTATTATGAGCTAAGAGAGATTAATGCTAGAGTTTTTTTCTTGCTGCAATGCAGAAAATGAGTGAGAATTGAGAAATAGTGTTGGTTTTTCTTTCGATACTGAACCGATACCCGAGTGTGAGTACTAAAATCAGTAAAAGTATCCGAAAAAAACGTATCTAGTAAAAAAAAAA
>CABEEJ010000250.1:333994-345036 GCA_901482245.1 Timema douglasi | reverse complement strand
GTGAAGGAAGGGTTTGGTAATCAGATAAATCTGTGCCGGGACCGAGGATTGAACCCCGGCCGCCAGCATAGAAGTCTGATACCTTTACCCCTAGACCGCCAGGTCACCTAATCTACCTGTTCTCACAAGCAGTTTAGAATGAGAGAGAGAACAGAAAAAAACCTAACACATATTAACTCATGCCAAGTAAACAGACCTGACATAAAATATATAATAAATCGTGTTCACATAATTCATGAGTTAATATTTCTGGCTCCACCAATGCAAGCTAAGCGAATGTGTGAATTCCTACTCTAATCTTTTGAGTAAATATTTAAGAAATTTACCAATCAGTTTTCGTGAGATATTTCTGTACGGGAATTATGGTAGGTAGGTATTTTACAGTTACACAAAGCTTGACTAGAGCTACTTTTATATATCTTTTAAGTACAATAATATGTTCTGCAATTAATACTTTTAACAAATCACATCAATGCCGATAAAATAATATACATAAGCAAATAGCGTATAAAAAATTGATAGTACCAGGTCCAATCCGGATAATCTAAGTTCCTGATAATCCATAATTTGTAGAATTTTTAGCTATTAAGGATGTAGAATCTAAACAAACGCAATATGTTGTGAAAATAGTCAATTTATTTACAGAATTATGCATTCTAAGGAATACTATTTGATTATTTGTTACAAAGGCACATAACTTGTTAAAATAATAAAAAATATTCTTTTGTTTGAGATTTGATGATCGATACAACTCTTAGCAGCAAATGTCACATTACTATTCTGTGTTTTGTAATACAGGAGTTTCTCAGTTAATATTTATAGGCCCTAGTTGGTTTATTTATAGTAAAAAAATATATATTAGTACCGCGTCTTACTACCCGTTCGGGTTATACGCTTTTTAAGTACTAATTACGCCAATGGATTAGGAATTGGGAAGGTTGAATTAGAGGAAGTGAACCCGCATTTGCGTGGAGTAAGAGTGGAAAACCATTTAGGAAAAACCACCCTAAGTTCACCCGACCGAGATTCGAACCTCGATCTCCTCGTCCTCAGCAGTCTAGCTCAACACGACTAGCGCGTTAGCCAACTACGCCACCGAGGCGGGTTATTTTTAGTCAAAGAGGTGCTCTATATAAGCGGTATTCAATCTTTTTTTTTTCGCAAGGAAGGTAAAATGAAGAATAGATGTACCTGCATTTGTGTGGAAGGAGAGTGGGAGTTTTTTCTAATTATCTTCACTACACCTGGCTGAGATTTGAATCCCGAACGCCACTTTCCCTGAAGGCTTGACTAAATAAGCCTGAAATTTAGTCCACTTGCCCGCCAATGCGGATGAAACTTTTAAAATGTATAAATAATACACTTTACTTGTAACGGTGGGCGCGTGGACTAGGGCATCAATCCAAGGGTAATAAAAAGTTGTAAAAGTAATAAAAAAAATTGTAACATTTCACCAAATTAAAACTATATTATTTAGATTTAATATGTAAAATGTCCTTGACAAATATATAAAAACTTTTGTTTTTACAACCTTTTCGTCAAATATTGAAAACCAACAACTCCAAATTGCTTCTGAAAACACCCAATATTAAAAAAAAAAACTCCTTCCAGCCACCATTGAAAAGTCCTTTATCTTATTTTGGGAAAGGTGGTACCAATAGCCAGCACACAGTTTTAATTAACTCAGCCCTTAAACAAAACCATATCTAAAACCAAACAACCATCGCTTGTGGGGTGACTTCCCTTTCAATATAATGTTATTAACGGGCGCTGCTTAGATACACCCAATATCATTGATGAGGGGGCTACAGGTCCTATTGACTCCATAATAATATAGAGAAAAATGTATCTTCACTCTCTCTCTCTCTCTCTCTCTCTCGGTCAATGTTGCCAAATCTCCTCGATTTCAGTTATGTCTGAAGTTGGTGATCTGGGGTAAGAAGGAGCTATTGGCAACATAGACGAACCAGCGTTGTGAAACTTTTCTTATATTTTAGGGTTGATTGACTACATGAAAACGAGAGAATGACAACTCTGTTTCCTCAATAGAAACCATGCATTTCCCTCAGCGATGATATCCGGTGAAGTGTTACTAACTAGCTAGTGAAAATAATACTGCAGTTATTTAATATCCCCCTTTCACCATGTTTTCCACTTAGGTTGTATAGTCCTTGTTATTCAAACACTTAGGAATAATAAATTATATCCTATGATAAACTAATAAACCCGTTAGACAATGATAGGGATACATCTACACAAGCTTGCATCCACAAGCATGCTTTCGTGCTAGGAAAGTTTTAGATTTCTGACGGGATGCAAGGCCATTATATACCTTTGTTTGTGACCACCTTCCTGAGTGATTACTGAATGTCCACCAGACCTCACAATTTTATTTAAAAGCCAATTCGCATACCAAATTTGCTATTTGCAAATTATAAAGAAGCACAGAAGATGCAATTTAGTTTAACGTCGATTATAAATCATAATATATATTAATATATTTTTTGGTTCAGTTGATGAGGTTTATTTTGTAGTTGATATATTCGTTTTTTAAGTTGTTTTTATCTGGTTTATGCCTACCGCGCCCAGACTCATTCCACTGTATTTGCAGATATGCACATATATTATTATTAGCACCGCGTCTTACTACCCGTTCGGGTTATACGCACTTGAGCTAATGTGTAATGGTAGGGTGATTGTGAGATGAAATGAAGGACCTACAGTTTAACGTGGAATCCGAACCACGNGATGTCTTGTCAGAGGTGAAGGAAGGGTTTGGTAATCAGATAAATCTGTGACGGGACCGAGGATTGAACCCCGGCCGCCAGCACAGAAGTCTGACACCTTACCCCTAGACCACCAGGTCACCTTCACAGATATTAAGGATACACCTGATTAATTTCCCCTCGATTTGTTGAATAAACTAACACAGTTTGAAATATATATTAATTAAATAAAAATGTTTCATTTAAGTCGTTCACTACAAAGTTTAAATGTAAAATAGCCTCATCCAATCACTCATTCAAAACTGTTTCCTAACTTTTGGCTCCTGCAGCTCTATTTACAAAGCAATCGCGTCCTACAAAATACCTAATTTATTGATACTGTTTAATAACACCAATACAAAAAAAAACACATGACTACGCATTTTGGATTTACCATTCAAATGATAGATACCTTATCGGGCCCCCACTCGTGATTTTAAAATATCTGTCCCCTAATTTACTTTACATTCATAATCTCACCTCTACCGCCTAACCCAACTATATCTTGTCTTCTTTACTAGTCAATCACAGATTCTTGGAGGTCAAAGTCATTCCCCGTCAAATGTGTCATACAATAAATAAAAAAGGAGTCACAGATTAAAGCCTGAGAATCTTAAAGAAAGAGAGGTATATATAAAATATATATTAGAAAATTCACTGGAAAATTGTTAAAAAGTCTCTCGCAATCTAATAAGACGTGGTGCATATGGACAATCGAACCTTGTGATTTTGGTAGTAGTATTATTAAGGGTTCAGATATATCAATTTTTTAAACCATATTTTAATTCATTCATTCATTATTATTAGCACCACGTCTTACTACCCACTCGGGTTATACGCACATACGCTAATGTGTAATGGTAGGGTGATTGCGAGATGAAATGGAATGGAGGACCTACAGTTTAACGTGGCATCTCGAACCACGGTGGAGGCCTGGTATTCCTCACATTCACAAGATGTCTTGTCAGAGGTGAAGGAAGGGCTTGGTAATCAGATAAATCTGGGCCAGTACCGAAGATTGAGCCCCGGACCCCCAGTACAGAAGTCTGACACATTACTCCTAGACCACCAGGTTACCCCATATTCTAATCGCGTACCTCCTCAATAATAAACTTTTTTTTAAAAATAAATTAAAACCCTTGGCCTTAATTGACCCAACGTAGTGAGGTTCTGTTTAAAATTGAACAGTTGGCACTTCGTCTGTCTGTCCGGATATTTGTTCCTCGATAACTGTCAAAAACATGGACAAATTTTAATAAAATTTGGCAAGGAGATTCGTTGAATCTATCTCAAACATATGCAAATTCGGATACATTTATTCTAAATTTCACCTTCCTAATATCTACCAGATTAGAGTAATTAATGTAAATGCGTATAGCCCAAATGGGTCATGAGAAACGCTGAGAAATAACACTATTTACAAAACAAAGATGAACCCATTGACCATGTTAATGCACGTATAACCTTTTGTAGTAACTATTTTGTTGATTATTTCATTATAAGTTTCTCTTAACTTAAGTAAGAAAACATCCAACCATTGTGTGTAGGTTTTAATGACGAGATAATTTGGCTAATGATTATTTAAAGCAGCTGACGTGCTTGTATCCAAGTGTTTTAGCATTGTTTATAACTTTCTTTTAAAGTGATAAATATGTTTATTTTGATGATACCAACAAAAATCAAATCCCTTTCAGAAAAAATCTTAGTTAATGTGTTTAAATTAGAAATTTAGTATATATTTTGAAGCAGTCCGTTTTTTTAACAATGAAGGCAACATGGCGGTATAGGGGTAAGGTGTCGTACTTCTGTGCTGGGGTCCGGGGTTCAATCCTCGGTCCCGGCACAGATTTATCTGATTGCCAAACCCCTCCTTCACCTCTGACAATACATCTTGTGAATGTGTTGAATGCCAGGCCTCCACCGTGGTTCGGATTCCACGTTAAACTGTAGGTCCTTCATTTCATCTCACAATCAGCCTACCATTACACATTAGCGTAAGTGCGTTTAATCCGAATGGGTAGTAAGATGCGGTGCTAATAATCATTTGACAATGAATAGATTATATTTATAAATACGTTTAGTTATAACCCCTTACTTCTAACTTCTTTTTTTTTCAAAACAGAGATATTGGGTTTTATTTTTGTTTGAAAGACAAGAAAAACATCGTTCAACTTGCTATTGCAAGACAACTTAGTTCTCAACTGGGCATGCATCTGGACTTAAATATTGCTGAAAATTATAACATGCGCTATTACCAAATTACGTCTCAATTTTCATATAAGTACTCATTTCGCTAATATCGCTCTAATATTTATTCGTAAACAGGGTGATAGTTGACTTTTACCTAATTAAGTACGGAAACATCGTCCATGTATACGGGGCATTACCAACCAGACTAGGGTTTACAAAGGAGTGCAGCGGTTAGTCTGGTTCTACTGCCCCCCTGCCTCACCTGCTGTTTCCCAACCACCTGTACCTACACCTGCACGAACACGCCTGAGAGAGCTAGCCAGCCGCCACCCATTCGCATCGGCAGGGTTGCCAATTTTACCGACAAAACCAAGTGTTCTCTTTCATCGTAATTACAATCAACAGGAAGTTACAAAAGCAGCTTTTCAAAATGTTATTCGCAAGGTGTAAAATATATTTGGCAGGCTGCGACTCAGCTGCTATCTTCTAAGGGTACTTTTAAACAAAATGAGCTAGATTTTCTTATTTAATTTGTTTACAAATTAATTCAAGACTGAGTTAAGAGGTGATATAGCGAATAGTAGGACATCTCTTGAATATCTAGTCCGACACTTAAGCAAAATTGGTAGAATTAAAAAAAAATTGAGCTATTTAGCCTGCACTTTCTGAATAGACTGATTATATAAACACATGAGAGTTTATATGAGCGAGAGTGAAAGAACCTACCTAGTTTACCTAGAAATGTATTTTCACATGCCTTCCAGGGTTCTTTTACGCAAATGTACTGCATATACCAAAGTTCCGGTCACATTGGCTGTACGAATGACCTAGTAATGGAAAAAATATGAGTTATCTTTACTTTCAGTTTCATGGAAATCCAACTACAAAATGTTGTTACTGTCATATTTTTATTCTGTCCCCCTGCTCCGTCAGAAAATAAAATAATTTCTTTAATATCACATTCTTCTTGTAACTTATGCATAATAAAGTCGTTAACAAATGAACAAACTGTGCTGGAGTTTTTTTTTTTAGATTCAGTTTCTAAAGAGTAATAGAATGCACTGCTATCGTCATTGAGGCAGTGCACATTGAACAAGGAAAACCACATAACCCTCTTATAAAACTGAGGAGTTACGTTTGTTTTCGGGAGAGGCTAGTTTTGAGCGTAGTCGAATTCTAATACTAGAGTTAGACTACCAACAGACTTACAGGTGTCAACCCATTTCCGTTTAAGTTTTTTTGTAAGCTTCAGCCTTTCTTTTATGTAATTCACACATAATCTTACATGGATGGATCTGTTGGGTTAATCTTGAGTTTCAATGTTGACTCTGTACATAAATTGCACACATCAGTGCGTAGTAATTTAAAAGTATACATATTTTGCCTTTTAAAATACTTGCGATATGATTTGTAGCTCATTTTTAATGGCTGGCCTGTTTTATACTTTGAATAACTTAAATAATGTTATTCCATTAAGGTCGGGATTTTCAAAGTACTGTTTCTTTGATTTTTTAATAGATTATTATTATTAGCACAGCGTCTTACTACCCGTTCGGGTTGTACGCACTTACGCTAATGTGTAATGGTAGGTTGATTGTGAGATGAAATGAAGGACCTACAGTTTAACGTGGAATCCGAACCACGGTGGAGGCCTGGCATTCCTCACATTCACAAAATGTCTTGTCAGAGGTGAAGGAAGGGTTTGGTAATCAGATAAATCTGTGCCGGGAACGAGGATTGAACCCCGGCCGCCAGCACAGAAGTCTGACACCTTACCCCTAGACCGCCAGGTCTCCTTTTTTAATATAATAGTGAGGATAGTAAATGTTCATTAAACAGCTGCCACACATTTTATTTTATGTTACAGGCTCGATTATTGTGTTTACCCTTAAGTCTAGTAAATGACCTTCCTCCCTTAACTTTATCTTGAATCACACGAATCCGCTTAACCGATATTTGATAAAGGGATACCTAAAAAATTTGACACACTGCAATACTTGAGCCATTGTATTTTACAGAATATGACAACATATTTTCTCTTGTTGTACTATTAGACTCGAATTTACACTTTTTCTGATTTACAGGCTTTACTAGGCTCAAACAAACCACCTGAGTAAACATCTTGCTCTTGTTTTGAACCTATTTCATAAAAAAAGAGAAAACATATCTTGATGTTCATGTTTAGTAATTTTATTAAAACAATCTTTGGAACAACATTTTATCACACTGTTAAATGATTCAACTGGAATTTGTTTATCGGAACAAGCTGTTCTATAGGCTTCCCCGGAGTTACATTTCAATTTCATTTCTTTTCTGTCTCCTAATGCCTGTTTCTTTCTCTTTCTGCTTGAATTATTAATCTCTTCTTTCTCACTAACCACAATGTCAGACATTTTACACTGTTTTATTGTAATACTAAATAAAAGCGTGAAAATATAGCCTCATTACTATGTGGAGCAAAATAGACTGATAAAAACAGCTGATGAATTGTCTCCCACTGATATCTATAATCAAGATATACAAACCAAACTTTGCAAACATACCAACATAAGTATGGCAGGGCATAAAAGGCAATCTCCCTAAAAAAGGGCCTATCTCGATATAGGCCCCTTTTACATATAACTCCTCAATTTAATTATAATTTGTTTTTTGTTTGGATTGGAACTTGTTCGCTCAAAGTTCATCAGAAAAGTAACACGTTCCAATGGACGCGTTATTTACTAGAACGGTTTGGTTTTTTGTGACGTTTATAAATTATTGTATTGGTGCTGGTGACCTGGTGGTCTAGGGGTAAGGTGTCAGACTTCTGTGCTGGCGGCCGGGGTTCAATCCTCGGTCCCGGCACAGATTTATCTGATTACCAAACCCTTCCTTCACCTCTGACAAGACATCTTGTGAATGTGAGGAATGCCAGGCCTCCGCCGTGGTTCGGATTCCACGTTAAATTGTAGGTCCTCCATTTCATCTCACAATCATCCTTCCATTACACATTCGCATAAGTGCGTATAACCCGAACGGGTAGTAAGACGCGGTGCTAATAATAATAATAATAATGTATTGGTGCTCAACGTCCTAGTCAGGTTGTGTGACGCATTCGCTCTTGAAAATCGAGAGCTACGACCGAGATAGAAGAGAGCGATTATGTCACGACCTGGCTGCCAAGGTTGTTTGGATCAGTATCAGTTTCTGAGACAGTCACTTGTTCATCAAACTTATACGCTATCTTTATAAATAAAGCTCCTTAGCACACGCATTTAAACATTCACACACACACACACACACAAAACACAATAAAAGAAGCAAAAACTTGTATTCATTGGACTTGTAAACGTTGAGGGGAAAAAGAGTTATTCTTGATGCGGTACTGGGAGACCAGCTGGTATCATTATACTCGACATGTTTTTAAATGAAGTCTTGACAGGATGTGGTGCAGCCAGGACCAACATACGTTACGCAAGTAGTTCTCTCTGGCCTCAGGTACACGCAGGGGCTGCCCGAGGGAAATGTCGCGCCCGAGTGGGATTGCCTTTTGGCGCCCACCCTATATTACCGGTGGATAGTAGGAACATATTATTATTATTATTATTATTATTAGCACCGCGTCTTACTACCCGTTCGGGTTATACGCACTTACGCTAATGTGTAATGGTNTGGTTCGGATTCCACGTTAAACTGTAGGGTGATTGTGAGATGAAATGAAGGACCTACAGTTTAACGTGGAATCCGAACCACGTTGGAGGCCTGGCATTCCTCACATTCACAAGATGTCTTGTCAGAGGTGAAGGAAGGGTTTGGTAATCAGATAAGTCTTTGTCGGGACCGAGGATTGAACCCCGGCCACCAGCACAGAAGTCTTACGCCTTACCCCTAGGCTGCCAGGTCACCGACGAGAGCTAATAGAAATGTTCACTTCACTGCGAAACAACGAAGCAATGAATTCGCCAAAGGTGTAGAAAGGGGGTGGGGGAGTTGGGGATTCCGCACCTCCCCCCCCTGGAATATTATGGAGCCACACCCCCTTCCACTCCCGTAGAGAAATAGAGAAATTAGCTTTTTACGCCCTTGGAAATCGCTCTAAATAACGAACGTTGTAATATGTTGTCAATTTAACCCGCACCTGTAAGCACACGGACCTATAAGTCAGAATCGTCTGGTCTGGTTTGTTGGTGATGGGGTTTGGGGAGGTCAGTGTTTGATTCTGGTCTGGGGTGTATTGAGGGTGTTTTTTTCCTAAATGATCTATCACTCCCGCCTACCAGAGCATTGAGACGCGTCCAAATATCCAGAAATCTCACGCTATTTAAAAAGTGGTTGGTTATTTAAAAATATATTTAGCGCCAACATAAATTTGAAAGGTATCCCCATGTCTCTATAGGTTTTTTTTAAAAAACTAAAATTTCAAGTTCCATGATCTTAAAAATACTCATGAAAATGAAAAATTAGGTCTTTTTCAACGACTATTCGTGCAAATTGTTGAAGTTTTGAGAACAAGTTTTTTTATATAAAAGCCTAGATAATATAGTTTTCCTCAAACTCATAAGTTCAACTTTTAACATGTCCACAACATAATATTTTAACAGAGTTGAGGCTCTTTTGGATTGGTTAAGTTTCAGAACTGCCATTATTATAAATATAGTGGTGTGAGAGTACTTCCGTTCAAGTTGGCGGCGCCCAAAGCCAACACTAGCTTAATATGGTTAGCGCATGTACCCAGTGGCGGCTTAGGGCCGGTTGCCCTGGGGGTGCCAAACAGAGCACCAACCTAACTTAACCTATCGTGGGTGTTATAGGAAAAATAATCTCCAAACCTTACAACGCCTAGCCTAACCTATCCTGGGCCAAATAGTAGAGTTACTAAGCATAATAATCGTTCACTTTTTTATACTAACATGAAATTCATGTGACCTGGTGGTCTAGGGGTAAGATGTCAGACTTCTATGCTGACGGCCGGGGTTCAATCCTCGGTCCCAGCAAAAATTTATCTGATTACCAAACCCTTCCTTCACAAGACATCTTGTGAATGTGGGGAATGCCAGGCCTCCACCGTGGTTCGGATTCCACGTTAAACTCTAGGTCCTTCATTTCATCTCGCAATCACCCTAAGATAACACAACTATTTTCAGTTATTTCATTTTTGTTGGTAATTTTAACTATCCAGACAGTCATCTTGGTCTAGTGAACAGTACCCCTGACTACTGATCTAGAGGTGCCGGGGTTGATTCCCGGTGAGACCATAGGTATTTTCCTCGAAATGGGAACTGTACAGTAGCTCCATTGCTTCTTTGGTGCTGACTGACAGCTCACAGCTGACTTCTGACAGTCAACATTTAGGTATATACCTAAGTTTTGACCATCATAAGTGACAGCTGCTAAACACATGTTTTTGCAGATCATATGGTTCGGCGTAGGGATACATAATTTGGTCTAGTAACTTTTTCAAAGCTTTTAGCTGTCAGTCAGCACCTAAGAAGCCATGGGGCTACTGTACCTATAGTCAAGTTAGTTTAAATTTTTCCACTGGTTCCACACCTTCATAATCACTATCATCACATCATGCTATTGTGGATATGACGTGTAGACAACCTCCAAGCCACAAGGTATACCCTGGGAAATGTTCTGTTCCCACAGAGTGGATAAAAGACGACCATACTAGATACTGTATCTCTCACGGTCAAATATGGCATACGCTTTAAAATAAAATATATTCATATCTCTAAGACTTACGGAGATAAAATAATAATTATAATTTACGCATAAAACCTGAACTCTTAAAATCATTTTGACAAAAGGTTGAGAGTAGCCATTTGGTTTGTAATATTGATCAAAGCTTAAAAATGAAATTTAATCAAAATCGTTAAAGCCGATTTTGATAAAATCCATTTTTTCTCTTTGTGCCCTTAAGGAAACTACCCTTAATTTTAGGGTTGGATATCCAATTCTTAAAATCCATCTGGGCAACCCTATGAAAACCCTAGATACCAAGTTTTAGCCCAATAGGTAAAATAGTTTAGGCTCTAGCCCGAGGTACAGACTGACAGTTAGACGACATTGCGAAAACCACTTTTAAGGGTTCGATGGGGGGGGGGG